>CM069434.1:112195311-112795311 GCA_035610365.1 Aquatica leii | reverse complement strand
GTCGTTGTGGCAAGTGGCCGTTGTGGTCTAGACCCCATGGAAATTCTTGTAATTGGCTGACGCATACTTATGTAATGTGATGAAATACTTTCACATATCAAAAATCGAAAAGACTAAATAGCCGATCAATTCTACAAATTTTTTTTATTGATAGCTTTGTCAATTATGTTCACTTACCGCATAAAAAAAAAATCGCACAAAAAAAGACCGCACAAAAAAAAATCGCACAAAAAAGACCGCAGTTTGTTTGATCATTTAACTATATTACTTTCAATTTCTTTTAGATAATCTTGTAGATGTTTAGACTAGCGACAATCACAGTAATGCATTTCTATTACCAATAAAAAATCCAAGGTACCTCAAATAGTCTTAAAAGTAATATGTGATAATATACGCATAATATATAATGTACATAAAGAGAACATAAGCCATAACCATTTATAGAAAGAAAAATAAAAAAGGTAACAATTTATATTTGCAAAATGCCTATTTATATATCATGTAATAACTCTCCTTGTAAAAAAAATGTTATAATTGGCTTGTTATAGAACTAGGCAAATGTTATTGAAGCTTTGGCTCACCCAGCAGTTCTTATTGTCTCTATATTTATATTGTTTTTAAAAGCAGTAGATGTTAAAGCATGTCGAGTTCTATGTGCAGTAAACTGTTGAGTATGAATTCTATTTTTTGCTAGAATATTCTTTGTCTAGCGAAAGAGTGTCGAAGTGGTGACTTTCTAATGTGGTTTCTTAAAGAAACTAAATAAGTACTCTTTAGCACCCTGAAAGTATTTAGTCCCTGCATAGATTTTTTTTAAACTAAGCTAGAAAAAGAAAGTGTTGAAATTTATGTCTACGAGGCGTTAATAGCGTCGGAGATTTTAATTTCAATAGTTTTGATATAGACGTTGCTTATTTTTATTAACAAAAATGTCTGCATTTTTTAAGCTGCTAGTAAAGCTAGTAATATCGTCTTCATGGTTATTTTGATTTTCATCATTTGATGTCAAGAAAACTTTGTGGTTATCTAGGCTTGTTTGGTTTGTTGGTCATTTTTTTACGATAATTAGCATATTTGTGTCTCATTTTTCACAGTTATGGCAAATGCATGGAAAGGTTTTTAGTTTCTGTGCGGTTTCTTCGTATTACCAGTAAATGCCGGAGAAATATTTGTTTCTGATTGGTTTTTCTTTTTTAATTCATGATCTAACAGATTTTTCACAAACTCTGTTACGGTAACTTTTGGTGGTAACAAAACTTAAAATACTAAGGCACGGTGGCTCAGTCTAAGTAGGCAAATATTGGGGGTAGGCTAGTAAGTCTAGAATTTTAAGTATGAGGTGGTAAGCAATAATTGAGTAAATGATAGTCAAGAGAATGGGCGCCGCCACGTACTTGGTTAGTTAAAGCGTTCAGTATGAAATAACTGATAGCGTAGAGATGAGCGACGAAATAAGTAAGCAAAATGGGGTTAATTAAATTATAATGAAAATCAAAATAAATGGTAACATAAAAGTAAGTTTGACAAATAAAATATGTACCCGTAGAGTATATTGTAATACAAAAGTTATTGAAATATGAAATAAGTATAATGAGAATAACTTAATCCAATTTACCTTATTGAAAATATTAAACAAAATGTTCAGTCAGTTACGTTATAGTTGCAAATTATTCAGGATTCGATTTACTCGAGGTGAGCAAGCAATTAAGTAAAGAAACAATCTTACCTTGATAATTATCCTTCGGTGTAGTTCCCTTGCGCAAGTAACGTTGGCGAAGCAACGCGAGCTAGATGGAAAAGTAATAACAAATGGGACCATAGACAATAAATCGGTCCGTAGAGGCATTTCATTATGTCGCAAACTGTGACTTTGAGTCAAAAATCGGAATTCATATACTAAAAGTCAAAAATTTGACAAATCTATCTGAACTCCAAACGACGTTGATCGATGTAGAAACCCTGATCGATGGATGCAGCGGTTGAGGAATGACGTAGAAAACTGATAGGAAGGTAGATTAAACCAAGTAGAAAATGCTAAGAGCAAATAACGAAAAATAGTGATGAGAATTAAGGGAGAAAAAGGTAGTATTGAAGTATAGCAAATGCGTAAGTACGTACCCGTTAAAATACGGCGTCAGTTAAGCAACGATGCGGCACACGTAATACTTTCGAAGGCCAAATATCCGTAAAGAAATACGTCTGCTGAATGTGATACGACCACCAACGAGTGGACGTAAAGGTTGGAGTTGGACTTCCGCGGTTAACTTTGCAGTGGAGACGGCGTGGGCGATCTGAATAAAGCAATGGATATAACTGGGCGCCAAGAGGTTGAGTACTCGTTCTAAACTTTTCCAAAACGTTTTTGACACCCCAGCAACCCCTAAACGGGTGTCACACAAATATACTGTTCTAGGCAGGGCAAAATAAAAGAAAACAACGCTAACGGACACATTATTGTAATAATACATTCAAATGTAAATCAAAAATGAACATAATAGCAAATTTGCCACCTTGAGGTGAAGGTACACTCGAGCGGGGTCACGAGTCGCGTACGATTTTATAATTTAATGACGAAAAATAATCCAAAGCGACAACCGTAGCTTATGTTAGCAGCGATAGCGCGAATCGCGTACCAGATCAAACGTAGCGACGCGTCACTAACGCGCGAATGCAACATTCGCCTAACCGGAATGCAAATTGCAATTTAAAAAAAGAAATAAACAAAAACCCAACCTTAATGTAGATTTTCAAAAAAATTTCCGTTGATAAAATTGCCATATGGCGGCTGATTAATACGTGAAATAGCAGTATTAAGGACGAAATTTTATGCCTTGGGAAAGGACCCTAAAAGTATTAATTTATGACGATATACGTTGTAACATAATTAAAGCGTTCCGCGACCTACCTTGAGAAGGTACGTTGTAAAGCCCAAAAATACGATAAAAATAAGCCACGTGGATGCGACACAGTGATCCTCAATTAAATGAATTTTTCTTACTCTAAATCTCAATTTTTACACGATTAGTAAGAAATAATTCTACAATGATCCGTAAATCCTGAATAATTTAGAAGGCATTAATTCAATTCAAATTGCCCTAAACGATCACCCATGTACATGCCATCGCCACTTTTTGGCTAATAATGCTCACGTAAAGAAGAGAAGAATGTTCCAAAAAAACTCGGGTTAAAAGGTCTCAGAAACCACCAAAAATAAATCAGTGCCGTGCTTAAATGTGGTACAAAAGTAACGAAAATAAAAAGTAACCAAAGGTTTTAAATTAGAGGTTTCTATTTATGACCTTTCTTTGATCTAAAATCATAGATACATGAGATATTTAGAAAATGTTCACTCTGTCAAACTGTTTTATTCCCCTGTGCCGGATGAAACATACGTTTGGTACAAGTGAAACAGGTTTTAGATTAAAGAAAATTTTATTGTGATGCAAAACAAATTGCATAAATTATGAATATGGTATATAGCATAATAGCGCAGGTTTCCACGGGCGGAGTCTATACTAAGATAAGAATGTCTTCCGGGTTTGGACCGTGTCATTGTTGTAACCGAAGTTGCCAACGTTTCGCCCACCTTCGTGAGAAACTTGATTAGGGCGTAAGATAAATCAAAAAACTTAAACAAGTAACCGAAATCTAACTAAGAATCAACTTGTGAACCAAGCCAGATTCTAACTTCTATAAAGGTAAGGAAAAAAACGGTAAACTTGAAAAAGCAAACAAAAATCTAACAAAGAACCACTACAGAGTTAAGTAATCAACTTCTAAACCAAGCCAGATTCTAAACTCCATAGAAATGACTTAAGAAGAAATAGTCTCTGTATATAAAGATGAGGGATCGTCATGGTTGATTAAGCCCGACTCTGATTGGGTTACAGTTGAAAGTGGGCGTGTTTTCGATAACGAACTAATAACCGGGAATCAAAGAGGGGATAGCTCGAAACCATTATCGCGATTGAAGTAATTGGGGTGTTTGATGATTTCTATGCTCTCTCGGAATTTTCTGTCAAAAAAAATGGAGATTTAAACAATCATCGAAACGTTATCAAAATCTATCCTGTGACCTGTAGTAAAATGATGTTCAGAAACCGCAAACTTATGCCTTTTCTTTATGCACCGATCACGTTCTGAAATGCGAGTAATAACGGAACGACCGGTTTCACCAATGTATACTAAACCACATAAACACGGAATTTGATATACACCTTGAGATCACAGTGTAGAACGTTTGTCCTTGGTAGAAGGAAGAATCGGAGAGATTTTGCCTGTCGAGTTGAATATGGGTTTAATACCATTCTTACGGAGAAGTTTTTCTACTTGATCTGTAACCTTGTGAATGTAGGGTAAAAAGGCCAATTTTGGATTGGATTCGGAAGTAGAAATGTCTTTAGATATTCGAGTACGTAGATATAGACGACAAATAATAACTCTATGAATATTTCGCTTCATATGACCATTGTTCACTAGGGTTCTAGTCTAAGATGTTGGAGTTCTGAGTCTAGATTCTCAGCTTGGCAAATTGAAAAAGCACGATGAACCAAAGATTCAACAACAGAACGTGCAGAATGGTGATAAGACGAAACATGAAGGTATCTGTCCGTATGGGTGGGTTTGCGATAAACAGAATGGCCTAGAAATCAGTCGGATATACGAGTCACAAGAAGGTCAAGAAATGGGAGAGAACCATTACTTTAGATTTTCATATTAAATTTGATATCTAAATGTTGATTGTTAAGATAACCAAGACAATTCAAGATGACTATGAGACCAGACAATAAACGTGTCGTCAACCTATTCAAAGGGTTATATAAAAGTGTTAGCTACAACAAGTAATAAAGGAGAACCCATAGCAGCACCAGAAACCTGTTCGTAAAACTTGTTATCAAATTAGAAGTAAGTAAAGGATAGACACTTATCAATAAGAGAAATCCGTTTGATGATAATAAACGAATCCTTAATAGGACCTTTATCACCGGTTGTAGCTAACACTTTATGAAATCCTTCTATTTCTAACTAGATTACAGATTTTCTGGTTTTTGTCCTACTAGATACTTTTTTTGGAGGCGCTTTTGGTAATGGCCAAACAAGTTCTATAAAAAAATAGTTTTTGAGGTGCTTAGTTTTGGAGAAACCTCTTAGTTTTTTGGTATATCCTTTTGTGTTAAGTTAAAACTGGTTGCTCTCGAGAGACTCGTGGCTTGAATGCAACGGATTGAAAGTTTTGGGATTGCGCTTCATAAAAACTGAAAAGTATTTTGCTCTGCCACTGAATTTTCTTTACACGTGTTAGGCATGTTGAACAAATATTTTGTGGTTAATTGAAATGATAACTTAAGAATTTCTTGGTGGTAATCCATAAATATATGGGCAGCTTTAATTAAATACTGAACAATAAATCTCTTTTGATGTACGTCAAATACGCCTTTTTCACAACGGTAACCCATAGTGATGGATATATCTGATTTTATATCAATTGCTATATGCTTTTTTTTGTAAATGTACTTAGAGATACACAGTGCAATTTATGTTATGTAGCCGCTGACTTTATTAATGCCTTATTTTCTAAAACCTCTTTGTAGGCTTTTTCATAAATTCAAATAGGTTTTGTACCTCTTTCCGTTTGTCTTATTCTGACTTGTGGCATCTTAAAGAAAAATTTATAGTTATATGATATGCTTACAGAACGTGCAATGCATGTGTAATAAACTAAAATTTACAATGGGGGTAATTGAAACATGTTTTTATGTATTATTTGTTTCAATTGACTCTGCAGCATATTTGTACGGAATTCTAAACCTTGAACGGCAGTGATAAGTTAAATTATCTCAACCAAAGAAGCTAGTATCAGCATACTAATAAACGTTGTGAAAATTGTATACTTACGGTTTGTTACAAGTTTTAGTGGTTTTACGAACCTGCACGGCCAAACTCTCAATAGTCGAAGAGGGGGTAGGTTAAAAAAAAATATATATATATAAATAACAGATGTTGCAGGGCGCCAGAGCCTATCTCAAAGTCATACTTCCGTCTGCTCACAACAGAATAGGGTAATAAACTTGTAACTAGTTGTTAAGTTCGTAATTCCTCTACTCAGCTGTTCGAGTAGTCAGAAACAATTAGTTAATACGATAGCCATAGGAAACAGGTATATTGTCATAAAAGAATATTTAACCAACATAACAATTTTAATGTAGAATCACTGAGGTTTATCACAGAATATTATAGCTATTAAATACAAAGAAAATGCCAGTAGTATAGGCAACACACCGTACATAAGTAAACTTCCATAAGAAGCTATAGCGAAGAATAGTTTGTAGTAAATAACGTTTACATAAATTAGTATAATAGCATTACTGACAATCCAATACAGACATAAGACCGTACTACGCTAATGTTAACTTATCCTAACACAGCGTATAAACTTAATAAAGCATCAACGTTTATCAATTGGTATTACACAGCATGCACAACTTGGCATAAATAAAATTTATTACTTAACTCGTAAACAACGATAGTGATAATTATAGAATTAATAACAAAAGTCTCGTGAGTGACCCGTTTGACCACGTAAATAAAACAAATAAGATCACTTACCAATAAATACAGGTGTCTCCTTTGGTGTGAAGAAACGTACGTTCCCCGACACACAACCTGCAAACAATTTGAATCGCAAACCGTGTCAAGCTAATGTCTCACGAAATCACATCTATAACAATTATTAATTAAGATACAAACAAATACAAAAGAATATAACCCGGTTGTTATATGCTGTGGTACCCTTTTCTATGATTACGCAGGTATCTGCTGCCTGGAGTAGGATCTCGACAGTTCTTAGTTAACATCGATACATTCGATTTTTGCCATAAGTCGTATGCCTCATAGAATATTTGTTTGACGAGATAGTTATTCGAAATGGACTCCTCATTAAGCATTAACAATTAGGAATAAGTATTCGCACGTGGCGGAATGGCTGTCAAAATGAAAACGAATTATAAACGAGTTTATCTTAAAAGATGGCTTTAGCTTACCCCGTAACGTCTTAGCGAAACTAGGAAATTTAATAATTATAAATGGTTTTCCATTATTTCCCCGATGGTAACGGATATATTACTCTTTACTAGTTACAGGCCATTTACATGTTTCACATGTCACGACTTTCTATCAAAATGACATCTAATGCGCAAAGCATAGTTAGCGCGTGTCAAAACTCGAATCTAATTTCACGTCGAAAACCCATAGGCGCACCCAATGAAGATTTCAACCGTAACAACAAAGGCGTACGTAATGAAAATTACCGTCACAGGTTTTAGTTCAGAAATCACACTTTTCTGCTAAACGAAAACTTGACTTTGAAGAAGGTAAAACAGGTTAGTCTGCTCTTACACGTGATTGCTTAATTTTTGTCTGATACCGACTAACGGTTGTTGGTAGGATGCAAATACGTTTGACTGACTAGAAGCGCGCGAGATTTAAACCACACAATCAGTTCAATATCTCGGTTGTTTCTTTTGTCCTTTGTTTCAATTGTCCTTGTTCTATCCTACCGATAATTTTTTTTTGATATTAAGATATTGTAGAAAAATTTGTAGTTTTCACCATGAGACCAAATTACAAAAATATCATCAACATGCTATAGTTTTGGTTTTTTAGATGCAGATTTTAAAGCTTCTTCAAAATGTTCCATAAAATAATTTGCAATAGATCGAGAAATTGGCGATTCCGCTGCTACATCATCTATTTGTTTGTAGTATTTATCATTAAGGAAAAAGAATGAAGTTCTTAAACAATGTTCAAATAGCTTGATGGTATTATTTGAAGATAACTTCTGTTTAGTAATTACTTTAATAAAATATTGTGTGTTCTTTATAAATAAACTACTAAAGCCATTACAAAACTGAAGCTAACCGTAATCCTGTGACGTGTATTTCTTCTTTTTATTTACGTCACACTGCGCGGCAGCTCGTAGTTGACGTGTAGAACATTTGGGGTGGGTTTAGTTAATTTTTTTGTTATTGAAATTGGGCGCCATCTAGTCTTTCCCTTTTTTTATTACTCGGACTAGAACAGGGTTTTCCTTCTTTATTAGTATAAGTATTCTAATTCATTGTTTCCACTTTTATTAACTTAAATAACATTTGGCTATCACAGTTATCTTCGGTAAGGACCAGTTATGGGAAACTGGGAGGAGAGATTAAATTTATCTGCGGAATACTCTTTAATTGTCGCAAATCTTTAGTATTCCCTTTCTCGAGAATCTAAAAAGGAAGTGATTAAGGCATGGTTACAAATTCAAAATGTCTTCTCCCAATAACGCTGAAAGCAGTTTTCTCGCAAGATGTTGCATCGAGTGGAATTTGCCAGAAAACTTTACGAAGGTCGATTGAAGAAATGTACTTAGCGTCTCCTAGCATGTTTAATATTCTATCGATATGCGGAAGTAGGTTTGAATCATGTTTAGTCATGTTACTTAAAGGGAGGCCATCAAAGCAAAATTTGTATTCACCGGATTTCTTTTTCACAACTAAAACAGGTGAACACCATGGACTCGAAGAAGTTTGAACAACGCCTAACCTTAACATGTCATCGCGTTCTTTGTTTAGTATGTCAGCCATGTGTGGGGACATAAGAAAGGGCCTTTTTTGAAATGGTTTTGCATTGCCAGTGTCATAGTCATCACAATTTTATGGGTACGACCTAATTTGTCCATACTACTGACATCTTCAAATGATTTTATTAAATCGTTTATTTTAAGCCGTTGTAACGGGCCGAGTTCATCAAGTAAAGCTACATGAAGATTAGCATTAGAATTGAAAGAATTGTACAAATTACTATTTCATTGCGTACGCCAACAGTTGTCTATAAACTTTATCTTTAGCTGAAATGATTTTATGAAATCGGATTCAAATATAAAATCATGAGTAAGAGAAAGTGCTAAAAAGAAATTCATAATTTTAAAATTACCGTCAACCGAAATTGGCAAATCTACACTACTATCCACAGAAGTAATGTCACCGTTAGCTAAAATAAGTTGTTGATTACAACTATAATGCTTAAGCTTAAAGTTTTTACTAAGATTTAAACCGTTTGCTCCAACCACTGAAGAAGTTGCTCCAGTATCTAAAAGGCCTATACAATTCGTATCAAAGATCGCAAACGAGATGTAAGGTCTGTTATCGTGAACATTATTTATTAATAGAGGAGATATTTGATGCTGTGTTTAAATTTTTTGCGGCTGACAAAACATCCTAACAGTATGAACCCACTCATCCCATTCCTTTTGATTAGTAAAATTTGCTTTAAAATGTTTGACCGTTGAAGAAATAGGCGAGTTTTTTCTACAATTCGGGCAATTTGAAGCTTTAACGTTGACGTATCCGCATCGAAAACAAAATAGATTGCGTTTGGCTAAACAGTATTGAAAAGAATGATTTGGCTGATTACAATTCTAGCATATAACTTTCCAATTATGGTTTACAGAATTAGACTGATTGGTAATTTGAGAATACGATTTGTGTTTCATATCAAAATTGCCAGTTTTCGCTTTTAAATTTTCCGAAGTCGAGTTTGTTGTTACTTTCGATTGTGAACTAGAAGGAGAATTTTGTTGGTTGGCGGACTGATTGTAACTACAAACGTGGTTTTTATTAAGTGCGTTTAAGTGTGTGGAAGCGGCTTTTAGTTTTTTGCATAGGATATTTAATTCAGATACAGAATTAACAACGCGGAGAACTAAATGTGATATGTATTCGGGTAACAAATTTGACATGGGGTGGTCTGCGCAATCGTGCGAATAGGTTTTCTAGGTGTGCAGTAAATATTGTGACATGTTCGTTACGTTTTTGCTTGCAAGATTTTATCTGTTCCCAAATTTGATCCTCTTAATCGGTTGGTAAAAATTCAGATTTAAGTAGCGAAACTAAGAAATTATAATCAGTAACTATACCAAATAAACGCGTCATCGACAAATAATTTGACTGCCGAGTTAAAAAATTCTTCCTCAAAAATTTTTATAGATTTACTTAGTTTGGTTCTGCGTTCTAGAAATGGAAGGAAATTATTTCTGTCGCCATTAAAAGTAACATTAAAATCAGAAATATTAAATAATCTTGAAGTGCAATTTATAACGGGAGGTTGTACATTAATCACGGGTGCAGCGTTAGAAAAGGTGCCTGGCGTGTTGGCTGTTTTCGGTGAAATTACTGAATCTTCTAGATTAGCATCCAGAAGTAAAACATCTGCGTACAATTCGTTTTTAACAGCAGATTGTTCTTTAGGAAGAATCAAACGTAAAATTCTACCGGTAGCATGAGCAATTCTAGACTTGAGGCGTTTATAATTAGAATCAGATGAAGAACCTTCGAATTCCTTTGTTAAAGCTTCGACCGAATTTAGAGTAGTTTTAATTTCCCTAATTTAGATATCAAGAGAAACAGCATATTGTTCTAAATTAATTGAAAAGTTACCGGAACTACGTTCTTTATCAAAAGCACAACATAAAATTTTTCATTTATCATCATGACAACGGGAAGTTTTAATACCTCTTATTAATAAATCATAAGTTAATTCTTCGATTAGTAAATACTTTAGATTAATAATAAAATCGTCCATAACTATAATTTAAAGTTAACGAATTATATATAATCAAGTTAGATTAAGCAAATGGTAATCAATTCAAATAAATTAGATATTTTAGAAATTTTGACATGCAATAGTGACGTAGCATAATAAGGTCAAATACGTTTTAGATAAAAGCAATAAGGGTGAATACATTCTTGAGATTAGATTTTAGGTTTTACGAAAAATTTAGGTATACAATTTTAAATATGAAGTAACCGTCTTACAAGATACGTTTTAATTAGTTTTATTTACTTGTATTTCTGGCCCCACGTTGGGCGCCACAAATAAGTGTAACGTGTATTTCTTCTTTCTATTTACGTCACACTGCGCAGCAGCTCGTAGTTGACGTGTAGAACATTTGGGGTGAGTTTAGTTAATTTTTTTTTATTGAAATTGGGCGCCATCTAGTCTTTCCCTTTTTTTATGACCCGGACTAGAACAGGGTTTTTCTTCGTTATTGGAATAAGTATTCTAATTGATTGTTTCTACTTTTATTAACTTAAATAACATTTGGCTATCACAGTTATCTCCGGTAAGCACCAGTTATGGGATACTGGGAGAAGAGATTAAATCTTTCTGCGGAATACTCTTTAATTGTCGCAAATCTTTAGTATTCCCTTTCGCACCGACTTTCTCGAGAATCAAAGAAGGAAGTGATAATTCCAAAATTTCCCAAAACTACATAAGATTTTCAACCTGCGCGTGATTTATTACTATATATTAATATTTGAAGAGAAAATTTGGTTGCCTAAACTACATATAGAATTAATAATAATTTGCTTATATTTAAACTTAAATTATATCTATAATCTGAATAACTACAACCTACCGTGAACAGAGTAGAGAGATCGTAGTTACATTGCAATGATAATCATTTCCAGTTATAGTTTTGTCGCGTGTGCAAAATTGGGAATTTATTTTTTAGTTTAGTTTTACCGTTAGATGATGTCAATGTTTGTTTATTATTTACTACTTTCATTACAATCTGAAATTCTACTTTGCGAAGTACATTACAATTAATTATTGTAATAGATCACAGGACAATGAAAGAATTTTACCAAGTTAAAATTAAAAACAAAACTAAACGTTAATTTTATTCAATTTATTGAAAGGTACATTGAATTAAATTTTATTGATACCATATCTTTTTCAAAACTTAATATATGAAACACTTTGTTACTACGTTCATCTATTAATTAGAAATTGTTCGAATACCTTTATTTTATTTTTTAATATAATTTAGTCTTGTATGAAAAATGTATATTATTAAAAACAGATATACGTAATATGTCAAAAATGTAATATTAATTAAGAATTTTTGTTATTAGTTCATATGGTTCACAAAACAAGATTTCAAAGTAACGTGTTTACGATATTGTGTAAGGCAATGTAGTAAACAAGAGAAGATACATATTTAATTTGATTTAATTCATATCGTCTTCTTATTAGGTTACTATAAATTATATTTTTATTGTTTATAATTTTTCCAAATTATAATTAAACACCTATTAATTAAATTTAATTTAAATTATTATCTATAAAAGAAAATTTAGGGGTACTTAATTAAAGTCAACTTAACTTGACGTGTCTAACTAAATTTGTCAGCTTCAAACAACATTTTAATTAAGAGTACTATTAAATTCAATTAACAATAAGATTAAACTTGAACCTAAAATATTAAATTTTGTAGTAAAATTGCGTTTCAATATGTTAAAATATGTGTAAAGCAATGTGGAACTAATTGTGTTAAGTTAAGTAAAGTGTTATGTGTCGCAACGCTAGATTAAGTTTTACAATAGACTTGATTTGGTTTGTAAATGAGATTTTAGATTAAATGTAAGGGATACATTTAAATCAGATATTTAATATTGTGTATTATCCAAACGTATTAAATTTATATATAAAATTATAGATTTTTATAAATCGTTTAATAACTTTTTAAATACAATTTAAATAAGAAAAAATTAGTTTTGGAGCAAAATTTTACGTAAAGTGTGATTGCATAAAATTAACTAAAAAAACAAAATAATTTAATGTGTTTATTAAATTTTATTTGTTGTATTTAATCTTAGCATGCAGAGAATTGTTCTATAATACGACTGTACACAATGCGGACCCGGGTTATTAGTAGATGAAATGTGAGCAAAATTTGCATTAGACTTCAATAAAATCTACATGTATTTTTACTAAAATTGTTTATTGATACGATAGTTATTTATGTATTTAGAGGTTAAAAAGGCTTTTTTCCACTACTAGTTGTATACGCTTGCATTATTACGTATAATAGTAGGTCGTGAAGTTGTACTTTTTTAAGCGCAGGTAATAGTAGTTTATTTAACGAGTTTCTGTGTAAATTGGACGCTTTTTTTCCCAAGAGGACATTTTTAAACCCGAGTGAAACGAGGGTTTAAAAAGTCCTCGAGGGAAAAAAAGCGTCCAATTTAAACAGGAACGAGTTGAATACAACATTTTATTGCTCGAACAGAGACTAGAAGGCCCACAAAGTCTCAAAATCTTTCAAAAATAATTTGACGTTTATGTTGACAAGTGTGCCAAAACTGTCAAAGGCGGTTTACAATAGCAAAAAATTAAAATTTATGACAGTTAAGAACAATAAATAATATTTCATTATTAACTAGTAGTTAATAATGAACATATTTACATTCTCTGATAATACTACAACAGTTTCAAAGAAAAAAAGTTTACGGAACTGCGTACCAAGAGCAAGAGATTTTATTTAATGCTAATTTAGGTTTTTAATCGTTCTA
Source organism: Aquatica leii (assembly GCA_035610365.1). NCBI lineage: Eukaryota > Metazoa > Arthropoda > Insecta > Coleoptera > Lampyridae > Aquatica > Aquatica leii. The sequence goes on along the minus strand of CM069434.1, from coordinate 112,781,914 downwards.
TTAATAAATTAATTTGATTTTAAAAAGTAAGTTATTTGAAGTTCGCGCTTAAATAATGTAAATATTATAAAATTAAATATATTTTTTCCACTACTAGTTGTATACGCTTACATTATTACGTATAATAGAAAGCCGTGAAGTTGAACTTTTTTAAGCGCAGGTAAATAATATTTCATTATTAACCACTGGTTAATTATCCTGGATCTATCTCGGTGATTTTTTATTAGACGTCGCATAATGTGTACGCCAGAAGATACGTCAACAACTTCGACAGTCGTGACTTCAACGTATTAACCAATTTCTGTGCCAGTGTCTGCATTACCGAAACTTGTTTTTTCGGTACCCCAAGCATGGCCCTAATAGCGAAAACGCTTTGAAAGATTCATGTCAGTATCAGGACAAAAAACTAAATATTTTGATGTATGTCCTTGGCGAGAAAGCCGAAGAAGTGATGTTACAGTTTGTGTCGGTTCCTGAAACCTGCACATCCACAATGCAAGCCTTCGAAAACCACTTCATTTTACGCAGAAACTTAATTTTTGTTACAAATTCAACAGTCGTGATTAGCAACCAAGTGACCTGTAGAATTATTTATTACTTGATTGCATTTTCTGGCAGATCACTGTCAATATGGCTTTTTTAAAAACGAATTAATGATTGTGGGGATGTTAGATCGTAAACCCAGTGAATGATTGCAATTGCAAGCGAGGCTATTTCTTACCGATTGCGTTATTGCCGTAAAACAACTCAAACTCCAAGAAAAACAAAGCCAAGAGTAGAAAAAAAAAGTCGCGACGGTGACAGACGGCCAATCAACCGACAAATTGAGATACGATTCCAATCAAAAGCGAAAAAAAGACGCAAGACTTTATGACGTTAGAAACCAGTTTAAGTGGCACATAGGAGTACTTTTCAAAACGCGGTTACCAAACCTCGTTTTGTCAATATAAAAGAGAAATTGAATCTAAGACAATTGCTTTCAGAAAATGCCAATATTGTGAGTTAGCAGACCATCCCAAAGATAAGTGTCCTGCCAATCAATCGATGCGTCGTTCTTGTAATAAGCAATGACATTGAGCGATTGTATGTCAAAGCAAAAAAGTTAGATCTATTCAATGTGAGTCTATAAATAATATTGACTGTAACAGTAACCCTGGGTTAAGTTGTAGAAATGGTTTTCGCAATGATAGTTCTAGTTCCAATCAGTTTTTAGAGGTCAATTGAAATAAATTTGATTTCTCAGAGGGAATAGTCAATTTCTTTAAAAAATTCTGAATTATACAAAAAATCAAATTTGTGATAGACACATTCCTTTGGATAAAAATGTCATTTAAGGTTTACATATTACTAACGGAGTAGTCACAGGCCTAAAGACTAAATATTTTAGATATCTTGCAAGGTACATCAAGTAATTCTAAAATTAAATGTTTTACTGACATATGTCATTAAAGAATTATGTGAAACTATTTTAAGTCGTTCTGCAATAATCAATTTAAACATTTTCCCGTTTGGCGATGGATTTTTTTTCAAAAGCCGGTTGTCTTAAATTGGAGAAAATTGAGCAAAAATTTCCTACGATTTTTGATCAGCTGGGTACTTTTAAAACTAAACTTAAAATTGAGATTGAGCCATTTATACAATAAGTTTGTGTTGAGTTGTGCTCGTATCTTTACTTAAACCTTTAAAAGATGAGCTCGAACGCCAACGAAAGATAAAGATTATAGAACCCGTTAAATATCATACTCCATGGATCAGTTCCATTGTAATAGTTCAAAAAAATTAACAACAAAATTTGTCTTTATGTTGACTACACCAAATTAAATAAATCCGGGATGCGTGATTTTTCTATAGATAAAATCAAAAAAATTCTTGCTATTTTAGTCGTATAGATACAATCTCTGGGTTCTATCAAATTATATTAGCCAAAGAATGTCACGATTTAACGTGTTTCATAACACCATTTAGTCGTTACAAATTAAAAAAATTACCATTCGCTGTAACCTGAGCACCCGAGTATTTTTCTATATTAATAAATACAATCCTAAAGGAACTTGATAAAGGAATTTTCCAATTTGATGATATTCTTATCTATGCACCAACAATTGAACACAATGTACAGTCTTTAAAATTTTTGGGTCACTCAATATCAGGTAACTGGATTTTTGTAAACCATGAGCGAATAAACGCTGTTGTCAATTTTTCAAAACTTATGAGTTAAAACAACGAACTTCTAAGTTTTTTAAGCATGGTTAATTTTTCATGTCGATTAATTCCTAACAGATCTGATGTCTTAGAATAAGGCTTGAATATTTTGATCCGAGCCAGAAAATCATAATTTCTGCTAATATTTCTTTCTTTGGTATTGGTTCATGTCATTCAAAAAGATGAAAATGGAAATAAAAAATTCGTATTTTGTGCATCTCGATTATTATCAAAAACGGAGCAAAGTTACGCCCAAATTAAGCGTAAAGCGTTAGCTTCGACCTAGCTGGCAAAAAAAGTAATTCAAAAACAATAATTAAAATTTAATTACGTAACTTTTCTAGACAGTTTCTTACGGACGGGCGTGCACAACCACCCAAGTTCGAATCCTACTATTGGTTACTACAATAAATCAACGTATTAAACTAACCTAACTAAACTGAATTAGAATTGATACAAAACACAACTGTTTTATGGTGGTAGAAAAACTAAAACTTGTTTTCAGTTTCCTTCGCAGAATCAAGTATCGCAATTAAGTTATGTTTTGCAAATGGTAATTTTTCTCTAAATTAAAGACCACAAATTAAATTCGAACACAACAGTTTAGATATCAAGAATAAAAAAAATTATTGTATTTTACAGACACTTTTATAGAAATCGAAGTGATGACCGTGATAAATCACAATTTTTATAAAATTTTGTGGATAATTAATATTACTTGTTTACTTTAACCTGATAAAAATAACAAACTAAGTCATGCGACAGGAATTGACAGTTATATAACCAAATGCAAAATTGCCAACTAAAATTTGTATGAAATATATACCGCGTTTTAATACAAATAAATTATATAATTTTTAAGTATAGTATTAAAATATATAATTTTTAATTATACCTAGTATTAAAGTTAGTAACATTTTAATGTAAAAGTAGAGGATGTGCGTGAGACAAAATCAACTTTGACAAATAAGTCACGATAAACAACAATTTTGATATTTTTTTTTGTTGCCAAGAACATTAAAAAAATTGAAAAAGTTTTTAATAAACATAGCATTAAAATTACTTATAATACTATCACAAAAATAAAAAAAATTGTTAAATGTAGAATTTTCTATAATATTTGTGGAGTATACCAAATGCCTTGCGCCTGTCATGAAACAGGAAAAACTGAGCTTTTGGTAATGGACTAAAAGAACACGAAAGATATTTTTGTTAATTTTAATTTATATATATATATATATATATATATATATATTTGTAACGTCGTACTTGTAGCAATGCAAAATTTATGCTTCCATACCTATAGCAATAATCGTGGACGCGTTGCAATATTGCTACGCGTCCCGATATTTTGCCGTACTTGCCGCAATAATTGTGGCAACGCTGTTTTGAGATGTGACGTCAATCTCCCAATGTGTGTTGCCTACATTATAGGTATGTAAATGAATTTGTATTCTACAAGTATTCTAAATTATTCGCGATGTATTTACAATACAGAAAATGTTTATTATTAACATTAATAAAATGATAATAATTAATAATTGGTGTTGTTAATAGAAAATACGGTATTAAACTTTTTTAATAGAAAATATATATTTTTTAATAAAAATGACGTTGATTACAAAATCAGTATAATTTTGATTTTTAAATGAATTCAATATTCGGAAATTTCTAATTACCGAGTTTTAATGCCATTCACCTTATGTGTTTTGTACTTACACATATAGATATTAAAAACGTGCATATTTAATGCAAGTGCAATTAGAAAATGCTACAATTAACATTATTGTTAAAAAATTGTAATTTACCTTTCTTTCTAATTTTTTTAATTAAATTGAATTCAACCCTTAAAAGTCAACGCATAAGTAAACAAAAAAATCAAACAGAAAAAATAAACCAATCATCCGCGAGAGGAGAAAATAACAAAAACGCCTTAAAGCTAAAACTAAGAACTACGAATCGTGTAAACTTCAAATTTTTGTCTCTTTATCAGACATATTTGCTAAACGTTTGTCAAAGAATAAACAATTCTTGTTTTTACTGAAATCATTTATAAGCTTTTAATAGGTGGTACAACTTTGAGAAAACAAACTTTATTCAAACCTCATTGTAGGTGTGCTCGCTTAACATTGGGTCAGTCATAATGTTTAAAAACAAGTGTTTGAATGTTATATTTATAGTTGTTTTACTGGTTTTTTGAATATGTAACATAATTTCCAAGAGAGTTACAACAAAACTAAGAACCTGTATAATATCAATTCCGAAAACTTCCTTATCAATTTCAGCAAGCAGATTCATACTAACGCCTTGAACTAAACCAGTTTTGATAGTTAATTAGATATAGGAGCTATTATTATACATACTACAGGATACTACTTAAATATTATGTCACTTATTTAAACAAAACAAAAAGATACTAAATACGAATTCGTAGAATCTCACGTAAAGTGTTTTAGTATAAACACAATATTATTACTGTAGTAGAAACGTATTTGGACGTGACCTATCTAAAGTATTGAAATTGATACATAGTTTGACTCGACATTTATTCCATGTGTTATCTCAATTTTTACGAACGGTTTTTACTGTAACAGCAATGTCCTACTGTTATCACAATTAGCATACTATTACAATTTATTTTAAAAAACATTTTTGTTTTATGACCTTTTATAAATTAATGTATTATTTTAAATTGAGTTACTTTTGTAAAAGAAAGGTAGATAGCTGTGTTATGATTTTATTTTCACATTTTGTTATCTTTACAAGTTTTACTACAATCGTTTACATCTAATGCAATTTAAATTGATAATTTTTTTTTTATATCTTTTATTGAAATCAGTTAGATTTGTTATAAAAAAGCATCTAAAAACTGTTTATTTTGTCAGTTTTAGCAGAAGTTATAGTAGTAGGTTTTATTGTTTTTTTTTTAAAATTTATGGATATTAATACAATTCAAAATACGAGGAGTTATCACAATTTTTGACAAATCTTTGCCACATTTGGAGAGAATGGTGTCCGATAGGTTATAAACTCATTAGCACCAACGACGTTTTGCTATCTCGATCAAACTGTCTATTTGAACCTTTTCTCGTTTTAGACATCGCGCGATGTTGTTAGTTCGAGTTAGATAACTCTAAACCTCCCTATCAGAACAAAATTTTGTCTGCGCGATCTAATTGTACCCATCTTTAGTTACAAATTTGAGAAATTTGAAAGAAATCCGTATATAATTGTGATTACGTTGACGTTTTAACTGCAGTACGTTCCAATCCACAATTTTTGACAAATCGTTACCAAATCTGGAGAGGATGGTTCCCGATAGATTATAAATTCATTATCATCAACGACGTTTTGCTATCTAGATGAAACTGCCTTTTTCACCCTGATCACGTTTTCAACATCTCACGATGTTGTTGTTTCAAGTTCGATAACCATAAAACTCCTTATCAGATCAAAATTTTGTTTGCGCGATCTAATTGTACGCACTTTTATTTACAAATTAAAAAAATTTGGAAAAAAATCGAATACAATTGTGGTTACGTTGACATTTTAACCGCAGTACGTTCTTATCATAACACGCGAAAAACGAATTTTTGACTTTATCGGTCCGTATTTTGGTAACCCTTCATTCAAAATTGTAATTTGACACATCATTAGATACCCCGTTTTGTCCCCTATCGTTTCTTATAATATCGACTATTTTCAAATTTCGATAATAAGTTTATTTAGCTTTATGTAAAGTGCTACACATAGTGCATTATAATTTTCAGTTTTTATTACGAAAGATGACTAAAATCCACAATTTTTGACAAATCGTTACCAAATCTGGAGGGGATGGTTTCCGATAGATTATAAACTCATTAACATCAACGACATTTTGCTATCTCGATGAAACTGCCTTTTTCACCCTCTTCTTATTTTCGACATCTCACGATGATGTTGGTTCAAGTTTGATAACCCTAAAACGGCTTGTCAGATCAAAATTTTGTTTGCGCGATCTAATTGTACGCACTTTTAGTTACATATATGAGAAATTTGAAAGAAATCCGTATATAATTGTGATTACGTTGACGTTTTAACCGCAGTACGTTCTTATCATAACCCGAGAAAAATAGAATTTTTGACTTTGTCATTCCGTATTTTGGTAACCTTTCATCCAAAATTGTAATTTGACACATCATTAGATACCTTGTTTTGTCCCCTATCGTTCCTTATAATATCGATTGTTTTCAAACTTTGATAATAAGTTTATTTAGCTTTGTGTAAAGTACTGCGCATACTGCATTATAATTTTCAGTTTTTATTACGAAAGATGACTAAAATCCACAATTTTTGACAAATCGTTACCAAATCTGGAGGGGATGGTTCCCGATAAATTATAAACTTATTAACATCAACGACATTTTGCTATCTCGATGAAACTGCCTTTTTCACCCTCTTCTTGTTTTCGACATCTCACGATGATGTTGGTTCAAGTTTGATAACCCTAAAACGGCTTGTCAGATCAAAATTTTGTTTGCGCGATCTAATTATACGCACTTTTAGTTACATATATGAGAAATTTGAAAGAAATCCGTAAATAATTGTGATTACGTTGACGTTTTAACCGCAGTACGTTCTTATCATAACCCGAGAAAAATAGAATTTTTGACTTTGTCATTCCGTATTTTGGTAACCTTTCATCCAAAATTGTAATTTGACACATCATTAGATACCTTGTTTTGTCCCCTATCGTTCCTTATAATATCGATTGTTTTCAAACTTTGATAATAAGTTTATTTAGCTTTGTGTAAAGTACTGCGCATACTGCATTATAATTTTCAGTTTTTATTACGAAAGATGACTAAAATCCACAATTTTTGACAAATCGTTACCAAATCTGGAGGGGATGGTTCCCGATAAATTATAAACTTATTAACATCAACGACATTTTGCTATCTCGATGAAACTGCCTTTTTCACCCTCTTCTTGTTTTCGACATCTCACGATGATGTTGGTTCAAGTTCGATAACCCTAAAACGGCTTGTCAGATCAAAATTTTGTTTGCGCGATCTAATTATACGCACTTTTAGTTACATATATGAGAAATTTGAAAGAAATCCGTAAATAATTGTGATTACGTTGACGTTTTAACCGCAGTACGTTCTTATCATAACCCGAGAAAAATAGAATTTTTGACTTTGTCATTCCGTATTTTGGTAACCTTTCATCCAAAATTGTAATTTGACACATCATTAGATACCTTGTTTTGTCTTCTATCGTTCCTTATAATATCAATTGTTTTCAAACTTTGATAATAAGTTTATTTAGCTTTGTGTCAAGTGCTACACATAATGCATTATAATTTTCAGTTTTTATTACGAAACATGACTAAAATCCACAATTTTTGACAAATCGTTACCAAATCTGGATAGGATGGTTCATGATAGGTTATAAACTCATTACCACCAACGACGTTTTGCTATCTCGATCAAACTGCCTTTTTCACTGTCTTCTTACTTTCGACATTTCACGATGTTGTTGGTTCGAGTTCGATAACTCTAAAACGCCTTATCACATAAAAATTTTGTTTAAGCAATCTAATTGCACGTATTTTTAGTTACAAATTTCATAAATTTGAAAGAAATTCGTATATAATTGTGGTTACTTTGACCCTTTAACCGCAGTACGTTCTTATCATAACACGAGAAAAACGAATTTTTGATTTTTTTTATTCCGTATTTTGGTAACCCTTCATCCAAAATTGTAATTTGACACATCATTAGATACCTTGTTTTGTCCCCTATGGTTCCTTATAATATCGATGATTTTCAAACTTCGATAATAAGTTTATTTAGCTTTATATAAAGTGCTACACATGGTGCATTATAATTTTCAGTTTTTATTACGAAAGATGACTAAAATCCACAATTTTTGACAAATCGTTACCAAATCTGGATAGGATGGTTCCCGATAGATTATAAACTCATTAACATCAACGACATTTTGCTATCTCGATGAAACTGCCATTTTCACCCTCTTCTTGTTTTCGACATCTCACGATGATGTTGGTTCAAGTTCGATAACCCTAAAACGGCTTGTCAGATCAAAATTTTGTTTGCGCGATCTAATTATACGCACTTTTAGTTACATATATGAGAAATTTGAAAGAAATCCGTAAATAATTGTGATTACGTTGACGTTTTAACCGCAGTACGTTCTTATCATAACCCGAGAAAAATAGAATTTTTGACTTTGTCATTCCGTATTTTGGTAACCTTTCATCCAAAATTGTAATTTGACACATCATTAGATACCTTGTTTTGTCCCCTATCGTTCCTTATAATATCGATTGTTTTCAAACTTTGATCTCACGATGATGTTGGTTCAAGTTCGATAACCCTAAAACGGCTTGTCAGATCAAAATTTTGTTTGCGCTGATCTAATTATACGCACTTTTAGTTACATATATGAGAAATTTGAAAGAAATCCGTAAATAATTGTGATTACGTTGACGTTTTAACCGCAGTACGTTCTTATCATAACCCGAGAAAATAGAATTTTTGACTTTGTCATTCCGTATTTTGGTAACCTTTCATCCAAAATTGTAATTTGACACATCATTAGATACCTTGTTTTGTCTTCTATCGTTCCTTATAATATCAATTGTTTTCAAACTTTGATAATAAGTTTATTTAGCTTTGTGTCAAGTGCTACACATAATGCATTATAATTTTCAGTTTTTATTACGAAACATGACTAAAATCCACAATTTTTGACAAATCGTTACCAAATCTGGATAGGATGGTTCATGATAGGTTATAAACTCATTACCACCAACGACGTTTTGCTATCTCGATCAAACTGCCTTTTTCACTGTCTTCTTACTTTCGACATTTCACGATGTTGTTGGTTCGAGTTCGATAACTCTAAAACGCCTTATCACATAAAAATTTTGTTTAAGCAATCTAATTGCACGTATTTTTAGTTACAAGTTTCATGAATTTGAAAGAAATTCGTATATAATTGTGGTTACTTTGACCCTTTAACCGCAGTACGTTCTTATCATAACACGAGAAAAACGAATTTTTGATTTTTGTTATTCCGTATTTTGGTAACCTTTCATCCAAAATTGTAATTTGACACATCATTAGATACCTTGTTTTGTCCCCTATGGTTCCTTATAATATCGATGATTTTCAAACTTTGATAATAAGTTTATTTAGCTTTATATAAAGTGCTACACATGGTGCATTATAATTTTCAGTTTTTATTACGAAAGATGACTAAAATCCACAATTTTTGACAAATCGTTACCAAATCTGGATAGGATGGTTCCCGATAGATTATAAACTCATAAACATCAACAACATTTTGCTATCTCGATGAAACTGCCATTTTCACCCTCTTCTTGTTTTCGACATCTCACGATGATGTTGGTTCAAGTTCGATAACCCTAAAACGGCTTGTCAGATCAAAATTTTGTTTGCGCGATCTAATTATACGCACTTTTAGTTACATATATGAGAAATTTGAAAGAAATCCGTAAATAATTGTGATTACGTTGACGTTTTAACCGCAGTACGTTCTTATCATAACCCGAGAAAAATAGAATTTTTGACTTTGTCATTCCGTATTTTGGTAACCTTTCATCCAAAATTGTAATTTGACACATCATTAGATACCTTGTTTTGTCCCCTATCGTTCCTTATAATATCGATTGTTTTCAAACTTTGATCTCACGATGATGTTGGTTCAAGTTCGATAACCCTAAAACGGCTTGTCAGATCAAAATTTTGTTTGCGCGATCTAATTATACGCACTTTTAGTTACATATATGAGAAATTTGAAAGAAATCCGTAAATAATTGTGATTACGTTGACGTTTTAACCGCAGTACGTTCTTATCATAACCCGAGAAAAATAGAATTTTTGACTTTGTCATTCCGTATTTTGGTAACCTTTCATCCAAAATTGTAATTTGACACATCATTAGATACCTTGTTTTGTCTTCTATCGTTCCTTATAATATCAATTGTTTTCAAACTTTGATAATAAGTTTATTTAGCTTTGTGTCAAGTGCTACACATAATGCATTATAATTTTCAGTTTTTATTACGAAACATGACTAAAATCCACAATTTTTGACAAATCGTTACCAAATCTGGATAGGATGGTTCATGATAGGTTATAAACTCATTACCACCAACGACGTTTTGCTATCTCGATCAAACTGCCTTTTTCACTGTCTTCTTACTTTCGACATTTCACGATGTTGTTGGTTCGAGTTCGATAACTCTAAAACGCCTTATCACATAAAAATTTTGTTTAAGCAATCTAATTGCACGTATTTTTAGTTACAAGTTTCATGAATTTGAAAGAAATTCGTATATAATTGTGGTTACTTTGACCCTTTAACCGCAGTACGTTCTTATCATAACACGAGAAAAACGAATTTTTGATTTTTGTTATTCCGTATTTTGGTAACCTTTCATCCAAAATTGTAATTTGACACATCATTAGATACCTTGTTTTGTCCCCTATGGTTCCTTATAATATCGATGATTTTCAAACTTTGATAATAAGTTTATTTAGCTTTATATAAAGTGCTACACATGGTGCATTATAATTTTCAGTTTTTATTACGAAAGATGACTAAAATCCACAATTTTTGACAAATCGTTACCAAATCTGGATAGGATGGTTCCCGATAGATTATAAACTCATTAACATCAACGACATTTTGCTATCTCGATGAAACTGCCATTTTCACCCTCTTCTTGTTTTCGACATCTCACGATGATGTTGGTTCAAGTTCGATAACCCTAAAACGGCTTGTCAGATCAAAATTTTGTTTGGCGCTGATCTAATTATACGCACTTTTAGTTACATATATGAGAAATTTGAAAGAAATCCGTAAATAATTGTGATTACGTTGACGTTTTAACCGCAGTACGTTCTTATCATAACCCGAGAAAAATAGAATTTTTGACTTTGTCATTCCGTATTTTGGTAACCTTTCATCCAAAATTGTAATTTGACACATCATTAGATACCTTGTTTTGTCCCCTATCGTTCCTTATAATATCGATTGTTTTCAAACTTTGATCTCACGATGATGTTGGTTCAAGTTCGATAACCCTAAAACGGCTTGTCAGATCAAAATTTTGTTTGCGCGATCTAATTATACGCACTTTTAGTTACATATATGAGAAATTTGAAAGAAATCCGTAAATAATTGTGATTACGTTGACGTTTTAACCGCAGTACGTTCTTATCATAACCCGAGAAAAATAGAATTTTTGACTTTGTCATTCCGTATTTTGGTAACCTTTCATCCAAAATTGTAATTTGACACATCATTAGATACCTTGTTTTGTCTTCTATCGTTCCTTATAATATCAATTGTTTTCAAACTTTGATAATAAGTTTATTTAGCTTTGTGTCAAGTGCTACACATAATGCATTATAATTTTCAGTTTTTATTACGAAACATGACTAAAATCCACAATTTTTGACAAATCGTTACCAAATCTGGATAGGATGGTTCATGATAGGTTATAAACTCATTACCACCAACGACGTTTTGCTATCTCGATCAAACTGCCTTTTTCACTGTCTTCTTACTTTCGACATTTCACGATGTTGTTGGTTCGAGTTCGATAACTCTAAAACGCCTTATCACATAAAAATTTTGTTTAAGCAATCTAATTGCACGTATTTTTAGTTACAAGTTTCATGAATTTGAAAGAAATTCGTATATAATTGTGGTTACTTTGACCCTTTAACCGCAGTACGTTCTTATCATAACACGAGAAAAACGAATTTTTGATTTTTTTTATTCCGTATTTTGGTAACCTTTCATCCAAAATTGTAATTTGACACATCATTAGATACCTTGTTTTGTCCCCTATGGTTCCTTATAATATCGATGATTTTCAAACTTTGATAATAAGTTTATTTAGCTTTATATAAAGTGCTACACATGGTGCATTATAATTTTCAGTTTTTATTACGAAAGATGACTAAAATCCACAATTTTTGACAAATCGTTACCAAATCTGGATAGGATGGTTCCCGATAGATTATAAACTCATAAACATCAACAACATTTTGCTATCTCGATGAAACTGCCATTTTCACCCTCTTCTTGTTTTCGACATCTCACGATGATGTTGGTTCAAGTTCGATAACCCTAAAACGGCTTGTCAGATCAAAATTTTGTTTGCGCGATCTAATTATACGCACTTTTAGTTACATATATGAGAAATTTGAAAGAAATCCGTATATAATTGTGATTACGTTGACGTTTTAACCGCAGTACGTTCTTATCATAACCCGAGAAAAATAGAATTTTTGACTTTGTCATTCCGTATTTTGGTAACCTTTCATCCAAAATTGTAATTTGACACATCATTAGATACCTTGTTTTGTCCCCTATCGTTCCTTATAATATCGATTGTTTTCAAACTTTGATAATAAGTTTATTTAGCTTTGTGTAAAGTACTGCGCATACTGCATTATAATTTTCAGTTTTTATTACGAAAGATGACTAAAATCCACAATTTTTGACAAATCGTTACCAAATCTGGAGGGGATGGTTCCCGATAAATTATAAACTTATTAACATCAACGACATTTTGCTATCTCGATGAAACTGCCTTTTTCACCCTCTTCTTGTTTTCGACATCTCACGATGATGTTGGTTCAAGTTCGATAACCCTATAACGGCTTGTCAGATCAAAATTTTGTTTGCGCGATCTAATTATACGCACTTTTAGTTACATATATGAGAAATTTGAAAGAAATCCGTAAATAATTGTGATTACGTTGACGTTTTAACCGCAGTACGTTCTTATCATAACCCGAGAAAAATAGAATTTTTGACTTTGTCATTCCGTATTTTGGTAACCTTTCATCCAAAATTGTAATTTGACACATCATTAGATACCTTGTTTTGTCCCCTATGGTTCCTTATAATATCGATGATTTTCAAACTTTGATAATAAGTTTATTTAGCTTTATATAAAGTGCTACACATGGTGCATTATAATTTTCAGTTTTTATTACGAAAGATGACTAAAATCCACAATTTTTGACAAATCGTTACCAAATCTGGATAGGATGGTTCCCGATAGATTATAAACTCATTAACATCAACGACATTTTGCTATCTCGATGAAACTGCCATTTTCACCCTCTTCTTGTTTTCGACATCTCACGATGATGTTGGTTCAAGTTCGATAACCCTAAAACGGCTTGTCAGATCAAAATTTTGTTTGCGCGATCTAATTATACGCACTTTTAGTTACATATATGAGAAATTTGAAAGAAATCCGTAAATAATTGTGATTACGTTGACGTTTTAACCGCAGTACGTTCTTATCATAACCCGAGAAAAATAGAATTTTTGACTTTGTCATTCCGTATTTTGGTAACCTTTCATCCAAAATTGTAATTTGACACATCATTAGATACCTTGTTTTGTCCCCTATCGTTCCTTATAATATCGATTGTTTTCAAACTTTGATCTCACGATGATGTTGGTTCAAGTTCGATAACCCTAAAACGGCTTGTCAGATCAAAATTTTGTTTGCGCGATCTAATTATACGCACTTTTAGTTACATATATGAGAAATTTGAAAGAAATCCGTAAATAATTGTGATTACGTTGACGTTTTAACCGCAGTACGTTCTTATCATAACCCGAGAAAAATAGAATTTTTGACTTTGTCATTCCGTATTTTGGTAACCTTTCATCCAAAATTGTAATTTGACACATCATTAGATACCTTGTTTTGTCTTCTATCGTTCCTTATAATATCAATTGTTTTCAAACTTTGATAATAAGTTTATTTAGCTTTGTGTCAAGTGCTACACATAATGCATTATAATTTTCAGTTTTTATTACGAAACATGACTAAAATCCACAATTTTTGACAAATCGTTACCAAATCTGGATAGGATGGTTCATGATAGGTTATAAACTCATTACCACCAACGACGTTTTGCTATCTCGATCAAACTGCCTTTTTCACTGTCTTCTTACTTTCGACATTTCACGATGTTGTTGGTTCGAGTTCGATAACTCTAAAACGCCTTATCACATAAAAATTTTGTTTAAGCAATCTAATTGCACGTATTTTTAGTTACAAGTTTCATGAATTTGAAAGAAATTCGTATATAATTGTGGTTACTTTGACCCTTTAACCGCAGTACGTTCTTATCATAACACGAGAAAAACGAATTTTTGATTTTTTGTTATTCCGTATTTTGGTAACCTTTCATCCAAAATTGTAATTTGACACATCATTAGATACCTTGTTTTGTCCCCTATGGTTCCTTATAATATCGATGATTTTCAAACTTTGATAATAAGTTTATTTAGCTTTATATAAAGTGCTACACATGGTGCATTATAATTTTCAGTTTTTATTACGAAAGATGACTAAAATCCACAATTTTTGACAAATCGTTACCAAATCTGGAGGGGATGGTTCCCGATAGATTATAAACTCATTAACATCAACGACATTTTGATATCTCGATGAAACTGCCTTTTTCATCCTCTTCTTGTTTTCGACATCTCACGATGATGTTGGTTCAAGTTCGATAACCCTAAAACGGCTTGTCAGATGAAAATTTTGTTTGCGCTATCTAATTATACGCACTTCTAGTTACATATATGAGAAATTTGAAAAAAATCCGTATATAATTGTGATTACGTTGACATTTTAACCGCAGTACGTTCTTATCATAACCCGAGAAAAATAGAATTTTTGACTTTGTCATTCCGTATTTTGGTAACCTTTCATCCAAAATTGTAATTTGACACATCATTAGATACCTTGTTTTGTCCCCTATCGTTCCTTATAATATCGATTGTTTTCAAACTTTGATAATAAGTTTATTTAGCTTTGTGTAAAGTACTGCGCATACTGCATTATAATTTTCAGGTTTTATTTCGAAAGGTGACTAAAATCCACAATGTTTGACTAATGGTAACCAAATCTGGAGGATGGTTCCCGATAAATTATAAACTTATTAACATCAACGACATTTTGCTATCTCGATGAAACTGCCTTTTTCACCCTCTTCTTGTTTTCGACATCTCACGATGATGTTGGTTCAAGTTCGATAACCCTATAACGGCTTGTCAGATCAAAATTTTGTTTGCGCGATCTAATTATACGCACTTTTAGTTACATATATGAGAAATTTGAAAGAAATCCGTAAATAATTGTGATTACGTTGACGTTTTAACCGCAGTACGTTCTTATCATAACCCGAGAAAAATAGAATTTTTGACTTTGTCATTCCGTATTTTGGTAACCTTTCATCCAAAATTGTAATTTGACACTTCATTAGATACCTTGTTTTGTCCCCTATCGTTCCTTATAATATCGATTGTTTTCAAACTTTGATAATAAGTTTATTTAGCTTTGTGTAAAGTACTGCGCATACTGCATTATAATTTTCAGTTTTTATTACGAAAGATGACTAAAATCCACAATTTTTGACAAATCGTTACCAAATCTGGAGGGGATGGTTCCCGATAAATTATAAACTTATTAACATCAACGACATTTTGCTATCTCGATGAAACTGCCTTTTTCACCCTCTTCTTGTTTTCGACATCTCACGATGATGTTGGTTCAAGTTCGATAACCCTAAAACGGCTTGTCAGATCAAAATTTTGTTTGCGCGATCTAATTATACGCACTTTTAGTTACATATATGAGAAATTTGAAAGAAATCCGTAAATAATTGTGATTACGTTGACGTTTTAACCGCAGTACGTTCTTATCATAACACGAGAAAAACGAAGTTTTGACTATGTCATTCTGTATTTTGGTAACCCTTCATACAAAATTGTAATTTGACACATAATTAGATAACCAGTTTTGTCCCCTATCGTTTCTTATAATATCGATTGTTTTCAAACTTTGATAATAAGTTTATTTAGCTTTGTGTCAAGTGCTACACATACTGCATTATAATTTTCAGTTTTTATTACGAAACATGACTAAAATCCACAATTTTTGACAAATCGTTACCAAATCTGGATAGGATGGTTCATGATAGGTTATAAACTCATTACCACCAACGACGTTTTGCTATCTCGATCAAACTGCCTTTTTCACTGTCTTCTTACTTTCGACATTTCACGATGTTGTTGGTTCGAGTTCGATAACTCTAAAACGCCTTATCACATAAAAATTTTGTTTAAGCAATCTAATTGCACGTATTTTTAGTTACAAATTTCATAAATTTGAAAGAAATTCGTATATAATTGTGGTTACTTTGACCCTTTAACCGCAGTACGTTCTTATCATAACACGAGAAAAACGAATTTTTGATTTTTTTTATTCCGTATTTTGGTAACCTTTCATCCAAAATTGTAATTTGACACATCATTAGATACCTTGTTTTGTCCCCTATGGTTCCTTATAATATCGATGATTTTCAAACTTTGATAATAAGTTTATTTAGCTTTATATAAAGTGCTACACATGGTGCATTATAATTTTCAGTTTTTATTACGAAAGATGACTAAAATCCACAATTTTTGACAAATCGTTACCAAATCTGGAGGGGATGGTTCCTGATAGATTATAAACTCATTAACATCAACGACATTTTGCTATCTCGATGAAACTGCCTTTTTCACCCTCTTCTTGTTTTCGACATCTCACGATGATGTTGGTTCAAGTTCGATAACCCTAAAACGGCTTGTCAGATCAAAATTTTGTTTGCGCGATCTAATTATACGCACTTTTAGTTACATATATGAAAAATTTGAAAGAAATCCGTATATAATTAAGATTACGTTGACGTTTTAACCGCAGTACGTTCTTATCATAACCCGAGAAAAATAGAATTTTTGACTTTGTCATTCCGTATTTTGGTAACCTTTCATCCAAAATTGTCATTTGACACATCATTAGATACCTTGTTTTGTCCCCTATCGTTCCTTATAATATCGATTGTTTTCAAACTTTGATAATAAGTTTATTTAGCTTTGTGTAAAGTATTGCGCATACTGCATTATAATTTTAAGTTTTTATTACGAAAGATGACTAAAATCCACAATTTTTGACAAATCGTTACCAAATCTGGAGGGGATGGTTCCCGATAAATTATAAACTCATTAACATCAACGACATTTTGCTATCTCGATGAAACTGCCTTTTTCACCCTCTTGTTGTTTTCGACATCTCACGATGATGTTGGTTCAAGTTCGATAACCCTAAAACGGCTTGTCAGATCAAAATTTTGTTTGCGCGATCTAATTATACGCACTTTTAGTTACATATATGAGAAATTTGAAAGAAATCCGTATATAATTGTGATTTCGTTGACGTTTTAACCGCAGTACGTTCTTATCATAACCCGAGAAAAATAGAATTTTTGACTTTGTCATTCCGTATTTTGGTAACCTTTCATCCAAAATTGTGATTTGACACATCATTAGATACCTTGTTTTGTCCCCTATCGTTTCTTATAATATCGATTGTTTTCAAACTTTGATAATAAGTTTATTTAGCTTTGTGTAAAGTACTGCGCATACTGCATTATAATTTTCAGTTTTTATTACGGAACATGACTAAAATCCACAATTTTTGACAAATCGTTACCAAATCTGGAGGGGATGGTTCCCGATAGATTATAAACTCATTAACATCAACGACATTTTGCTATCTCGATGAAACTGCCTTTTTCACCCTCTTCTTGTTTTCGACATCTCACGATGATGTTGGTTCAAGTTCGATAACCCTAAAACGGCTTGTCAGATCAAAATTTTGTTTGCGCGATCTAATTATACGCACTTTTAGTTACATATATGAGAAATTTGAAAGAAATCCGTATATAATTGTGATTTCGTTGACGTTTTAACCGCAGTACGTTCTTATCGTAACACGAGAAAAACGAATTTTTGACTTTGTCATTCCGTATTTTGGTAACCTTTCATCCAAAATTGTAATTTGACACATCATTAGATATCTTGTTTTGTCCCTTATCGTTCCTTATAATATCGATTATTTTCAAACTTTGATAATAAGTTTATTTAGCTTTGTCTAATGTACTACATTAGACAAAGCTAAATTCTCATAAAATTTTATTTACACCTAATTGTACCCTATTTTAGTTACAGTTTAAAAAAAATTGATTGATGTCCTTATATAATTGTGATTAGTTGACGAACTCGAGTACGTTGTTATCAGAACACGCGAAAAACGAATCTTTGACTTTGTCGTTGTGTGTTTTGGTAACCGTCTATCCAAAATTGTAATTTGACACATCATTAGACACCTTGTTTTGTCGTCTATCGTTTTTGATAATAAGGATCATTTTCAATCTTAGCTAATAAAACTTTACCAAATTTGGAGAATATGTTTCCCGATACGTTA
This sequence comes from Aquatica leii, assembly GCA_035610365.1. Classification (NCBI taxonomy): domain Eukaryota; kingdom Metazoa; phylum Arthropoda; class Insecta; order Coleoptera; family Lampyridae; genus Aquatica; species Aquatica leii. The sequence goes on along the minus strand of CM069434.1, from coordinate 112,763,322 downwards.
TAAATTCATTAGCATCAGTGACGTTTTGCTATCTCGATCAAATTGCTCTAAAACAGCTCATCGACCAAAATATTGTTTAACACTTTTAATTGTAATTCTTTTATGAATTTGAAAATGTGGAAAAAAAAATTAATCGAAATCTATGGATCCATGCAATTAAAGTTAAGACTTGAGTTATTTAAACATATGTTCATCACAGATTAAAAATTTACAATCAGTAAAAACGAGAAGATAATTATTATCGTTCATAAGCCGGCTGTAGTGCAAGTTAGCATAAACCTGTGCCAACATTCGTTTACATAAATATGTCGTCACTTTCTTATCATAGTGTAAGACTGTTTATATTGCAGTATGATATAATTTGCAATTGACTTCCCGCCAAATAACAGCCAAGATTTACTTATGTCTTTAGTTGCGAAATAAACATTTTATTTTTAGTTGTTATCATTTTTTGCCCCATGGTTAGATAGCCGTTCAAACAATTATTGTCACATTATCTAGATTCTAATGGTACAGCATTTATAATGGTCGACTGTCTTGCAGAATTATGTTGATTTTGTTTATATTTGTACATTTTATAAATGGAAATTAACAATAAGAATTTTCTATTTTGAACTTGGATAAAATATTTTCTTGTTTACATGTTTTTACTCTACGCCGAACCTAACACTAATAACAATTAACGTTCTATGAATTTGTGTGAGTGAGCTAGGCGTCGGTAATAAGATAAATTTTATTAAATGAAATTAGTATATGCTTACATTTATCATTTGATAGATATTTAACATTTATATGAAGTATATGTATTAATAACGAGTATGATAACATTATTTGAAATAAGTGAACGTTAGGCAACACATTACACATTACTTTAGCAGTTTGGATATTTAATAAAAAAAAACATTTTACTATATAACAATATAACATGTGTTGTTATTTCCTACTGTAGCTAATTAAATACATATAAATGCAGTAGTTAAGAACAATTAAAGGTTGTTGTTTAATATTTTCTTAGTTACACATTTTGTAGGACCTGTGACAATGTTTTTATACGTATAAAAGTTGAAAACTGCAAACCGTACGTATCGCGATGCGTATAAAACTGTATAAAACTCGAACAGTGTTGCAACATCAACATTGCAACAGGTTAGGCTGTACATATATATATATATATATATATATATACGTAAGTGTTGAATTATGTGGCACCCACCATACCTATTGCATAATAGACACCCGAGTGTATAAATTCTTTAATAATATATGTCATTGTGGCATATCGACGTGTATGATGCAAATGGCACCCATTTGTATAAAAATACATGTTTAAAATAGTAAATGGCACCCAACATTGTTGTCATATAAATTAAATAGTAAAGGTGCCAGTTACTACATATTTTGTTTTTAATCAAACTGTATGTATATGATATTTAACTTCTATTATGCTGCTTATGTAAAGTGGGCATTTAAAAAGGAATCACCCCTGCTTTAGAACACTTACACTAGTTTCTTAAAAAAACACTCGGACAGGTCGACTTTTGGTAGACAACTTTAAACATCAAACTTGACATCAACCCCATGAACCAAGCAACCCCTAACTTAAGAATTTAAATAAGAAAAGGAGGTGAAGCGAGTCCTCATTTAAAGCCTACCGCAATTTTTTATAAGGACAGCATAACCAAAAGTAGTTTTATTTAATTTGTTTTCGTCCCTATGAAAAACAACCCTTTAGATTAAGTAAAGTAGGGGAAACTAGTTTCTTAAATAACGTTTTGACAGGTCGACTTTTGATTTTTAGTAAACAAGTTAAGATGTCAAACTTTACATTGACACATCAACCCCCTAGCTCAAACAACCTCTAACTCAAAAATTTAAATAGAGGAAGGAGGTGGAATGACCGCTCATTTAAAGCGTCTTTAAATTTTCTATGCGACAGCATGGCCGAAAATAGTTTTATCCAATTTTTTTTTCTCTTTATTAAAAACAACCCTCTCTAGATTAACTAAGTTGAGGAGACTAGGTTCTTAAAAAAACGCTCGAACAAGTCGATTCTTGATTTTTAGGAAACAATTTTAAATTTCAAACTTGATATTGACACATCAACCCCTAACTCAAGAATTTAAATAAGGAAAGGAGGTAAAGTGAGCCTTCATTTAAAGCCTCCCGCAATTTTTTATAAAGACAGCATAACCAAAAGTAGTTTTATTTAATTTGTTTTCGTCCCTATAAAAAACAACCCTTTAGATTAAGTAAAGTAGGGGAAACTAGTTTCTTAAATAACGTTTTGACAATTCGATTTTTGATTTTTAGTAAACAAGTTGAGATGTCAAACTTTACATTGACACATCAACCCCCTAGCTCCAACAACCTCTAACTCAAAAATTTAAATAGAGGAAGGAGGTGGAATGACCCCTCATTTAAAGCGTCTTTAAATTTTCTATGCGACAGCATGGCCGAAAATGGTTTTATCCAATTTTTTTTTGTCTTTATTAAAAACAACCTTCTAGATCAGGGGACGGCAACCTGTTTGTCCTTAAGGGCGCAATACTAAATTTGAAAATCACCGAGAGCGCATATTTTACAGATAATCAACAGGTATAAATAGGCATTAAAATAAACAGATTTTTATAACTTTATTTTGTTGGTGTCATACATAATGATACATATAATTAGTCCAGTGAGGGCGCATTAAAAATCGATCGAGGGCGCCACGTTGCCTACCCCTGCTCTAGATTAACTAAGGTGAGGAGACTAGGTTCTTAAAAAAACGCTCGAACAGGTCGATTCTTGATTTTTAGGACACAATTTTAAATTTCAAACTTGATATTGACACATCAACCCCTAACTCAAGAATTTAAATAAGGAAAGGAAGTGAAGCGAGCCTCCATTTAAAGCCTCCCGCAATTTTTTATAAGGACAGCATAACCAAAAGTAGTTTTATTTAATTTTTTTTGTCCCTATGAAAAACAACCCTTAAAATAAGGAAAATTGGGAAGACTAGTTTTTTAAATAACGTTTTGACAGGTCGATTCTTGATTTTTAGTAAACAAGTTGAGATGTCAAACTTTGCATTGACACATCAACCCCCTAGCTCCAACAACCCCTAACTCAAAAATTTAAATAGAGGAAGGAGGTCGAATGACCCCTCATTTAAAGCGTCTTTAAATTTTTTATGCGACAGCATGGCCGAAAATAGTTTTATCCAATTTTTTTTGTCTTCATTAAAAACAACCCTCTAGATTAACTAAGGTGAGAAGACTAGGTTCTTAAAAAAACGCTCGGACAGGTCAATTCTTGATTTTTTGGAGACAATTTTAAATTTCAAACTTGATATTGACACATTAACCCCCTAGCTCCAGCAACCCCTTACTCAAAAATTTAAATAGAAGAAACAGGTCAAATGACCCTTCATTTAAAGCGTCTTTTAATTCTCTATGCGACAGCATGACCGAAAATAGTTTTATTTTTTTGTACCCATAAACAACAATCCTCTAGATTAACTAAGGTAGGAGTGTTGTTTAGAAAAAATCCTAAAACACATCATTTTTGATTTTTTGAACGGCACATTTTGCTGTCAAATTTGACCCCTTAGCCCTAACAACCCCCAACAAAAACAAAAGTTATGGTAAGGTGGTCGAGTAACCCTCATTTTAATGGTCTCTTGATTCTTTACGTGTGTGCATGATTGTTTTTAGGTTTATAGAAATTTTCAAAGTGTAGAAAAATTTCAAACTTTAAAATTCAACATCAGAAGTAATTTTTATTAGTTCAACAAATGCTCAAATTGTGCGCCACCAACTTCTATACAATAATACAAATTTTGCTCTAAACGTTTCATTTTGGAGGATCTGTGGCGTAATTTAGTGGCATTCTTCAATATTGCGTCGACGCAATTGTTCCAGAGACCCTGGTTCCGTTGCTTAAATTTAACTTTCTTTTTACTGTCGCATAGAAAATTGAAAGATGCTTCAAATTATTTTCCATATTTAAATTATAGAATTAGGGGTAGCTGGGGCTAGGGGGTTGATCTGTCAATGTCAAGTTTAACATCAAATGTTAAAAAAATGAAAAATACAAAAACATGAATATAATTAATTATGAAATTTAATAGTAAAGTTTTACATCTGTTAATGAATAATCCCGTATTTGCATTTCTTAAAATTGTAATTTTTGGTTAATACATTTTAAAAGTGCAGTTTATGCTGTATTAATTTTTATACTTATCAAAGGGTATCTTGCTAAGTACTTTAATAAATTAATTATAATTTTAAAATTGTAAGTTTAGTATAAATCTTCATCAATTCTTTGTCATAAGAAACGTTAGATGTACTGTTTCTTCTGTTTTCTAATGTTTTGTACGTACAAAATTACCAGAAAAGATCAAGGTAAATACTGAAAAAAGGTAAAAGTCAGAAAGTTTAAAAATACAGAACTAAAAATACATTTTTTTAATATTAAATTTGTGTTTACATTTATCAATAATGGAACAAATTTTCTTTGTGGATAATGTTTATGTCAAACAACTTTAAAGAACTAACTGCTCTCGAATGTTTTCTATTTTGGTATTTAATAAAATTTTTTTATTTATTTGCATTAATAATTTATAAAATTCTTAAAAAAAGTCGAATATTACTGTAAATAGTATACATTTGGTTAGGTTTTCCAATATGGTATCATTTTATAATAAAAACATAATTTTGTTTGTTAAATTTAAAGTTATTTTTAACACTGAATAATATTTCCAAAATGTCAAATTTCAAAAATCACGCAGTGACTAAATCTTCAAAAAATAACATTTTTTGTTTAAAACTTTTTTATATACCAATTAAATAACAAAAAACAACAAAATAGATAAATCACAATCATAATACTTGGGTTAAAGTAAAGAAAAACCGTATAACAAAAACGAAAATAAGAAAATGAACCAAAAATCAGTACAATTTATAGAACCTCGCGTCTATAATCAGATATCCATGCAACTAACAAATATTATAACAGTGAAACAATTAGCAAACAAAATTAAAAAGTGGATGTTTCAAGAAAGAACTGGAATTCTAAAAGCTCGAAGTACTTAAGCTAGTGTCTGGTTCTAGCGATATTATTATGAATTTGGCTAGTCATGTGTGCTCCTAACTAACAACTATTATAATACCAAAGTTGTATGTTTAAGATGAAAAGAACAGGAAAAACTAAACAATTTCGACTATAAACTAAATGAAAATAACTATTAAACCTCAAAATAAATTTAATGACATGACACATTTCAGAAGACATTTTTTACCGTTCTGAATATTACGATCTTTTATTTATTTTTTTAAATTTATTTAATCATATGCAACAGCACCATAGTTAGCGTAAGTTGTAGAAAGTAAGTAGTAAAAGACGTTTATGTATCCTGCAGAAACAGAAAAAAAAACTCAATTAGACTCAATCTTGCAGAAAATACACATTAGAAGCAAAAAAACAGTTGTTTGATTGGATAAATCACAATTTAAAGTTTTTGAAAGCAAGCAATAAAAAATATTGGAAAAAAAATAAAAACTATAAAATATAGAAATGATAGTGTTATGATTTAGGGTTATTTTTAAATGTAGTTGCAGTAAAAACTTCATAAAATAGCTAACAAAGTCATAACACTAAAAACAATTACCTACTACTTCGAACTTACTTAAAAAATACTCTTCTTAAAGCTTTAAAAGTTAAAATTCCTATGCTAAAATACGCATAAATTATCACTTATGAAAAACTAATTTAGACAAATATTGACAAACATTTAATACTAATTAATTTTTGTAAAATTGATTTTTAATTTTTAAATAATTTTGATACATACAATATAAAAACTATCTAAAATATTTTAATTGATTATTTTGTTAATAAATATCAAATAGTAAAGTGCTTTAAGTTAAGTAATTAAACAGAAACATCACTGACATCAAAAAGCATTATCAAGTTGTTATTAAATCAAAATGAGTTGCGCAAGTTATATTTTAGTACATTTGTTTCGTTACGGTATCGCACTGTTCAACAATGTTGCCGCTAGAAATGGTGCCACAATCTACAACAATTATAGGGGTGCCATATAGTCAATACCTCAAAATTTTATACACGTGTATATCGCACAACGCCCTCTGTCTTTTTATGAATGAACTAAACTGTATAAATCTGACCTCCAATTGACAAAATGGCTCCCGAGCAATTTTTTGTGTACGAGCTTAAAAAGTGTTGATAAGCTCTAGAAAAATTTTTAATGCAAAAGTACTGTGGCACCCAAACTCGGGTGCCTCTTTGTATTTTTGGGTGCCACAATAACAATGAATACCCAATTATGGTGCCACAATGACAAATTTTATGTATATATATATATATATATATATATTTGTAGAGACGCTACTACGAGGATATTTTCATTTGTATCGCGTATAACTATGAAGCTACGCTTCAGACTACGAGGATATCCTCATAGTGTGCTGCTATTTCCTAATGAGTACGAGCTTACGATTACAGCCACATCTAGCGGCGGTTGTGTAACACCATATATGTGTGGCAGATGTCGCTGCATATAAATTTTTAATAATTAATGTAATATGACCGGAGATTGTAGCAACCCCAAAGATTTTCAGTTCTACACACGGGAAAGTTTACTAGCAATATAATTTACGGCGCGGTAGTAGGTACATAGGTATATACAAAAATCAATAAGGAAATTTGGAATAAAATATTTTTTTAGCCTTTTCGGAAACAACAAAACAAGATAGTGTATATTGTATTGCTTATAAGGTAACTGCATAACTACACACAACACAAAAAATTATGCACCTAGCAAAAAGTAATTTTAATTATCAATAGTAAAATATTTTGCCCTTATTACTTGAATTTTATAAGAAACTTTTTCTTAATTCGTTTTTCTAATAACTCGCTGTTTTGAGAAACTTTTATTTACATTAAATTACATACATGAATAATTTAAAAAACGTTTTAAGGTTACATCAATTTTGATTCTATTAATATTATTCTTTATTTCATAGTAAGGAATTTCTTAAGTAGTTATTTATCAGAAAGGAGAAAAGTCGTATCTACATTTTTCTGACTGAATGACAAACATTTGTAGTTGAAAAACACAAGTCAAGTATTTACTTCACTTTATACCCACATATCACTTAATGCAGTTTTACAAAAAATACCCTGCTATATGAAAATCACTTTTGCTCAAAAAATGCAAATATGACCTTATTGATTTGCACGCTAGTCGTTGTCTTTTATATTCTTTGTAATTTATGGTTGTTTTACTTCCTATATTTTTCTTATTTGCTATTCTTAATTTGCGCTTCTTTTTTAATTCTTGACTCATCGTTTTGTTTTTTTTGTTTTTCTTGGTAAAGCGATATAAATAGCAATATCTTTTAGTTTATTTATAATATGTCGTCATGTAAATAAATAAAAACGTTAATCGTAAGTTGAGGGCCACAACTTAAAATTATGAAAAAAAAGTACAATTAATCGAGTGCACGCCATCAAGCCGCGTGGTTTTGATGACGGTAAAGAAACCTTGCTCGCAGGATTCCTTGTAAAGCGATAACGATTGCAAATGCTTAAATCATGCTGTGTCCACGTGTTTTATATTCGAATTTACTTATGCATTTTATAATCATAATATTCATCATTTTTTTATTAAAATTTAAAATGAACATAGTCAAATCTCGATAACTCGAATCTCAAGATGCACCAAAACAAACTTTTTTTTTCATGCCAATAAATATGTAAGACGTAGACAAGAACCGCAAATTTTGTAACAATTTAAAAAGTGCATTTTTTGTAGTGTGAGATTATTTGATTATATATGTAAAAGTTATCTTCTCTAGTTGTAACGAAGTTGATTCGGAGAACAATTTGACGGCCGTATGCATACCATTATAGTACCTACGTGCTGATTGTATAAACAATTTGATTATTCATAATTTTATTACCTCTGCTCTTTAAAGGAAAAAGTAAAAATTAAATTAAACATATTTTTGTGTACTTACAATCATATGAACGTATTTATTGTATATAAAGACAAATTAATAATCAATAATTTTTGTAATTCGCAATACAAATACTTTTCATGTAAAATAAGAAATCATGTTTAAGTTTATATCTTTTTAAATAAAATTGTTGGAATATTAAAAAGCAGGATGTCTTAAAATGATCAAAAATATTTTTATTTCGACATTGCCAATTCATCGCATAGTGTTAGCTGTTTATCTTAAGTTTATTACTGCTTATCTTGTGTCATAAACATAATCTGACTAGAAAGAAATGATAGCAAATTACCAAGTGTTAAACAGAGATATGCAAACTAAATGAAAATAAATTTACAGAAGTACTTAGTTATGATTTCTTTTGACGAAAATAATTTAGGATGAAGGTGAAACCGCCTATAAAATTGCATATTGCCGTACCGTACTTTTTGAAATCACTTGCAGATAAGCTCATATATACACTGTATTTCAATATTTGAATCCAATTTTGAGAAACTAATCACTCGAAAAGTAATTCTCGTTTTGATTAAATTTTTGCGTCAAAAGTTTTTATATTAAATCTTGTTTCACCAAAAATTGGGACCTTTAACAAGGGGAGCTCAGGTGATATTACTTTTGCTCGTTGTCTTTTATATTCTATGTAATTTACGTTTCTTTTATTTCTTATATAATTTTTTCATTTCTACTACAGTAAAACCTGTGTAAATTGACCACCTTTGGAACCATCACACAATGGTCACTTTAAGCAGGTGGTCATTTTACAAGGAATAATGTTTTAGACACTAAAATTTAGAAATCAACACTTTCTTACTTTGTATTATTATCAATCTGAAGAAATGTATAGAACAAGTAGAATAAAACAAAATAATTATATAGATACGTATGTATTACCCAACAAAAACACATCAATATTTAAGAATAATTAAGTACATATAAACAATTAGTGTTTAAAAAAATCCAACAAGGTAGTTTGCTTAAGGTTATTTTGTTTAGCACAAATTCGTTCGTTAACTTTATTTTTAACAGTATATAAGTGCGTCAATATTTCAGGACAGTTCTGAACAGCGAAGTTGGTTAACTGATTTAACATACTGGAGGCAGTTTCAAAGGTTATTTCATTTTCAGTGGTAACTACAGCGGATGGACTGTTATCAGTATCGCCATCACTATTACTAAGTTCATGGTCTTGCAACTTATTTTTGATTGGTCTTCCAAACCATTTTAAAAACCTCTTCAGCATTGAATTCTTGAAATACAGAAGAATTTTTATCGCATTCTAAAAAGTATCCATATCAAAGTTGTTAAATTGTGGTAGAAACGGTTCTTCAGATGAAGTAACTTCAGCAGGCTCGCTTTCTAATTCTTCAAATGCAAAACCTGCTTTTTTGAAACATTTCACAATTGTTTCTTCTTTCACTTGTTGCCACGCTTCTGCCACCCACATAACCGCATCCAGAACGTTAACTTTGACTGCAATTTCCGTAACGGATTTCAAATCTCCTGACTCACATTTAGCGATCACTTCAGAAAGCAATAATTTTCTGTAAAACGCTTTAAAATTTTTAATTATTCCCTGGTCTAATGGTTGAAGCAAAGCAGTTGTTATTGGTGGTAAAAACTTCAGAGTTACGTTACTTAAATTTGAAAGTTGTGGATGTGCTGGACAATTATCCACAATCATCAGTATGTTTCTCTTTTGTTTCCTCATATTAATATTGACTTGTTGTAACCAGTCGCAGAATAATTTAGATGTCATACACGATTTCTTGTTAGATTGCCATGATACGGGAAGCTTGTCAATTTTTATATTCTTAAAACATCTTGGCTTCATCGTTTTGCCAATTACTAATGGTTTTAATTTTTCACCTGTCATACTTGAGGACAACATAACGGTTAAACGTTCTTTTGACATTTTCCCACTCTTGCAGGGATCTCCTTTTATTGTCAAACTGCGATCTGGCATGGCTTTGTAAAATAATCCACACTCGTCAGCATTGAAAATGTCTTTTGGTTTAAATTTTTTAGTAAATTCTATAAATCGTGTGCGAAAATCGGTAACTATCGTAGGGTCGATTTCGTTTGAGTCTCCACTTAAACTTTTTTGAGAAATGTTGTTTCGTTTTTTGAATCTAGCCATCCCGACGACGCTTTAAAATTTACCAATTGCTCTTCTTAAGCAAATTTTAAAGCAACCTCTTGTAACATCGGACCAGAAATTCGTGCGTTTACACTACGCATTTTTAAAAACCAACTTAACGTTAATCGGTTTATGACTTCAAATTCTGTTAATCGTCGTTTTCTAAAGGATTCTAAAGCATCTTGCTCATATCGTTGTTGGTATTCTGCCTTTCTTTTCTTAATGTTATTTACAGTTGTTTTGCTAATACCAAAATGTTCTGCAGTTTTCCTTTCACTGTGGTTTTGTAAAAACTCTAACACTTTTGTTTTTCTTGTAAGTTCAATTCTCTGTACACTTTTTTACTCGCCATTTAAACTGCACTAATAATATCGCCAAAAATGACATAAAACTTTTGCAAAATTAGGATATTTAGTAATCAGTAATGAATTACTCAGAAATAAGAACAAAAGAGAGATTTTAATTTATACCAAACAGTGGTCATAAAGCTAAAGATATTGAGAACGCTGTTTGAAATGCCTTTTAAAGAAATGATCTTGACATAAAGAACTGTCGTGGTCAATCTTATGACAATGCTAGCAATATGTCAGGTGCATATGCAGGACTTTAGACATGAATTAAAACAATTAATTCTTAGATTACGTTCCGTGCGCTGCATATTTCTTAAATTTACTAAAAACTTGTGTAGCTGAATCGGTATCTGACGCATCTAATTTTGTTGCTACCTTGCAGAAACTATAAAATTTTACACTATATCTACACATCGTTGGGAGATAGTGATGTAACGTACAAGTCTAAAGGTTATGGGTTTTACTCAAATTGTTGGCCTGCTTAAAATGATGCATTTTATGCTTTAGAAAAAGAGTGGGCTTTATTCCATAAAATACAGGAAAAAACCGAACACATGATCTAAAGCTGCTGGACTGCAAAAAACATTTAGAAACAGCAATTTTGGTCATTGTTTGAAAAGTAATTTTAGATCGTTTCAATGCTGCTAGTAAGAAACTTTAGAAATCCCCAGTTGATTGATAATGAATGATGAAATGAAAGAGAATCTTTTTCTGGACAGAAAAATTTCAGTACCGCATTTTGGAATTATTAAATCTCAAAAGAATATATTTTTATTATTCATATATAAGATATTTCATTTCTAATCATGGCAAACAAGGCGCCATATCAGACACGGTCTAGGGCGCAGTCGATCCTAAGTTTGCCTATTTCCGTTGTAAAGCGATAACGATTGCAAAGACTTAGATGATGTTATGTATCTCGACATAGTGGCGTAGCTACATATTTAGCGCTCTGGACAAAGTAAAATTTATGGCGCTCCTTCGTTTATCGGAAAAGTTCTAGCAAAGTTTGTTTTCTAATCTAAACGTTCTTCAATTTGAAACCACCGTTGGCAGATATCTCACAACAAATTATCGTCGAGACGTTACGAAATTATCGTACACTATATAAGGATTTTTCCCGTTGTTTATCTTTCTAATTCACAAAAAGCATAAAGAGGTTATAGTACACAAAGCTAAAATTTTGGAACCGCAAATAATGATTTTAAATTGAAATGAAAAAAAATAATATCACATTAAAAACATAAAATGTTTTTCTAAAAATAATAAACATAAGAGGAACATGCAAGTCATAAATCAACAGTTGATCAAGTTTTCAATGTTCAATTTTCATTATTTCAAAAAATTATACTTAGAATTCGACATAACTAAACTTTTTATAAAATGATAAAAAACAAATTAATTCAATCAAACTATTTCGGGTGTTGGTCACCGTACGCACACGAACCCAGCAAAATGTAGATAAGTGATTATGACTACACAAGAAAGAGATAACAGTCAGAGTTGCGTTCGTATACATTAATTAGTTTATTTTCATCAATTCAATATAAAATTGTTAAAAGCAAAGTACTAATTTTAGTTAAATCAGCATTACATTTTACATGCAGTATTGTCCATATAGATAGCAACTTTTGAAAATTCCAGGTATTTTAATGAACAAAACAAATTATAAAAAGTTACTAGTAGTTATTTCTTTTATTCTATTATAAAATATTGACAATAAGTTTAATGATAACTTTTTTAAACCTGTTATAAACATTTTAACTTAGACGTAACACCCTATGATTTCAAAGCATGGTTCGGACCATTGTGATGTTGAAAAATGTATTTAATAGAAATATATTCTTCGGCATATGGTTCCATGATGTTTTTAAAAGTATCTTTTACTTGTATTATTGAGACCTTCAATACTATTAAATGGTCCCATTATCATATGCCCAAAAAGTTTTCATCATGTTTTACTGTTGATACAATGTACTTTGGATCAAATCTTTTCCCAGCAGCTCTTCGTACATGCTGTATATCATCACTATTAAATAAATTAAATTTAGATTCATCAGTGAATACCACTCTTTCCCATTGTTCCACTGTCCAGTTGATGTGTGTCCGAGTAAATGCTAATCGGACCCTCACATTACTTTTTTTATCAATTCTGCAGTAACTAATCTTCTTCGTTCTGTTTTCGAAGAAATAATTTTTCTGCCTTCTAGAGCAATTTTCTCCAAAATTTTCTCGGAAAAAACTTTTTACACTTGTTAAGAATGAAATTTCACACTTCACTCTATTTCGACCCATTTTAAGTGAAAGTAAAAAATACTATACTAAATTATTGTGATATCTTATACTTTATGATATAAATGCGAGTTTGAACAAGTTACAAGCTGGAGTTGCTATCTTTATTACCAAGCCAAATTCTGTTTGAAACAATTAACAAAATGGTTTAATACTTTTTATTTGGTTTGTATTGTTTATTATATCAAACCTAATTGACTTAAATTGATATAAAAATAAATTCCAAAAATATCTTACACATTTAAAAAAAATCTAAAAAATAAAAAGTTAATTTTATGGCCAGTACTGTTATGTTGATTAAAACTAATTGAAAGTAAAATTTTCGTACGTCTGGTGACTGTTTAAAACCTTAGTTTATATGACCAATGCAGTTATTTGTACTGATACAATAAGTATAATAAGTACTGATAGTAATGCTTTTAAACATTGTCGCTAACGTGTCGTGCAAAATTTTATTATTTTTATTCTATACAGTGTGTAATCGAAAAAACTTTAATGGAACGTTCTTCTAGTCGTTTTGATTCAGAAAAATACTATATATAATATACCTCTATTTCGATTGCTAATAAAGCTTACAAATAAAATCATTTTTTTTCTTCCATAAAAAAGCTTGGTTTCAAACAAAATTTTCTGTTTGCCTTCCTCACTAAGGACAGATTTATGAGGATATTTTCGATTATGGGCGACACCAATGGCTTGCAATTCGGTCACGTCCCAATTACTTCAAAGAAAAAGTATGCCACTATAAGGTAAAAAAAATTATATACAAATGCTTTTGCAAATTTCTTTTCTTTTCTAATTTTGTGCTCCTGTGATTCGTGAGGTTGAGGCAGTTTCCTCCAACTGCTCCACGGTAGCTACGATACTGTGTCCACGTGCTTTATATTCTGTGATAATATAACTAGCGTTATGATAATCATAGATGATAGCCTGAGTTAGAATCGATGAAAATTGACCGAGTGCGAAACACGAGATCAATTTCTAATAGGTTTTAAGGAGTGGTAAAACCGATTATTAATCATAACAGGTGTTATATTTGGAGAAAATATAATGAACGTTTACAGTCAAAAATTTTAAACGAGTTGTCAGTTTGACAGTAAATATTAAAGTTGCAAGAGAATCAATACAATGTTTTTGTGATTTCGACACGTCTATTGAAACTTTTTGTCACTTTGTCAGTAAATTATTTTATTCAACAATAACTGTTGTTGTGATATAAATATCACCGATTTGATAGCCTATTCTACGATTTTGTTTTTGTATTTTATCCAATAAAATTAAACAAAAAAGGTACCATGTGACATGTGAATTATATTTTCAACACTGATTCTCAAATATGTATATACATATACCAAAATTGCCAATCCTAAAAAGGTTCACCTCTAAACATACGTCAAAATACGTCTAAAAACCCCTAAATTGTTTGTTAAAATTCTTCAAAAAACTACATTTATCTAAATCTAAAACATTTTTTATTTATAAACTAATTAATATTTTGAAAGTACCCACTTGTGATTGAAAACGTTGTGAATCAAATATAATCTTTAGAAGCAGAATAAAACATAATACAAAAAGTTTCTTTCTCTCTATTTAATTAAAAATTCACAATGTAATTTGAATCCAGCTAGCATTTAACTTTTTATAAAACTTAGTTTTTCTTTTGCTAAAATGTAGGTGTTTCAAAATTTAAAAATCAGTCCTGCAGGTACATTCGTAAAGCAAAAGTAATGTAAAAAGAACCAAATATGCTAAATTCTGTCCTAGAAATGGTTTTATTTTTAATCGGCTCTAATTTTTAGCCTAACAACGAAAGTTAGATCTAAAACCTCGAATAGAGCGTCACGAGTAACACTTTTGATTCTTTTTATTCTGTGAGTTAGACTTTTTGATTAATCTAGAATACTGTCAAACTGCCTTCCAACTTATAAATAAGTTGATGGTGTATTTCTATATTAAATAGATCCTTTGATTTGAAGGATAGGCACTAAATAAAACAAATCGATTATTTTTTCTACGTTTTGTCAGCTATTGCGCCAGCTACATCAGGCCTATCTGTAGTAAATGGTGTTGTGTTTGGGCAGAAATTTAACGTTTACGGTTGAGGAAAGTTAAATTCAATTGAGTATTCTATTCAACACAATCGTAATATTAGTGAACGAATATTTCTAGTACTTCCTGTTTTTCATTCTTTGCTGTAATTGTAATTTATTATTCTAGTTAGTAAGTTTTTAATTATACTGACAAGTTAACCATGTTTATCACTCTGATACTTTTTAAATTATAAGTACCATTTAATATAGATTGGCCTGATGAAGTTAGGCGCAATAGTTGACGAAACGTAGCCAGAACAATAGATTTGTTTTATTTCTGACTGGTGCCTACCCTCCACATCGAATCTATTTAATATAGAAATAAACCGTCAAATGATAAGTTTTTGGAGGAGTTTATATCCTTACCTCATAGTAATTTATAAATAATGTAATGCAACACAATACCCTTTTTTGTATTACAATTAAGTTTTACAGAAAACTAGACAAACTTAATTATAAATTTGACTCTTTTTAATTTTAAATAAATATAGTCAAACTCGGATCTCAAGATGTAGCTAAAGCAATTCGACTTATTGAAAAATGGACTTTTCATGCCAATAAAAATGTAAGAATTATATAAGAACTGTAAATTTTGTATTGATGTGAAAAATGTATTTTTTGTACTGCGCAATTATTTTATTACATAAGTTAAAGTATTTTTAAGCAGCTGTATGGAAATTAATTCGAAGATTAATTTGCTGACCGATGCGTACATCATAGTACCTTCGTGCTGATTGTATTTGTATAAACAATTTCATTATTCATAATTTGTTAAGTCTGCTCTTTTAAAGTAAAAATTAAACGAGTAAAATTAAAAATATACATATATTATGATTTTGTGTTTTTAAGTAGAAAACAAAAAATTATAGATTTTTATTATTATTTGCTTAAAAAAAGCATTAACTCGAACAACTAATTAACAAGAAAACACAACCGATTTAGCTAGGTATAAAGGTAGTTAACGTTTTGCTAAGAAAACACATGTTTATACACAATATTAGGTATGGTTCGAAATTTGTCGAAATTTTCCAGAATACTACTAGCCTTTCTTAGAATTTCTTTAACATTTTTTGTTGACTGTTTATTTAGTTACTGCTTATCTTGAATCATAAACGTATTTACACGCTAGACTGAAAAGAGACACTCAAACTAAAATGCATTGAATATTCTCTTAAAGAAAGCTTAAAAACGCATCAATAGAAATCGAGTAATTTACTTATGTATATAAGCATTCTTATTGTTAAATCTCAAATCAGTAATAGATTTTTGTGCTAAAGTAACAGCATTACTAATCATATGAGACATTCAACCTGTAGTTATCTTTATGCAAAAGATGCAAAAGTGTTGTTTATATACGTCCTGTTTCTCAATCATTTGTAAACGTAAACATTTTGAAGGTACGTTGATATAAAACAAAACACTCTTTGTTTCCCACGTTAGTCAGTTGCTAAAACTGCCAAGACACTTAATTTTTAATTATAAAGTATTTATAACTTTAACAATCAAAAATTAAAAATACTTTATATTCTATGAAATGTCAATTTGAAATATAAATCATAAAATTTATATTTTTAATAAACTGAAGATTAAAATAATAGCAAACTGAAAACTAAAGAAGTTAACTGTTTTTACATATAAAGATAGTCTTAATTAATTTAAAGAAAATAAGGTAATTGATTATAAAACAAATTACACAATTTACAACATTGGCCTTATGCAGTATGTTTGTGAAAAATACGACAGATCACAAGCTAAAGTTAAAGAATATTGTAGGTTTCCCAAACACATCCACAATTTTACATGTTTATTGAATCTGTTAAAAATGTGAAGAGAATGTTGCTTCTTTTTACTTTTATTAAAAATTTGTACACGCACTGATATTGCTCCTTGTTGAAGATTCTTTAAACAAACAACCAAATTAAAAATTTACCATCCTCTGTCTAAACAAAAAGAATCGACACTATATGATGTGCCTAGAGCAAAAACAATTAATATATACATGTATTAATAAAGACGCTGATGTTAACACTAAATGCAAACAAGCTATAATCTTCTTAAATGTCATAAAAAATTGTAAACTAGAATCTGGGTTTTACGTTTGAATAAAGTTTTTTTAGAGATTTTAAATGAGTTGCAGTTGGCAGATCAAGACAATAATTTTCTGTTCGTACGATTTATAAATCTGCAAAGAAATGTCAAATTGATACAGCACTAGCTGTTAAACTAAAAAGTTTTGTGAAAAAGAAACAACAGTTTAATTATCTCTACGGGTTTAGTTTAAATAACGATAGTTTTGACTCGAAATTATTCTGACACATTAAGATTTGGAAATTATGTACTTATGGTTGACACTTTGGTCACTGTTCCAAGGGTGGCAAGTACATGGTTGCATTAAAGTCAATGCACCCATAGTAGTTACCTAAATGAGTAGACTCAAATTTATATAACATTATATCAGAGGAATCAATTAGTTTAAGTCCTCCCTGTGTGTTTACTAGAGACGGATTGAGAAGATTCGCTTGCTTGCGTCAAGTAAATAGAGGTAGATACGTCAGACACATTGTCCATTCATATAAGAACTAATTCGCTCGACGGCCCTTTCTAGTAGAAAAAGAAAGTACGTTCGTTTATGTAACGAAAATTCAAATGGATTGTGTATGACACGCAAAACTACTTCTGAAATTAAAAGTCTACGTTAGCTTACTTCACAGATTAAAAAAAAGGATTCGATTAATTGTGCAAAAATGGTTCCGACAACTGATCTAAAGTTCACAATTACATATAAATTCAGTGCAGTTACTAGCGGTAGTAAAGAAAGGTACAAATGTTTTTGCAAGTTTGAATACAAAAAAAAAAACTAAAGAAACACAAGAAACACGTAAAGCTCTATCGTGCATAATTTCTTTACTTGGCAATTTGTGACCATGAAGAAGAAGATTCCAAGGTTTTTAAACCTTCAAGCAAATGGTAATCCAGCACTCAAAAAATAGACGAAAAACAAAAGAGGTTTTAAATGACTTTCAGAGGAAGTAGCCAATGAAGTTTGGACATGACATTTTTTGTTCTAAATGAAATTTTTGAAGAAATGCAGCACCAATCCTATTTTTTCAATAATAAATGAAACCACAGATTGTAGTAATTCTAAGCAGATTTCATTCAGCATTCTAATAACTGCAGTGGCTCCAGAGTGGAAAGAATATTTTCTCAGTTTCTATAATACATCTTCGACCGCCGCAGTACTCTTTAGAAACTTGTACAAAATTGCTCAATATCAGAGAGTTGATTACATAAAAGAGAAAATCTCCTGAATGTTTGGTTTGCTTTGAAAAATTCCAAAAAGACAGAGTAGTGAATGAATTTGATACCCCAGTTCACTCAAAAGGATTAACACCGTTTTGCCCAACAAGGTGGTGTGTTTGAATAAAGTCTTTCAAATTCTTCAAGGATAACTATAAAGTGTTGCTTCCATTTATTTCAACTGATAAAAAAATGAACATCATACATTTAACGTGCGTTATTGACAACAAACTGTTACCTTTATTGATAATTATGGATAAATACATAAATAACTGTTTTGGCACTTACTGACAAATCCAAAACCTGCCGACTCTACACTGTTCTGTCAAAAAAACAGTATACATTCATTTAAATGTCTGTAGTACATATGTACATGTTAACAGTTACTTCAGAACCAGTAAGGTAAAAGTTAATCTAGGCATATCTGGAAGATGTAGAATGTATCCGTTTCAAAAGACCTAAATTATTGATTTTGTCTGATTTGTTAATTTCTTTAGAAAAATAATTGAGATAAAATAATTAATAGAAAAAATTAATACAATAGATCAAATTAAACGCGCGATAACATAAACAGTATGTAGAACTCGATAACGTAAGTATAAATTATGGATTTCTTTCAGTTTTGTTTGAACTTTAGTTAACATATTACCCCTGTTTATGCATCTACTCCTAATAAAATAACTATTTAATGACAAAGTAAAAGTCATAGTTATAAAATTACAGAATATCGAAGTGAACAATCTCAAAAAAAGAGAAATTAGAAAAACTCAGAAAATCAAAAAACCTAAAAAATGCAAAAACAAACATCGATGAAAGCAGATGAACAGCAATACTATATATTTTTGAAATTATTTCACTTCAGCGATTTGTTCCGATATAACAATATATATCTAATCACAAGGTAGATATGTAATTTAATTATTTCCAAATTGTAAATATCCTTCAGAGAAACAAGTGCGCAGCAAAGATGTGTCGATTTTTGTAGTGATAAAATGAAAGGCAATGTTCCTATAAGCGTAATCAGGAAACAATTACGATTAGTTGCTATTATCAGTGCATTATTAAATGTTAATTTACTAAAGATATAGTGTGCCATACGTCCATTCTTATAACGGACTGTACGTTATTTAAACTATATTCATATGTCCGGTCCGTTTTTTTAATGCGTCTGTTTTTAATAGTTCTATGTTATTTTCTTGAAAGATTTCAACTGCAATGTCAACTCTATTGTGCACATTTCCGAATCATCCCGAAGTAGCCGAATTCATGTTGCGCTTGTAATTCTGCGTATGTGCATCTTCCCAATTCCGATGTCAAAACTCAAAACGCAGTTCACTTTGATTTGTGGTAAGGTTGTAAGGTATCCCATTGGTTCATTTGACAACGTGTAGTGAATTAGCCTATTAGAAAATTTTGAACAAAAATAGTTATAAAAAAAGGGTGCTGAGAAGAGTCCGTACAGTGTACTATTTGCAATTCAGAATTTTCGATTGCACAAGGTAGTCGCCGTGACATTGCGCAACATGTAAATACTCAGAAACATAAAAAAGCTAAGTGTGCATCGACAATCAGTCAAGCTGTTACTACATTTTTAAAATGACCGAACCAAGCAGCAACGATTTGAATTGCGCAGCCAAAGAGACCACATTTGCTTATCACACAGCGCAACATAATTTTAGTTTTAATTTGTCTACTTGCACTTCAAAGTTAATCTCTTCTTTCTATGACCCAAAGTTTTCTAGTGCAAAAACAAAGACTGAAGCAATCATAACTAATGTAATTGCTCCCCATGTATTTACTGAAGTTTCTCAAAATTTACAATCTGTAAATTTTATTACTGTCACTATAGAGGCTTCAAATAGATTTAATCAAAAATTAGTTCCTATTATTGTTAGGTACTTTTTGATAACCAAGTCCATGTGAAGTTATTAGAATTTCAACCTGGCGAAACATCGGATCTTTTAACAGAATACGTTTTCAGAACCTTTGAAAAATACAATCTTACTAAAAAAGTTATTTGTTTTTGTGCAGATAACACAAAAAAATTTTGGGGGTGTAAAACGCAAAGGAAAAATGAATATTTACAATAAATTAACAAGTAAAGTTGGCCATGAAAATGTGTACAACATGTGGTTGATAAGATGCCAATACTTGATATTGATAGTATTGTAGTCAAAATATATAAGCATTTTTCTATATATACAGTAATGACAAATACTTTGAAAGAATTCTGTCAGTTTCCAGAAATCGAATTCAAAAACGTATTAAGCCATTTTGGTACAAGATTTTTTAGAAGAGAACAAAACGGTGCATCTTACTGTGTGCCACTTTGTCATTTTTGACTGTGGTTTATCTAAATACAAACCCGCAAAGTCAAAGTTTCTTCTTTCGCTTCCCGAGATTACACTGAACGACGGTTAAAGTGTAATCGTGCTCACAATTTTCATAGGAATTGTACAAAAACACTCAAATGCGTTGCTAAATGGTTAGACAGTCCGCAGGTATAAATAAGATTTTGATGTCGTAATCCGTTTTAGGCTTATCAACCTTGCATTCAATATACAAATAAATTGTCAAAAGTGCGAGATGCGTAAAAAACGACCTAGTAGAGATAAGAAAACACAGTTAACACTAATCGGTTTCTCTTGTCTCCGGAACTACAATATTCGAATTTGGTAAAGATTTGTCAAAATTGTAGATTTTAGTCACTTTACGTAAAGAATTTTGAATTTTATAATCTAGTATACGTAGTATCTTACGAGAAGCTAAATAAGTTTATTATTACAATTTGGAAAAAATCGAAATTACCAGGAACGATAGAGAACAAAACGGTGCATCTTACTGTGTGCCACTTTGTCATTTTGACTGTGGTTTATCTAAATACAAACCCGCAAAGTCAAAGTTTCTTCTTTCGCTTCCCGAGATTACACTGAACGACGGTTAAAGTGTAATCGTGCTCCTAATTTTAATAGGAATTGTACAAAAACACTCAAATGCGTTGCTAAATGGTTAGACAGTCCGCAGGTATAAATAAGATTTTGATGTCGTAATCCGTTTTAGGCTTATCAACCTTGCATTCAATATACAAATAAATTGTTAAAAGTGCGAGATGCGTAAAAACGACCTAGTAAAGATAAGAAAACACAGTTAACACTAATCGGTTTCTCTTGTCTCTGGAACTACAATATTCAAATTTGGTAAAGATTTGTCAAAAATTGTAGATTTTAGTCACTTTACGTAAAGAATTTTGAATTTTATAATCTAGTATACGTAGTATCTTACAAGAAGCTAAATAAGTTTATTATTACAATTTGGAAAAAATCAGAAATTACCAGGAACGATAGAGAACAAAACGGTGCATCTTACTGTGTGCCACTTTGTCATTTTGACTGTGGTTTATCTAAATACAAACCCGCAAAGTCAAAGTTTCTTCTTTCGCTTGCCGAGATTACACTGAACGACGGTTAAAGTGTAATCGTGCTCTAATTTTCATAGGAATTGTACAAAAACACTCAAATGCGTTGCTAAATGGTTAGACAGTCCGCAGGTATAAATAAGATTTTGATGTCGTAATCCGTTTTAGGCTTATCAACCTTGCATTCAATATACAAATAAATTGTCAAAAGTGCGAGATGCGTAAAAAACGACCTAGTAGAGATAAGAAAACACAGTTAACACTAATCGGTTTCTCTTGTCTCCGGAACTACAATATTCGAATTTGGTAAAGATTTGTCAAAAATTGTAGATTTTAGTCACTTTACGTAAAGAATTTTGAATTTTATAATCTAGTATACGTAGTATCTTACGAGAAGCTAAATAAGTTTATTATTACAATTTGGAAAAAATCGAAATTACCAGGAACGATAGAGAACAAAACGGTGCATCTTACTGTGTGCCACTTTGTCATTTTTGACTGTGGTTTATCTAAATACAAACCCGCAAAGTCAAAGTTTCTTCTTTCGCTTGCCGAGATTACACTGAACGACGGTTAAAGTGTAATCGTGCTCACAATTTTCATAGGAATTGTACAAAAACACTCAAATGCGTTGCTCAATGGTTAGACAGTCCGCAGGTATAAATAAGATTTTGATGTCGTAATCCGTTTTAGGCTTATCAACCTTGCATTCAATATACAAATAAATTGTCAAAAGTGCGAGATGCGTAAAAAACGACCTAGTAGAGATAAGAAAACACAGTTAACACTAATCGGTTTCTCTTGTCTCCGGAACTACAATATTCAAATTTGGTAAAGATTGTTAAAAAATTGTAGATTTTAGTCACTTAACCTAAAGAAAATTCAATTCAATCAATACGGTAAGGTGTCGAAACCAACAAAATTCAATGACGGGAGGTAATATTTTATACGAAACTGAACTGGTTATACTTTTAGAGGGCTTATGATGACCATTTCGGTCAAATCATGTTGGCAATAATTAATAAATAAAATGAAAATAGGAAAAGCATAAATAAAATTATCTATAATTATTCATTTTAAACTAAATTATAGAAAATATTTTTAGGTATTTAAATAAGAAATTCGTTGCAGAAAACCTAAATTTAATCGGTTAAGAAATACTCTCAAAAAATAGTTTCAAAGATTTACATATTGTGAAATAAAGTTTAAAGCATCTGTTTTTAATTGCATATCTATAAAAAAATCAAATAATATTCATTTAACCAAATCTACAGTTACATGCTTTTATCTTTAAACGATGTCTTTGTCTACTTCTTAATCCACGTATTATCATTCCCAGAATACTAGTGATAAATGATAGTAGTAGTAATAACAATAACGTACAAAAAAGTTTGTTATTGCAGTGGCAACGCATTAGTTATCTTTGGCACCGCTGGTTGTCATATTAGTGAACCAGTTTGCATACAAAGAATTTTTATTAACCTTGAAGAAATAATAATAATTTATAAGTGTTCAAAAAAAGAGTAGAATTGTGTAAAGGCTTTTACTACCTGTTAAGTTATACTGAGAAGGGTTAATAAACATTTGACACAAAACATCTGTTTCTAACAAAATTTTTAATTTTGTGTACAATAACAACTGTTTGCCCATTTAAAGTAAAAGGAAAAGTAAAATATTATCATGGATAAAAAGTGATTCTTAGTTACCGTTATAAAGATAAAACTGTAATGAGTAATTATTAAATATGTTAATTTATAGATACGTAAAGTATTTATGATTGAAAAAATTATGGTATATTTGCAAACTTTTGCTTCTATTAACAAAACATTTGTTTAGAAATTGAGAGGTTAGTTTATTCATACACTGTTGTCTAACCGCAACTATGATCTTATATAAGTATTTGTTTCATCGCTACTAAGAGATTATTTCGAGCAAGGTATATAACCGGTACTAAGAGGCTGTATAAAATTTACCGACAGTAGGTATCTAAACTATCGGGATGAACGGCCATATTGTAAGCGCTTAGTAACGGCGGTACAAATATATATATATATATATATATAGCTATAAACGGTATGTTGTGGAGCCCGATACGTTAACAGGCCGCTGTTGAGCCCGGTACCCCGCAAGTATATACAGAACGTTGTGAAGCCCGATTATATACAGAATATATCTTAAGCGTTCCTTTGTGAGCCCGCCAACGTTGCCAGTCTACTTGGGCTCATCAAAGTACTTATGCTGTATATGTTAAACAATATTTACCTTTTATACTATTTAAAGGGATTTTTCCTGCAAGCCACGACTATTCGAGTTTTGCGCGATTTCATTAAATTAAGACCTTTTTATTATAACATTTGCCATCTGGCAATATGTTTTTAAATAAAGAACTTACTTTTAATTTTTTGGGCAACTTAGTACACAGTGGACAATT
This sequence comes from Aquatica leii, assembly GCA_035610365.1. Taxonomy (NCBI): domain Eukaryota; kingdom Metazoa; phylum Arthropoda; class Insecta; order Coleoptera; family Lampyridae; genus Aquatica; species Aquatica leii. The sequence continues at coordinate 112,739,289 of CM069434.1, read as the reverse complement.
TCCGAAAAAATGATAGTTTATAAAAAATTATTAAGCGAAGTTATAAAGTTTAAAAAACTGTATCTGCTTTAAACAAAACAAAATATTAGTTTTAATACTTTTTGTTGCCGATCAAACAGGATGCGGTTTTATAATTTATTATGAATTGATCAGATTTAGATTAAATATATTCAATTGAGTTTGTACTAACTTAAAATGGACTTTCCAGCAAAGCATTTACATTTAACATTCATGAAGATAAAAACGCCTGTTATGTGTCTTTAGAACTTTATTTTAAAGAACTGCTTATTTAATTGTTTAATAGAAATTATATTTTAAAAAGAATAGTAAAATTAAGTTAGTTGTAATTTCAATATTTTGTTTGCTCTAGAAAGTCCAATTTAATTAGACACTATAAGCTTTCATAACATTGACGTTAGATTACTTGCAAAAATATTTTGGGCCAAATCAAAAGCTATTTTTAAAGAAACAATTGCCTTCATTTAGAAGAATAAAGGAATAACAATAAGTATGGATCCTCCTTTAAAATTTTATTTTTCCCTTAATGTGCATACCTATGGATTGCAGATTAAGGTAATTAACTATTGTACCATTAACGATTGCAATTCTATTTGAAATTCCCTACACAAAACCCAGGTAGTTTCTAATTGCGACACCCATTTTAATGACACAGGAAATTGATTATTCTTATAAGACTTTTGTTCTATTCATTACAATGTCTTCGTGGTTAACTTCAAAAATGTTACCATTTAGTTTATCAATTTAATTTGTAGTGTGCACATCGTTAATTTTCAAGTGATAAATGAGTTCTAGAGCTGAAAAATTATGCAAAATGGCTGTTTACAGTAGCGGTAAGTACATTTTAAAGTTTTTTATTGCTTCGATTTTTGTTTTTTTTATTTCCTAATATTTTGTCAAAGAACTGCGAGTAAGAAAAAAAATTATCAATCTTATTCGCAGGCAAGGAAATTATGCCATTTCTGAAAAAATAAGTCACGTGCGGCCAGTCAGGAGACCAAAAGCGCAGAATGAAACAACTAAATTATAAGTTATTTTAAAAAGGCCTACCTGAGAAAGACATCGAAGTAGTTGTAAATTACGCGCAACAAGTAAAACTTCTAGTCAGCGTGAAAATCACTTATCTGAGGCTCAACTATTCAGTACATGTTCGGGAGTAAATCGAGAATTTTATGATTCATTACGATTAAAAGAGGAAGTGTTCAAAATTATGAGAACCGACGACATATCCCAAGTGACCATAAAAGATGTACTTATTTGCAGTTATGGTAAAAGTTTATTAAAAAAACACAAAAGAACCCAAATTAGAAACACAATTTCAAATAAATTAAAAGAATTAGGCAGACTTCTAATATCTCTTCGCGAAATGATGGGAGTAAAGACTCTATTCGAAACTTTAAAACCAGAGTTTTTTGATAATTTTGTATCAGCTACGAAGATAATCAGTGGATATGATCCATCTTCCCGTACGTTTTCCGCTGCTAGTGTAGCTGCACATATGGGTACAACCCTGAAACAGGTATGCGACATTGCTACAAAAATGATTATTAAAAAAAGTAAGTTGATTATTTGTCACAACCAAGAGGAATGTCTTACAAATATTAAGCGATTAAAACATCTAATCGAAAACCATTGGACTTCGGAAATATCAAGCTTAGCCTTAAAAGTTTTAAACGAAAAAAAATGGGAGAAACCAAAACTGTTGCCATTAACAAGCGATGTAATGAAATTTCAAAAGTATCTTGTAAAAGAAGCCAAGGAAGCAAGCGAAAATATCTTAAAAAAACATAAATTGGTCAAGGAATATAGACGATTATCAGAAAATGTCTTGGCTATGGTGTTTTGTTAAAAGGTTAAAAACCAAGAATTATTTACATCCACCCGCCTTCGGAAGAAAATTGCATCTGTTATTCAAGTACTGAATGTAACAGATGCGGAAATGGAACAATTTGCTACTTTTATGAGTCACACCAAAAAAAACACAAAGGTGTCGAAACTATTGTTGGCGATCAATAAAGGAGACGGGACCAAGTATAAAGGAAAAAGTTTGGAAGAAATTGAGTTATCTGAAAATGATGAGGCTGAAGAATCTGACGTAGATGAAGAGAAAAACCCAGATAACTTGCATCATTCACCTTCGAGTTTTAATTCTAATGATCATTATACGTCCGGTTTCGGACCCTGCAATAACGATAATGAAAATAGACGGGTTATGACCACAAAACTAAAAAAACGAAAAAAACAAAATAATGAAACAAGCAATTCCAGTTCCGATAATGTGCACGAAAACGTGAATAAACAAAAAAAACATGCAAAAAAAATCAAACAATAAATGACACAGGTACATTTTCAACGTTTATGTTTGCAAATATAGGTTTAATTTACTTTTAGGTAGTACTACAGATCGATCTCTTTCGGAATTGGAAATATCAAAAAAAGGGAAAAAACGCAGATTTAGTCAAAGATTAGGTATATTTTGTATATCTCTCCGCAATAATAATTTTTACAGTACATCCTGAATTTCAGACACGAGTTCCAGTTCTGCTTCAGTCAATGCAGAAAAAACATCCAAAACCAATAAAAAGAAATCAAAAAAAGCAGAAAAACGCAGATTCAGTCAAAGATTAGGTATATTTTGTTTAGCTTTCCACAATAATAATTTTTACAGTACATTCTAAATTTCAGACACGAGTGCAAGTTCAGCTTCAGACAATGCAGAAAAAACTTCTAAAACCAATAAAGAAAAATAAAAAAAAATTGTAAAAGAAAGATGGACGGAAGAACAAAAACGATTAATAACGGAATACTTCCGTCATCATGTAAAAAATCAAATTTCCCCCAAAAAAGACGAAGTAGAAAAATTTTATTCGAAAGCACGATCCAGTATTTGTAGGAAGAACATGGATAGTCGTTAAGCCTTATGTTTATAATTTATATAGACAAAAATAATGTAATGTTTAATTATTATTAATTAATATATTAATTAATTAATATAATTTAATTCATCTATAAATAATTCATTTTATGTTACTGCAGTTCAAATACAAAATAGAATCGCAGTCATTAATATTTTTCTACAAGAGAGCGAAGAAATAGTGAGTTAAGTCATTGTAATGCGTTCAAACTTCAATCCAAAGTTCATAATATACCAAGCAGCCCTTATAAAGCCCGAACATTGTTGCCATGAGGTGGGCTAAACAACGCGCGTTTAGTCTCACCACAGCAGTTGTATAAAAATGCGCCCCCTACAACGAAATACTTAGCACTAATCTGTATATAATGGTTATGGTAATGGTACGTTGTGGAGCCCACCAAAAACTTTGAATTTACGCGTTTTATGCAATATACCATCGTATTATGATGATATACACTGGGGTACGCTATGAAGCCCGTAAACGGGCTCCGTAACGTTTTTTCGGGCTCGGGAGCGTACGGTTTATATAATCGACGGGCTCCACAATGACCGTTTATATGTCTATATATATATATATATACTACCATCTTAACCAAAACTTATTTTTACTTGAGGTTTTTTTTTCACACACAGCTACATATAGGAATTTTTTTTTAATTTTTGAACAAGTGCTGTAGCTGAAAGAAACTAGTGCCAGTTTATTAAGTTTTTGTTATAAAGTTTTTTTTGTCTATTGTATGTTTAGCTTTAATAGATAAGAAAAAAATGTCTAAAAACCTACAAGACGTGTCTAGTGTAAAAACGCGTTTTTTAATGCAAAAATAAACGTTTTAATTATAGACTTATAAACGCTAAACTAAAAACGTTGCGCAAAAATGACAAACATTAGTTTCTAACGTGGATAAATTGCTTTGCTTTGTAATATTATGTAACTTAATTTAATATGACAGTTATAATTTATAAAATTTGTAAAATTAAGTGAAACGTAATAAAGTTTACTAAACGCTTCAATTAAAATTTAATTAAGAGATAATTTTAATTTACTAATCTTTGCTGATCCTAAACCACCGAATATTGTAATAACAAGCAGCCAACAACAGTTTTTAAATTTTTTATAGTTTTGTTAAGATTTACAACAAAGCAAAATTGCTAATCACATTACATGTTGACCAAATACGTTTTTGAAAATATAAACAATTAGAATTATAGCATGAGATAATTAATAAATTCAAGTTATCACTGCAATTAACATATTTGTTAAGATTAAATTCTACCTAGTGCATATACTAATAAATTAATTAAACAAATAATCTGTTAAGTATCGATGTAGTTAGTAATAAGGTAAATCTTAAAATAGTAATAAAATTTATTGCTTTAGTTGTCGCGTGCGATTACCGTTGTAATTAATTACTTTAACTAAAGTTGCTTTGATCATTCGAATTAAATAAAAATTAAGCAAATAGTATTTCCCATAAAGTTAAAAAAATATTTATTATTTTATATGATTTCTAAATAATATTATAAATTTCAATTACAAAATTTTGTTTATTAAACTACATTTGTGTTTTTAGAGCCAATTTAAATCAAGATTTAAAAGCAAATTTTTTGTATTTTCTGAGAACACTTAAAAATATAATTCAAATATTAACTTAATTAATTTAGAATAAACTTTTTGTAGGTTTAAGTAGGCGATGTACAGACAATCAAAATAAAAATGTTTGGTATTTTATTTGATTGATTAATAATATTTTACAGTCTAAAACAATATAATTGCTTTGTATAATCTTATTAGATAGACATTTAAATTAATTATCAAGTTTGTTGTTAATTAAATATAAACAAAATAATCAATAACATAAAAATTTTAAACGTGTAATATAAAAAAAATTAATAAACACCGTTGTTCTTTTTTAAACACAATAAGTTAAACATCAAACAAAATTTAATTTTTTTTTAAATCTATCAGCTGTCTTTGAATGCAAAAGAATGCAACTTACTAACCTCGACTAGCTGTCGTTGAAAAAGAATTGTTCGTTTTAAATATAATATAATGAATGTAGCATTTACAACAAAAATTATAGTAGCTAATTAATTATTTAATTTACCACATAAACTAAACAATGCATTTTAGAATATAATAATTATTGTTGTCTCGGGTTTTTAATTTTTTCAGTTCCGAAAACTCTTTCGTGCCGATTTCGGTGTCAGCCTACAAGCAAACGTAAAAGGTAATATATTTTTAGTACTACACTGAGTTGCTTATACAACCTCTCAGAATTGAACGCCTCCTGACAAACCCTTGGTAGATTATATTCTCTTGCACAGAAATAATAACGGGTAACTTACATATTAAACAAAGTCATTAATACAAAATGAAACGGCTAAGAATGAAATAAACCATTTAATTTTAAGTTAAGCGTAGAGTTTTATTTAAAAAGTCAAAGTAGATATTCAGGTTGGTTCTTGCAGGTATATAAAATAAATTGGACAAAGAAAATTAAAAACGGGTTGGGTTAATATTGCAAAAGAATTGGTAGTAGTAGATGTCGAGTATTTATTGAGTACAATTATCGATGACATGGCTGTGAATTCTGATGCTGAAGGAAGCGAAGATGCCGATGACAATATTTCTCTCTCTAGAGTGGCAAGTAGAGAATCTGCTGAAACTTCGACGGACTTCCACGGTTAAGATGACGATATGGATATCTTCAACGCGGCTCCCCTGGTTACCGAGTTGCTACAATTTGTGGCACTAAAAGCGAGAGTTCAGCAAGTAGTTCTGATGAAGAAGTATATGACTGGAAAAGATCATCAATGTCGCCGCCACAATTTCAAAGCGTTCAATTCGAACAGCCTTTTGGAATTACAAGATACGCCCGATTTGATATTAGCAGCCTACTGAGTATTTTTCTAAATGTTATGGCTAATATATTTTTACAATATATAGTGGATCAAAGGAACTTATATGCCTCTCAAAATAATCAGGTTCTTGATTTGAATGTAGAGGAGTTGAAAGCATACATTGCAATGATAATAATAATGGGATTTCATTCATTGCCCAGTATGAGGTTATATTGGAGTAGCGATTGCAACTTCAATGTCCCATGAATTTAAAGCGTTATGCCTTTGAAACGGTTTCTAAAGATCACGCTTCTTCTACATTTGAACGATAATTCGCTCATGCCAAAGAAAGGAGTAACCGACTATGTTAAATTATATAAAGTGCGGTCTAAACTATGTAACATTTGAACGATAATTCGCTCATGCCAAAGAAAAAAGAAACCGACATGAAGTGCGGTCTGAACTATGTAACCAAAAGATTCAAATTACTTTTCCACCCGTCGAAGTATCTTTCAATAGACAAATCAATGGTCAAATTAAAAGGACGTAGTACACTGAAGCAGTACATGCCTATGAAACCAATAAAACGTGGTTTTAAGGTATGAGTTGTAGCATGTGCTGTTACAGGGTGCTGCCTTGGTATGTCGATTTATGAAGGGGCAGAAGAAACCGGTGATAAAAGTAAATCTCTCGGCGAGAGGGTTGTAAATCAATTGTCTATCGCGTTTGCAGAACTATGGTACTGTTAATTTTTTAATTATTTTTTTTTCGTCTATTACCTTGACAAAAAACCTTTTGCGAAAGAGGTTTTGTTGTTGCGTTACTACACGACAAAGAAGGAAGTTTTTTCCAAAGCAAATTTTGAAAGAAGATAAGCAGCTAAAACCTGGAGAATGGGATTGAGTAATAGATGAAGATGCTTCAATATCAAAATGGAGGGATCGTGGAAAGAAGCATGTATGTACAATCAGTACAATGCATAACCTTCTAAAAATTACACAAGTACTAAAAACGCAAACAGATGGAACAAGAAAGTAGATTGTTCCTATAGCATTTCTTGAAAGAGCAGGCGTTGGTGGATAAGGGTATATTACTGCATTGATTCTTGCGTTGTAAATAGTTGCATTCTCTATAAAACTACACTCCAACAGTTCACGAAAAAAACCAAGCCATTGACGCAACTAAAATTCAGAACCATTTTAGCTTTTGAGCTAATAGGGTCTTCCTCAGGCAGAATAAAGATGGGTCCACTGGCTCAATTTGACCGTGGCAAAAAAAGAAAGAACCCTAAAGGTAGAAGTACCGTTTACAATTCTATTAGATTAAATAGTGTTGGTAAACACCTTCCTGTTAAAGGAAGTCGAAGACGATGTTGCCGCTGCAGCACTGTTAAGCAACAGCAATGGTCCAACATTATTTGTGAAGAATGCATTTTTGCATTATGTCTCGAGTGCTTCGTGTCTTTTCATAAAAATATGTAGTTATAAAAAACAATACTTAGGTTAGTTTTTTAATAGTATTAATGTTTTTTTATGTTCAAATTTTATTTTTCTGTATTTCATCCTTTACTTGAAATAAAAGGATATTTAGAAAACACTGTTCATTGTTCTAAATAGCAAATCTATTTTATTATGTGTTATAACGTTTTGTGGTACAAATACGTACCCCCCAATCTTAAAGAAATTGGAGTCAAATTCGAAAGTTTGAGAATAGTATGTGCCTTACTACGGCGCAACTAACTTAGGACATATTTAAAAAAAATTTACAAAAGCCTTAAAGTCTTGCCTGTTAAAGGGTGAAATGCTAATATGCGCTATATGTGATTGATTCTAATAAGATTTAAATATTATACAGTTGCAAAACAATACAATTGTAACACTGATTCGCAAAAAGAAAAACTATGAGCACAAAAACTTATCCAAACCGACCATTCTTTGTCACAAGTAGCAATTTTTACTACTTTTTTTAAGTTTAAAAACAAAAGTATGCGTACGTCAACTCACTCAACAACAATGCATAAAGTTAAAAATGATTCAAATTTTCTGACTAAAATTAAAATGAGTCAGTATGGTTTACGTAGTGTTTACATAACATAAGTAAAAATAATTAAAACTGACTGTTAGTTATAAAATTAAATACAACTAAAAAAAAGAAGGAAAACTACACCATAGTATAAATAGTACGCATAAGATTGATTGTTAATTATATAAATACAATTAAAAACAACTATATTATACGTAGTATGCATAATGCTGACTGTTAATTACAGGATTATGTGTTAATAAGAAATTATAGTATTTTAGAAAAAAGCGTGAATCGACTTTCGACACGCTTGATTTCCCAAATAAAATGGAATCTACAGGCGTTATTCTATATCCCTGAAATAGCTGTGAGCAAAAGCCGTGTGGTGGCTTCCTAAAACTCGTTATAAGGATTAGACGTAATTACAGTAACGTGACAATGCCAATTTAGAATTGCTTTTATACCTAATAACGTCCCGTAATCAACAAAATTTTTTTAATTCAAATAATACATTGACTATGTCTTTCTCAGCACATCCGCTAGAAATAATAATTCAGGAGAAAGAAAAACTATTTACATGTAACGGAATAAAACTTTGATAAGACGACGTTTGTAGCAATTTCGAATAAGTAATAGAATGAAAAATACATGTTCTTTGCTAGATTGCGCTTATCCCCACCCGTAAAGGTCATAAATGATACGCATTTAAAAATCAGTGTTCATGCACAAAACAAAAATAACGACATGTAACAGTTTGTTTTCTTAAAATTGCTTGATTTGTGTCAATTTTGTTCTTGTTAGTGTGTCTAATTTTAGACAATTAATACATAAAAGTCTACATATAAAAATAGACGACAGCAATGAATGTAAAGATCAAGTATTTACACATATACAACGTTTATAAGAATGGTAAAGTAGTTTATCCTCCTGTTAGTTAAGTTGTAGTTAGTTCTAGATTTTATCTTCTTTAGGAGGGGCAATAAAAACCACTCTAAACTGTTTTTATGGCTACGTTTCGTGCTTCTAGTGTGCACTTCTTCAGGCCAAAGAAAAGGTTATGAGTGGTGATAGTCCAATGGTCCAACAAGCATACCGTCTAATAATGTTACTTATTCAAGTTAACATAAAATTAAGTTAACGTAAACTATTTTTGACAGCATGCGTTTATTTAGTCGTCGCACATACGATCAACACCAAAGTTTTTACTTACACAAAAAGATATTTTATCCACAAAAGATATTATGAATTTGATTTTTTTATTTACTAAAAAATAGTCCTAAACATAATAATTAGCAGTAATGAAAGGGTTTTTTGAATTTAACATGTGACGGTAGTAAAATGCTGTAAAGACAAAAAAATTAAACTTCACCACAAAATAGAAAAGCTCCTTTTAACTCAGTTATTCTTTTACCTTCAGTTCACAGATTCTTAAATCAAAAATTTTATTGAGCATTTCATTAACACGTGCTGACTTGTGAGTTTGACAGTCAAAACGCAAATGCGTAGACGTTGTATAAAAAACTGTCAATAGATAAAAAGTGATTTTCTCTCAACATCTAGCATATTATAATTTTATCATCACCTACATTAAGTCCAAAATTAAAAAATGGTGTAGCATGTTAACCATCACGCAAATGAGACTCATTTCTTTATATGTATCTTGCATCTCGTTTTCATCCTGCCATTTGGAATTGTTTTGATGACAGAAACAGAGACAAGAAAGCATTTTTTGGTTATAAGTTATTCATCAAGTTAAACCGTAAACTCCAATATTTTCAAAGTTTCCACAATCTTTCAAGAACACAATTAAAACACAAAATCTTATCCCTTCTAATTTTACTACTTTAAAACAACAGTGATAATTTTGAACAAGCTCTCTTAGTTAAAACCATTCAAGAAAAGTTAAACCTTCATAATCTCATCCTAACCAAAGCAGACAAAGCCAACTACACTGTTATTTTGAAAAAAATGAATATATTGACAAAACTTCAAATTTTTTGAAATCTTCAGATTTTTTGTTATTGAGTGACTCACCGTTAAACAAATTCGTCAACTCCTCGATAAATTATATATCTTCTACTAACGACTCATTAAAATATTTTAACTTACACAGTTACAACTTAAGAATCTCTAACACCAGGATTTGAACTTTACATAGCCTTCCAAAAGTTCGCAAATTCAATTTAACTATCAGACTCATCGTTAATTTCATAAGTTGTCCAACTTATCCCACTACCAAGTTTCTTGCAAATCCTTTTAGAAGATCTATAAATTTTGAACCAGTATTTTCTGTTAACAATCCTTCTGAGTTAATCTCTCGTTTAAATAATTTTCACTTTAATAACCATCATAACTTCAAAATAGTTTCTTTTGATATTGTTAATTTATTTACCTCAGTTCCCCCTTTAGACGTTCTTTCATTAGTTTCTAACATATTGAATAATACTGATTTGCCAGATACAGTTACATCTGACAGCTTATATTTTACCGAATTTTGTCTTAATAATGTCTTTTTTCAATTTAAGGACTTCTTATGGGTTCTCCACTATCTCCAATTTTAGCCAAAATTTTTATGAAAAATTTCGAAACTTCTTATATCACTACAAACCCCCTTTTTTTTAATCATGTTGCCTGTTGGATAAGATACGTTGACGATGTTTTTTGTATTTTTAAGGACTCTAATCTTCAAATCAACGCTTTTCTTAATTTTCTTAATATCATACACAGTAGAATTAAGTTTACAGTTGAAATATCTTTCGACAACTCTCTACCATTTTTAGATTTTTTCTTTTGTTCCATAAAATCAACTTTTGCTGAGCATGTTCTTAGTTTTAACCACTCAGTTATGTCTACCACTCTTATTCATCCTATTTTTTATAACAATTGTAACTAATTGTTATATTTACTTGAGATGATTTATATAAAAAGTGCTCCTAGATCGTCACTATTGAACGATCCGTGTAATTTCGTAAAATTACGGTTGAATTATTCATAATTTAATGTAGGAAGATGCTACCTCTGCTATCTGTGTATGATTATAAAAATACACCTAAATATTTCACCTTCAATTTTTATTTATATATAAATTTAATATTTCTGACTTTATCAATTTTATTAGCTAATGTCAATTCAATTGTGTTAGTTTTATGTAGTGAAAGTTGCATATTCGTGTTTAATAGGTAAGCGTCTTTAATATTAGTTGACAATTTTTTTATATAATTTATAATAACGTTTTTAGTCTGAAGATGGTCGTATGTGTTTAAAACACCGAAACAAGTTACTAAATATTAAAACGTTCGAGTAATTACTTGCAAATGCAAGAGCCTTCTAGAAGCTGTTTTCCATTTTCTAGAAGATATAGCGAAAAGTAAGGAACGCTCGAGAAAGATTCGCCGATGTCTATAAATACGTAAGAAAGAAATCGTAGGTCAGTTATTGCTGGAATGCGAATGTGTTAAGAAGATTATCAAGTGGAAATAAATTGTTAGCACGCGTCTGTCTACATAAATAAATCGAGAATAATCGAGTGAACGTGACTTACAGTGTGAAATCCGAGGACGTTATCTAATCTTAAGTGATAGTGTTATACAACGGTTATACATAAATTATAGTGTAAGTGTTTTTATTATTAGATTTTATTAGTTCGGTTAATTTAAAAGTGTACATATTTCTATAATAAGTAAACGTAGTTTTAGTCGTTTTAAATAAATTAGTTAATAATAAATAAATTCGCAACAAGTGGCGTCAGTGTGGGATATCGTTCGCGAATTTTAGTGTAAATATCATTAATTAATCTAATCGCTCCCGTAATAAAAACATTCATTGCGTAAATATCTGTTAAGATTCGCGATAAGCGTGTTTATTTATAAAGTTAATATAGTGTTTATTAAACTTTTTCTTCTAACAAGTGCGTGATCGCGATATTATTTAAATTCGTTTTCGTGGTTTAATATTAACAAGTGGATCGTTATTAAAATTTTGTGTTATACGAAAACTGCATTTTAAAAAGTAGTGTATTTAAACTTTATATTCGTGTTATATTTAAATTTATGCCGGTGACGCGTTTGCAAAAAGAGAAAATGGATTCAAAAATATTTGAAATTCTCGAATCGATGAATAAGAATATGGAAGAAAATAATAGGAAAATGGGCGAAAATTCACAGAAAATTGAAGAAAAACTGTCGGAAAATTCTCAGAAGATGGAAAAAAATTCAAGAAAAATGGAAGAAAAACTCTGCGAACATTCTCAGAAAATGGAAGAAAATTTTAGAAAAATGGAAAAAAAGTTGTTGGAAAATTCTAGAAGTTTAAAAGAAGAAATACGAACAAGCATAGAAAATCAAATTAAAATTGTTCAAGAGGAAACCCAAGCAGACATGTTAAACTTAAAAGAAGAAATTTGCGAATCTGTGAATGAGAAAATAGAAGCAATAGAGGACAAACTAGAGGACAAAATAAAACTGCTTGAAGAAAGAATGAACCTATTGAATTGTCACGGTGAAGGAAGCGTCACGAGTAAAGATTTAATAATGGACCATCGAGAAGAAAACACTCACAAGTTCAAAGTTGTACCACCGAATTTTGATGGTAAAGTTCCATGGTCAACCTACTACAAGCAGTTTGAAGCCGCAGCTACTGCTAATGGTTGGAGCAACAAGCAGAAAGCGACGTCTTTAATAGTGTCCTTACGTGGAGAAGCGCTGGGAATTTTACAAACTGTACCGGACCATCTGCAAGAAAATTACGAACTCTTAATATCACGATTAGAAATGAGATATGGAGATGCCCATCTTCAACAAGTCTATCAAGCTCAAATTAAAAGTCGGGTTCACAAAGCTGCCGAAAGTCTTTAAGAGTTTGAGGCTGACATCGCCAGACTAACACGGCTTGCGTATCCTACAGCGCCAGATACCTTCTTGGAGCAATTGGCTATTCAAACCTTTGTAGACGGCCTTCGAGACAGCGAAACACAGCAGACTCTCCGGTTAGCTCGACCGAAGACGTTGGATGACGCATTAACCCTTGCTTTGGAGTTCGAGGCGGCGAAACAAGCGTCGCACCGAGGCAGCCATAAGCTCCGCTGTGCTGCAGAAGTATCCTCGCACACAGAAGAAAGCATTGAAGACATAGTGCGACGGGTACTTCGGGAACGAGAAGCTCGAGGAAGAGAACTGACGTGCTGGAACTGCGGAGAAGTGGGCCACGTACGACGCCGTTGTACTAAGCCCAAAAGAAGACCAGAAGAGCGTCCGGAAAACTAGAACGGGTCGACCGAATGGGGCGAAAGTCGACCTCAACGAGCCATGCCCCGGAGATTACCATCCAAATGGCATCGCCTAGGGAGCAATTGCATAGCATTTATCTCGATGGCAAGATCAATGGGGGAAGCGTCCAGTTACTGGTTGACACGGGAGCGACGAAGACCATCATTCGTCCTGACATGTTATTGGAAAACGAGAAGACATCACCAGTAACAGTACGACTTCGAACGGCGACGGGCGACAAAATTCCTACTCACGGACAAGTCAAAGTAACCATTGGTTTGAGAAATGGAGTACTCGACCATCAAGTACTAGTAGCCGACATCACGGAAGAAGTTATCCTGGGAATGGACGTGATAAAGAAGTATGGGTTCCATTTGGATATGAAGAACGATGTTCTGAAGATAGACAATACAGAAATTCCTTTTCGTTCGTCAGAGAAAGCAGCCGTGCGAGTCTTATTGAGTGAAGACGTGACTCTGTAAGTACAAGTACTGAAAGTGTGGTGATGGCACGCCTAGATGGAAGTCTCCGGGAAGGCTACATACGCGCGATTGAACCAATGGAGGGCGGTTTAGTTGAAAAGGGACTACTCGTTGGCAGAACTCTAGTACGAGTAAAAAAGACGATACCAGTAAGGATCTTAAACATCAACTCAGATCCTGTAACGTTGAAAAAGAAGACCGTGGTAGGCTAATGCACGCAGTATCACAAATTGTGAGATTCGTGAAGTCGAACGAAGATATGTCGCCGAAGAAGTGTCCACAACATCTATTCGACATTCTTACCACCAAATGCCAAAACTTCAGCCAAGACCAGCTGGCTAAAGTTAAAGTGTTGATCCAAGAGAACCAAGATGTGTTCGCGCTGGAGAGTGGCTCCAAAGAAAGAACTAACGTGGTGAAACATAAAATTAATACCGGAGACGCTCGGCCGATACGACGACATCCACACAGACTTCCTTTGGCAAAAAGAGAAGAAGCCGAACAAATAATTACGGATATGGAGAGAAAAAACACGATGCCAGTAAGGATCTTAAACATCAACACAGATTCCTGTAACGTTGAAAAAGAAGACCGTGGTAGGCCAATGCATGGCAGTATCTCAAATTGTAAGATGCGTGAAGTCTAACGAAGATACGTCGCCGAAGAAGTATCCACAACATCTATTGGACATTCTTACCACCAAATGCCAAAACCTCTGTCACGACCAGCTGGCTAAAGTTAAAGTGTTGATCCAAGAGTATCAAGATTTGTTTGCGCTGGAGAGTGGCTCCAAAGAAAGAACTAACGTGGTAAAACATAAAATTAATACCGGAGACGCTCGGCCGATACGACAACATCCACGCAGACTTCCTTTGGCGAAAATAGAAGAAGCCGAACAAATAATTACGGATATGGAGAGAGAAGGCGTGATTGAACCTTCAAGTAGTCCATGGGCATCCCCAGTGGTACTCGTGAAGAAGAAGGATGGATCAACGAGGTTTTGCGTAGACTACAGGCAGTTAAACGACGTGACCAAAAAGGACAGCTGCCCTTTACCCAGAATTGACGATACGCTAGACACCCTGTCAGGATCCCAGTGGTTTTCTACGTTAGATTTAAAGAGTGGATACTGGCAGGTAGAATTAGAACCCAAGGATCGTGAAAAAACAGCTTTTACGATCGGAACTGGTTTGTGGCAGTTCACCGTAATGCCCTTCGGCCTGTGTAACGCTCCTGCAACGTTCGAGCGTTTGATGGAGACCATCTTGCGCGGATTGTCTTGGAAGACGTGCTTGGTTTACTTGGACGACGTGATCGTGGTTGGAAGGTCGTTGGAAGAGCACTTGAACAACTTGAAGGAAGTGTTCCAGCGATTACGTGGGGCTAACCTCAAACTGAGCCCAAAGAAGTGCCACGTATTTAAGAAGGAAGTCCAATACCTTGGCCACGTCGTATCTAGAGATGGAGTAAGGGCTGACCCAGACAAAATCCGAGCAGTGCAAGCATTATAGAAGATTTGTACCCGGATTTGCCAATATTGCCAAACCATTGACAAAATTAACCGAAGAAAAAGCAGAATTTAGATGGAATGCAGACTGCGAAAATTCTTTTAATAAACTAAAACAGGCCCTAGTCACTTCGCCGATTTTGAGTTATCCAAGAGAAGATGGAAAGTTTGTTTTGGATACCGACGCAAGCAATCTGGCCATAGGCGCGGTCCTTTCGCAGGTTCAAGATGGACAAGAAAAGGTTATCGCGTACTTTAGCAAGGTTTTGTCCAGGCCAGAAAGGAATTATTGCGTGACTAGGAGGGAGCTGTTAGCAGTCGTTAAGTCCATCGAACATTTCTACAAGTATTTGTATGGACGAAAATTTTTACTGAGAACAGACCACGCCGCTTTAAAATGGCTACTGCAGTTCCGTAACCCAGAAGGACAAGTGGCAAGATGGATCGAGAGATTGCAAGAGTATGACTACGACACAGAACACCGTGCCGGAAGCAGTCATCGGAACGCTGATGCCTTGTCTAGAAGACCATGTCCGGCGGACTGCAGCCATTGTTCGCGACTGGAAGAAAAAGTCGAATGCCTCCGGAGAACTGCTATGGTTGATGATGAGTGGGAACCTGAGCAGTTACGTCGCGAACAAGAAGACGATCCTGAAATAAGACTACTCCTGGACTGGAAAGAAAGCGGCCGACGACCAACCTGGGAAGAAGTGAGTGCTTTGGGCAAAAATATCAAAGCGTACTGGGCGCAGTGGGACTCCTTGATAGTAGAAGACGGTCTTCTTAAGCGACTCCTAGAAAGTGCCGAGGGCACGGGAAACAGACTACAGCTGGTAGTGCCAAAGAGCAGGGTGACCGAAGTGTTGAAGCATCTCCACGATGGGACATCGGGAGGACACTTTGGCATTAAGAAGACGTTGGGTAAAGTGCGAGAACGATTCTACTGGATGAACTGCAAAGAGGACGTCATGAAATGGTGCCGTAAATGCACAGTCTGCGCATCAGGAAATGGTCCAGCGAGAAAGCGCAAAGCACCCATGAAACAATACAACGTAGGAAGCCCTTTGGAAAGAGTTGCGATTGACATCGCAGGGCCGTTCCCAGAATCAGATTCGGGAAATAAATACATCCTGGTGGCGATAGATTATTTCACGAAATGGACGGAGGCTTACGCCATACCCAACCAGGAAGCAGCTACAGTCGCAGACGTATTGGTAAAAGAATTTTTCTGCCGGTTTGGAGTTCCGTTGGAATTACACTCCGATCAAGGCCGCAATTTTGAGTCTGGGCTGTTTCAAGAAGTTTGCCGGCTGTTAGGAATTAAGAAGACTAGGACAACGCCTCTCCATCCTCAATCTGACGGCATGGTTGAACGGATGAATCGAATAATGGGCAAGTACTTAGCCAAGGTAGTGTCCGAACACCAAAGAGACTGGGATCAGTACTTGCACTTTTTCCTAATGGCATACCGATCATCCGTTCACGAAAGCACAGGCCAAACACCATCCTGTGTAATGCTCGGTCGTGAAATACGATTGCCATGCGACCTTCAATTTGGCCGAAGACCGGAAGAAGAAGTCGCTGGAGAAGATTACGTCAGCAAGCTGGCAAAGAGGCTAGACGAAGTACATGAGGAGGTTCGTAAAAACACACAAATTGCCAGCGACAGGATGAAAACAAGATATGACGTCAAGGCGCAAAATGGTGGGTTTCAACCTGGCGATATGGTCTGGTTGTATAACCCTCAAAGGAGACGTGGTTTGTCGCCGAAGCTTCAAAGGCAATGGGAGGGCCCCTATGAAGTCGTGCAGCGTATTAACGACGTTATATACCGCATCCGAAAAGTGGTCCACGTCGATCGTCTAGCCCCGTTTGCTGGCGATAACCACAATCCGCAAGTTCAGGTCCGAACCAGAGTAATAAGTAGCAGAACCAGGAATCCAATCGAAGAAATGGAGTTTGAAAAGTTTATGAACTTATACGGAGGTTCTGGGAAAGCTAGGTTCGGAGTTACCACCGAGGAACAACAAGACCTGTTCCAGACACAAAAAGATTACGCCATTGCACATTGCGTGAGCGAGGACCTTGACATGTCCAAAGGGGTTGCAGTTGTGTTTAAAAAGAAGTTTGGGAGCTAGATGAATTACGAAGACAGCAACCGGCAGTCGGAAAGGTTTTAGGACTACGTGGTGACGGACGCTTCGTTTTCTATCTGGTCACCAAGAAATACTCACGTGTCAAGCCGTTATACAAAGATCTGTGGCGAACATTATGGAGTCTCAAGAGACAAATGGAGTTCCATCATGTTAAGAAATTGGCAGTACCCAAGCTTGGTTGTGGCTTAGACCAACTGAATTGGAGGACAGTTCGAAACATGTTGGAGGTCGTCTTCCGAGGAACAGGCATTCAAGTGTTGGTCTGTAGTTACCAACCGAGGAGAGTATTGGGTCAGGAAAAGTCCATTGACTGTTACTTTTATGGTCAAGGAAGTTGCCGAAATGGAGGAAGCTGCCGCTATCGCCACGATCCTTTTTACCGGTGTCGCATCCAGTCTCCTGTTCTGGGGCAGAACAGTCCTAAGAAGGGGGCAGTGAAACGTTCGAGTAATTACTTGCAAATGCAAGAGCCTTCTAGAAGCTGTTTTCCATTTTCTAGAAGATATAGCGAAAAGTAAGGAACGCTCGAGAAAGATTCGCCGATGTCTATAAATACGTAAGAAAGAAATCGTAGGTCAGTTATTGCTGGAATGCGAATGTGTTAAGAAGATTATCAAGTGGAAATAAATTGTTAGCACGCGTCTGTCTACATAAATAAATTGAGAATAATCGAGTGAACGTGACTTACAGTGTGAAATCCGAGGACGTTATCTAATCTTAAGTGATAGTGTTATACAACGGTTATACATAAATTATAGTGTAAGTGTTTTTATTATTAGATTCTATTAGTTCGGTTAATTTAAAAGTGTACATATTTCTATAATAAGTAAACGTAGTTTCAGTCGTTTTAAATAAATTAGTTAATAATAAATAAATTCGCAACAATATATTAAATCAAATCTAAGACATTCATATTGGATTACGACATTGTTCATTTTATTTATTTATTATCTAATAATTTGTTTATTTACAATTTATTCTAATAAATAAAATAAATAAAGAAAAGTGTTGCTAACTGAAATAGTGAAGAAGCTTTGCTAACAAAAAAACTCCTGTTTTTTTACAATTTTTGGTTAAACAATGTGTCATTTTTCTATCAGTACACGGAAAAGCAATTTTATATTAAAGGTTAAAATTTTTTATATAATTTTTAAACTTTTGTTTTAAATTAATAGTTTAATTTGTTATGACTAAATTTAATTAAAGCTCCACGATAACCACAGCAACAAACACAAAAAAAAATTTAAAAAGTTGATAAGATTCAGATGAAAATCTAAAACTGAAGAAAGCGAATCTTTAGGTAAAGATGAATTATCAACCATTGACCTTGGTCATATTGACTGTCATTTAATGAATAAAAAATAAATACAATGTCTTGTATTTTGTACCAAAATTATCGGGTTATCATAATTGTGACTAATGATTACATTGAAACGAAATATTCGTACAGCGATCAAGCTTGTTCATACGTTATAGAAAAACTTTTTTTAACTACAGTTTATGCAACCAGTTATACATTTGCGTATTAGTAATTTCAGTTGCCTTACATATGCTTATTTGAAATGTTATAGTTTTAAGAACAATTGACTCTTTTATCAATAAATAAAAATAAAAAAAAATGTACATCTTGAAATGATATTTATTTTAATTTAAGTTTTAATTTGTCGGTCACAAACGACAAAAAAGTTTTACTTCAATCGCGCTTAAATTTTTTAATATATTATCATCTACGCTATTTGTATTAAACAAAAATGTTTGATTTTATAGTAAACATACAAAAAAACTATATTGTTAGTTGTTTGTCGAGAAAATATTTGGATTTTATTATAATGTATTAAATTTTTCTGAAAGTTAATGCTCATAAAAAATGAAAAACGGATTTATTTATTTTGTAAATTACTTGTCTAAACGTTCCTTAGAGGTGTAATTTATTACACATTCTAAAACGGTTTGTGTACTCTACAAAATTACAGAAACCATCTGCAAAACAAAACCGCGCACCAAATAATAATCATTATATAACGTTTATCTTCAAAAAACGTAACAGTAAAATTTTTTAAAACATTTATAATTTTTTTTAGCTTTGTTGTCATAGTAATAACATAAAGTACAAAAAATATATAAAAATTATTTAATTTAAATATTCAAATCCAATATTGCCTTTGATTATATTTTTAAATTTTATGCGGTTTGTGTTAACATTTAAACCATCTGTTAATACTATTGCGACAAACAAATTTTGTATATACTTCTTATTAATAAAAATGTGTTACAATGTATTTATTAGTATAATCTACGCTTCTAATTGTGCTTGATTAAAATTACTCTAGAATTTGATAATTGGTTTTGTATTTAATTTCAGTTACAATAATTAAGTTTATATTGTTAAATGTGGTTATCACAATAACGATTACTGTTAGATATTCAAAGCAAGCACACAATCACAATTAAACGTATATTAGAATTTGTTTGATATATAAATTTTATGATTTAATATAAATTAATGGATTAATAAATTAACATACTATTTTAAACACTTTTTACACCTGAAAACAACAATACTTTACCTTTTCTAAACAAATGTTAACTAAAGAATTCTATGCAGTTATTATATATATTGTTCCGTTTAATAAATTAAAAATTTTTTTATTTATTAGTACTACTTTTGTGTAAAATCAATACATTTTTTTACATATTTTATAGATATATTTTTTATAATTTTACAAATCAATTATTATAAAAACAATTTTTCAGAAAATAGTAATACACAAATTTTTAAATTTACAATTACTTGTCTATTATTTGTGAAACTTCAAATAGTGTCGAACTTTTTCTTGTCATTTCCTTGTTTATAAATTGTTATGTAAGTGTGTTATATTGTTTCTAATTGTTAACAAATTTTGCAGTGACTTGACAAAGTTCACGCTTAAAGCACGAAATGCAGCCATATAAATAGATTAAAGCGGTTTGTATATTGCCTCTCCTACATAAAAAAAACATTAATTAAATTATTGCTTATCATTTATCAGAGACTAAGATACTTTACTTAACTAGTTTTAAAGCGTGTTTAAAGATTAACGGATCAACAAAGTAATAATAATAATAACAATAAAATAAAAGAAACACACAACAGTTTAGCCACAAATAGCCTACAAATGTTCAATTGTCACCCTAAACAAACTTTCAATGGCATTTTGTATTATTTCTATCATATTTTTCCTGGTTGTTGGTTTCTCTTAAAAAACCAAACCTTTAAGTTTACCCCATCGGCAAATATCTAAACAAGTTAGATCTGGCAAGCGCGGTCAGGAAAATAGACTTGTTCTTCTAATAACACGATGTGAATACTGCTTGTCTAAATTTTGACGCACGTTTCAGCTAGAATGCGTCGAACAACCATCAAGCTAGACCCACATGTTTCGCTTTGTTTCCAAAACGTTTAAAAATTCTAAAAACTTTTCACTGTTAAAGGTTTAGTAAAAAAATGTGGCTCTATAATTTTTTTTCAACGATTACACACCATACGTTCAAATTTTAGCGATTTTGACGTACGACCCAATTTGGGTTTTGCTTGGACCAATAATGCATATTAAAATCTTCCAAAATTATTCTCAAGTTTCAGAACGTTCACCGAAAGATATAGAACATTCGCGAAATATATAAACACGGCACAAACAAATCATGGGGCAGTTATTGCAGTAATGTGAAGACATCAGTGTTATGAAGATTATTCAAGTCTAAATAAATAAGTGTAAAGTAAACAATAAGTGTTGAACTAAAGTTATCCGCGGACTTTATCTTTGTGATAGTGATAGTGCTATACATAAATTAGTGTAAGTGTTTTTATTAAATATCCTTAGATTTAATTAGTTCGGTAAGTTATAAACGTCTACATATTTTTAGTGTAAATAAATTAGTTTTAATAAAATTCGTTACAGTGGTGTCAGGTGTGGTGTTTAAAACCCGTGGAAATCGTGTAAATAAATAAACTGTTCGCGATTTTTAGTGTAAATACCATTAAGTAATTTAAAATCGCTCCCGTAATAAAAACATTGATTGCATAAATAAATAAAACTTTAGTTTGCGCGTTTGTTTATAGAGTTTAATCTTAGCTGTTCTATTTCGTTAAATCAGTGTCGAGCTTTATTAAAATTTAGTGTTATAAATTTATTTAAAATTATTATTCGTGGTTAAATTTATGCCGGTGACGCGTTTGCAAGCAGTTTAAATGGATTCTAAAATATTTGAATTTCTGGAATCAATAAAAAATGGTCAAGAATCAATAGAAAAATGAAAGAAAATTCTAGTAAAATTGAAAAAAAATTATTTGACAATACCCAGAAAATAGGAGAAAAATTGGTGGAAAATTCTAGAAGTTTCAAAGAAGAAATACGAAGAAGCATAGAAAATCAAATTAAAATTGTGCAAGAGGAAACCCAAGCAGATATGTTTAACTTAAAAGAAAAAAATTGGGAATCTATGAATGAGAAAATAGAAGCAATAGAGGACAAATTAGAAGACAGAATAAAACTGCTTGAAGAAATAAAAAAAAATAAATCAAATTAATTGTCAAGACGAAGAAAGCGTCACGAGTGAAGGTTTAATAATAGACCATCAGGAAAAAACCACTCACAAGTTGGACCTTAAAATTTTGATGACAAAGTTCCATGGTCAATCTACTACAAGCAGTTTAAAGCCGCAACTACAGCCAACGGTTTGAGCAACAAGCAGAAAGCAACGTCTTTAAAAGAATCTTGCAAACTATTCCTGATCACCTGCAAAAAAAATTACGAATTCTCAATTTCACGATTAGAAATGAGATATGGAGATGCCCATCTTCAACAAGTGTACTAAGCTCAAATTAAAAATCAGGTTTAGAAAGTCTTCAGGCTGCATCGGTAGATTAACAGCGCCAGATACTTTCTTAAAGCAGTTGGCTATTCAAACCTTTGTAGACGGTCTTCGAGACAGCAAAACACAGCAGATTCTCTGGTTAGCTCGACCAAAGACATTGGATGACGCCTTGGTGCATGCTTTGGAGTTTGAAGCGGCAAAGCAAGCATCGCAACGAAACGGTCATAGATTCTGCTGTGCTGCAAAAGTACCCGCGCAGACACTGGAAAGCATCAAAGAGATAGCGCAACGAATACTTCGGGAAAAAGGAGTGGCGACTTTAAACTGCGGTGTAATAGGCCATGTACGACAACATGGTACTAAACCCAAGAAGAAAACAAGAAAAGTGCACGAAAATTTGGAACGAGTTGATCGAAAGAAACAAAGGTTAATTTAATCTAGTCTTCCCGTATACAGCTGGCAACCTAGAATCAACCACAAGTATTTTTCCTGGAATTACGACGACCATTCAAGGTATTTATTTTGTACCGATTATTTAAATGTTGTGAAATTTGTGTTTTAAAAGCTTTGGGATTTTAAGTAAAATCAAAAGTATTGCGAATTAATGTATGTAACAATAATGTAATTAATAATTGATTGTCAGTATTTGTCGAAACTATGTGACAAAATTTCGTTAAAGTAAAGATTTATATTGGACGTTAGCCGTTAAAATTTACGAATAAAAATATTCATCTTGGTTTAATAATAGACGAATTATTTCTTTTAATATTTAAGTAATTTCTATGTAATGCGCACACGGCCGTGATTTAGGTAATTAAAATTTACCAGTGTTCTTATGATTTATTTCTTTAAAATTTTGATTTGTTTAATTTTTTTTGCGTTTATTTAATTAACTTTTAATTTTTTTTGCTTGCTTTGTTTTGTTAATTTTGTTAACTTGCGTTAATGTCATTAGTTTTTTTTTATGTTTTGAGTGTTTAAATAAATGTTAAATAATTAAATTGTAAACAAGCTTTTAATTCCGTCGGCCTTCGCGTTACGTGAATTTTATTTTTAGATTATTTCAGATTTTAGTAAGATACACTCTATTAAAGTAAGTCTATTTAGAGTGTATCTTTTAGGAGCGGGTTTGTGGTTGGCAAGAGCCAGAAGTCCATTAAGCTATACTCCTTACTGGCGTCCTTTAATTTTGACTCAATGTTTTTTTGATTTTGTGTTTTGTCATGTTTTCCAAATCAATCACGAAATTTTGAATATATCCCACCCCGTCTTCACTAAGCACCGGCATAACACCGTTTATGTTACCTTATTTCAGGCAAATAACATTGTTTCAACTTTTGCATGTAACAGACTTCGAACGGGACTGGCAAAGAAATATCTACTCACGGACAAGTACAAGTAACTCTTGGTTTGGGAAATGGAGTACTCGACCATCAAGTACTGGTAGCCGACATCACGAAAGAAGTTATCCTGGGAATGGACGTTATAAAAAAGTATTGGTTCGAACGATGTCCTGAAGATCAACAATAAAAAAATTTCTTTTCATTCGTCAGAGAAAGCAGTCGTGCGAGTCTTATTGAGTGAAGAAGTGACTCTGCCTGCCAGGACTAAAAGTGTTGTGATAGCACGCCTGGATGGTAATATCCAGGAAGATAACATTCGCGCAATTGAACCAGTGGAAAGCGACTTAGTTGAAAAGGGACTACTAGTTGGCAGAACTGTAGTACGAGTGAAAAACACGATGCCAGTAAGGATCTTAAATATCAACTCGGATCCTGTAACGTTGAAAAAGAAAACCGTGGTAGGCAAATGGACGACAGTATCTCAAATTGTGAGATGCGTAAAGTTTAATAAAAATACGTCGCCGAAGAAGTGTCCACAACATCTATTGGACATTCTTACCTCCAAATGCCAAAACTTCAGCCAAGACCAGCCGGCTAAAGTTAAAGTGTTGATCCAAGAATATCAAGATGTGTTTGCGCTGGAGAGTGGTCTCAAAAAAATAACTAACGTGATGAAACATAAAATTAATACCGGAGACGCTAGGCCGATACGACAACATCCAAGCAGACTTCCTTTGGTAAAAAGAAAAGAAGCCAAACAAATAATTACGAATACAAAGCAAAAAAGCGTAATTGAACCTTTAAGTAGCCTATGAGCATTTCCAATAGTACTCGTGAAGAAAAGAGATAGATCAACAAGGTTTTGCGTAGACTACAGACAGCTAAACAAAGTGACCAAAAAGGACCTTTTAACCAGAATTGACGATACGTTAGACACCTTGTCAGGATCTCAGTAGTTTTTTACGTTAGACTTAAAGAGTAGTTACTGGCAGGTAGAATTGGAACCCAACGATTGTGAAAAAACAGCTCTTACAATTGGAACTGGTTTGTGGCAGTTCACTGTGATACCCTTCGGCCTGTGTAACGCTCCTGCAACGTTTGAGCGTTTTATGGGTACTATCTTGCGCCAACTGTCTTGGAAGACGTGCTTGGTTGGCAAGCAATCTGACCATAAGCCCGGTCCTTTCGCATGTTCAAAATAAACAAAGAAAAGTTATGGCGTATTTCAGCATGATTTTGTCTAGGCCAGAAAGGCAGTCGTCAAGTTCATAGAAGATTTCTACAAAATTCTTACTGAGACCGGACCACGCCGCTTTAAAATGGCTATTGCAGTTCCGTAACTCAAAAGGACAAGTGGAAAGATGGATCGAGAGACTATGACTATTACAAAGAACACCGTGCGGAAAGCAGTCATCGGAACGCTGATGCCTTGTCCAGAAGACCATGTCCAACGGACTACTGCCATTGTTCGTGACTTGAAAAAAAAAAGTCAAATTCCTCATAGAACTGCTATGGTTGATAATGAGTGAGAACCTAAGCAGTTGCGTCGCGAACAAGAAAACGATCCTGAAATAAAACTACTCCTGGAATGGAAAGAAAACGGCCGATCCCTAAAAAGTGTCGAGAGCACGGGAAATAGTCAACAGTTCGTGGTGCCAAAGAACCGGGTGACAGAAGTGTTGAAGCATCTTCACGAAGGTACATCAGGAGAACACTTTGGCATTAAGAAGACATTGAGAACGATTTTACTTGGTAAACTACAAAGAGCCACAGGGCCGTTCTCAGAATCCGATTCGGGAAATAAATACATCTTGGTAGCGATAGGTTATTTCATGATATGGACGGGGGCTTACGGAATACCCAATAAAGAAGCATCTACAGTTGCAGACGTATTAGTAAAAGAGTTTTTTTGCCGGTTTGGAGTTCTCTTGGAAGTACACTCCAATCAAGGACGTAACTTTGAGTCTGAGCTGTTTTAAGAAGTTTTCCAACTATCGAAAGTTAAGAGAACTAGGACGACGCCTTTTTATCTTCAATCTGATGGCGTGGTTGAGCGCATGAATTATACAATGGGAAAATACTTAGCCAAAGTAGTGTCCGAACACCAAAAAGACTGGGATCAGTATTTGCACCTTTTCTTAATGGCATACCAATCATTCGTTCACGAAAGCACAGGCCGAACACCATCCTGTGTGATGCTCGGTCGCAAAATACGACTGCCATGCGACTTTCAATTTAGACGAAGAGCAGAAGAAGAAGTTGCTGGAGAAGACTACGTCAGCAAGCTTACCAAAAGGCTATACGAAGTACACGAGGAGGTCCGTAAAAACACATAAATTGCCAGTGACAGAATAAAGACTAGATATGACGTCAAGGCACAAAATGGTGTGACGACATGGTGTGGTTGTATAATCCCCAAAGAAGACGTGGTTTGTCGCCGAAGCTGCAAAAGCAATGGGACGGCCCCTATAAAGACGTGCAGCGTATTAATTACGTCATATATCGCATTCGAAAACCACCCAGAGGCAAGCCAAAGGTAGTCCACGTCGATTTTTTATCTGGCAATAACCACAATGCGCAAGTTTAGGTCTGAACCAGTGTAATAAGCAGCAGAAACAGAAATTAAATCGAAGGAATAGAGTTTGAAAAGTTTATGAGTTTATACGGAGGTTCTGGAAAAGCTAGGTTTGGAGTTACCACCGAGGAACAACAAGACCTTTTCCAAACACAAAAAGATTTTGCCATCGCACATTGCGGGAGCGAGGATTTTGACATGTGCCGAGGGGTTGCAGTCGTATTTAAAAAGAACTTTGGGCAGCTAGATGAACTTCGAAGAAAGCAACCGGCAGTCGGAAAAAATTTAGAACTACGTAGACGCTTTGTTTTCTATCTGGTCTCCAAGAAATACTCACACATTAAGCCGTTATACAAATATCTGTGGCGAACATTATGGAATCTCAAGAGAGAAATGGTGTTCCACCATGTTAAAGAATTGGCAGTACCCAAGCTTGGTTGTGGCTTAGATCAACTGAATTGGAGGACAGTACGAAACATGTTGGAGGTCGTCTTCCGAGGAACAAGCATTCAAGTTTTGGTCTGTAGTTACCAACTGAGGAGAATATCGGGTCAGTCTATTGACTGTTACTTTTATGGTCAAGGAACTTGTTGAAATGGAGAAAGCTGCCGCTATCGCCACGATCTTTTCTACCGGTGTCGTATCCAGTTTTCTGTTCTGGGACAGAACAGTCCTAAGAAGCGGTAGTAAAACGTTCGAGAAATTATTCTCAGGTTCCAGAACGTTTACCGTAAGATATAAAACATTCGCAAACGATGGTCCAAAATATATAAATACGGTACAAACAAATCATAGGACAGTTATTGCAGTAATGTGAAGACGGCAGTGTTAAGAATATTATTCAAGTCTCAATAAATAAATGATAAGCGCGTGTGTTGGAGATAAATTTACGGAGTATAACCTTGTACGTGACTTTAAAGTAAACAATAATTGTTAAACTATAGTTATCCGCAAACTTTATCTTCGTGATAGTGATAGTGCTATACATAAATTAGTGTAAGTGTTTTTATTAAGTATCCTTAGATTTAATTAGTTCTGTTAGTTATAAACGTGTACATATTTTTAGTGTAAATAAATTAGTTTTAGTAAAATTCGTTACAATATTATATAAATTTACACTCTTTGCGCTACTGAAAGTTGCTTTACCCGTTCATAATATTACAGACAACAAACAATTGTTATAGAGATTTGTAAGTTATTGGAAATTTTTCTGATGCTTAAGCTGGAATTGTAATGCACGTAGAGTAAAATGTTAATAATAATTTTCTTAGTACGTGTTCTACAAAACCTTGCAGGTGCTTGAATAGACTGCACGTTGTTAGTTTCCCGTAATCGCCTACAAATATTCAAATTTATTTCCAGCCGTTTTTCATGCTCATTTTTATTTATAAAATTTTTTTCACAACTTTCTAGGCCTTACTATTGACCAGATACAGCTGCTCTAAACCTTTATCCGGATATCATTTATCAGGAAAAATAGTAAATCTATCTAGTAAGAGAAAGCGATAAAGAACACTACTTAATGTCTATTTTGAGGCAACGAACAAGTCAAGATTTCACAAAAACTGAGTTATGTATTGTTACAAGCCAAAGTTTAAAACAAAGTCACTGCCTGAAATGAGGTAACACAAATGATGTTGTGCCGCTGCTCAGTGGAAACGGGGGGGGGGGTTATATTTTAAAATTCCGTGATAACTTGGAAACGAGATTGACATAAAATCGAAATAAAACGGTAAAAACTCAAAATCGGTTAGGGCGCCAATCAAGGACACGATGATTGTAGCTTCCGGACCCCTGATAATCCAAAAGCTCATCTGGTTGGTTACAACCCCTAAACTTACCTCGAGTTGTAACTGGCTAAATTCTGAAATGTTCTTAAAACTTAAAATTTCGTACACGGCAGCTGAATGAATAAAAGCTCTTTACAGTTTAACAATTTAACATTTATTGACTGGATAATATTAAAAAAAATGAATATCAAACAAACTTGAATCAAAATAATAAATGAAATAATCATAAGCAAGACACAGGTTCACAAACTGAATACAAAATTAATATATATAAAAAAAAAATAATAATAGTAGCGTTAACTCGTTTTTCAATACAACACAATAAAAAAAAAAAAATTCAAGGCCTTGACCGCATACTTAATCCGCAAACAACAAACAAAAATAATAATAAAAAAAAAATACAAAAGTCATAAAATATACGTCCGAAACTTTGCTTCGAACTAAACGTTCAAACAAATTATAGTTTACATATCGTTACATTATCTTTATGCATAAATAAGATTTACTTTTACATACACAAAACAAAATTAATTAATTAAAGCGAACTTCACGCAAACACCATCAAGTGTTTCTTGAAATAATTAAAGTTAACCGTGATTCAATCGGCTCAAATCAAAGCTTTTAAATCATATCGATCGCGGTTCACTTCACGGTAATAACAAATTCGATAAATACCTTTACTCAATTGTAAACTCCAGGTGAACTGTCGGCCACAGCGGTTCCAGAAGCTACAAAGTTAGATTGAACTCGGGTCGGTCTAGGTGTACAGTAGTCGAATACAAGCTCGGTGGATCCCCCAAACAATAGAATTCCGGCGGAAGATTTATTTCACTATTTAATTGAAATCCGCACAAAAGCGAAGACAGGATTTTTCACACAAAACATCGAAAATAAATCCAACTCAAACGTGAGTTTTATTATGGATACCATGAAGTTCCTTAAACCGTAAAATTACGAATTTGGAAAATTACTATTTCCCATCACACCACTCAATTTTCACGGCACCATTTGTTTAACTTCCGCGGTATTGCCTAACGGTAGGGTAAAACACCCCGAACACTTGACTACATTCCGGTACCCGGTATTCTTAATTGCGACCAAAGATTGATCCCCAAAAAACCAAACTTTACCCTTTATAACACCTCGTGATCCCACTTAATTCACAAACTTGCGCCGTAAAATCTTTGACAAAGATAGAACACTAAACAACGTAAATTAACAAAGATGAAAACTATAATTGCCACGTGCGTTTTGTCACGTAGACCTTTGAAAGAAAGAAAGTCTTCCCACAGAAAACGCTCACTTTGCTAAATTATC
The DNA here is from genome assembly GCA_035610365.1 of Aquatica leii. Classification (NCBI taxonomy): domain Eukaryota; kingdom Metazoa; phylum Arthropoda; class Insecta; order Coleoptera; family Lampyridae; genus Aquatica; species Aquatica leii. The sequence goes on along the minus strand of CM069434.1, from coordinate 112,710,206 downwards.
AAGTGGTTCCCAATCGCGCTCGTAAAAGAACTCAACATAAACAAAAATATAGATACCAAGAAAAATTGATCAAATTACATTCCAAAAAGGAAGTCGTAAATTATATAGAGTTGTTTTTGTAATGAGATAACCAGAAGTACAAACACTAAATCAAAATCAAAACCACGAAACTTTATGCATTCAAAAAAAAAAATACCAGTAATAATTGTGAAATAACTATGAAATACAAATAAACTTATATCAAACGTAATAAAATACCGAGCGAAACGTTTTTGATGCTAACATCGAACTAATCAATCGAAAAAAAAACAGAAAACAGAAAATTCAGCCAGATGAATCTAATTACGGGGTCTTACATAAAAGATTCACTGCTAAATTCCAACGCAGGTTACAGTATGCGGTTTGAATAAATTGGTTATGGTTTGGTGCAAGAATGGGGTAAGTCGGGCATTTAATAACAGAGTTAAAATTAGTTTGGACTAATCCCATAACGCGTCGACCAAACTATATCGTCTACTATGCAGTCGACAATCGACAATGATAAAAAAAATCGCAAAAAAAAATTAAAATATGAGTACTAAACTTACCAAGTCAACACTTTTTCGCCAATTGTATCGACTTCCACTACTCCTATTTATCTGATTTAGAACGAAAACTATCCGTGGTATATAAGTTTATGTACGACGGTTAATGTTATTTTGCCTTTCGCAAAATGTAACCTGCGATAATTGGTTTACATCAATTCTTTTAGCCCTAGATTTATTGAAAAAACACAAACTAACTATGACATGTAGGATTAGAAAAAATAAAAAGGAAATTCCTAACATTTGCACTGCAAAGAGAAAACATCGTAAAGTTCACTCAAGTATTTTTGGTTTTACGCAAGACATGACTTTGGTGTCTTACAACAGCAAACAAAACAAAATAGTCACACTATTGTCAACAATGCATTATTCAGATGAGATCGATGCAGAAAGTGGCGATACCTGCATGCCAAGCATTATTACATTTTACAATGCAACAAAGGAAGATGTTGACGGAGTTGACGAACTAAAAGGAATTTATTCTGTGTCACAAAAAAGTTGTTGATGGCTTCTAACATTATTTTTTATCTCAATCAACGTATCTAGAAAAAATAACCACATAGTTAGTGACGCAAACAACAAGACTTTTATGTCGTCGAAATCATTTAAATATTTAGCCACGAATATCATTGCACCTCAACTTGAACGTCGCAAAAAATGACAATGTTACCAGTAACTATAAAGAGTCGCATAAAAAAAAATTTAGATATCGCTGAAGAGCTCGCTTAAACCAGCCAATATCTTATTCCAGGCATGTGTCACTTTCGAAAAAAAACAGAAAAACCAAGACTTAATGCGTACAGTGCCAAAAGTATATATGCCGTAAACAAACATCTCCACTTTGTCCTGATTGTAAGAACGGTCAGCAATAAACTCTAAATAGTGGCGGACAGATAAATACAAATTATACCTAGGTCAGTTTTTGTGCTTTTGTAAAGTATATTTTATGTAAAATTTTTTAGTTTTAGATTTAAGTTCATGTTTTTTATTTTTGATAACTAAAAGTAAAGTAATCACTGGAAACAAGTCAAAATTAACTGACCTGTGCAGAAGTCAGCACAAAAGTTTTTCAATTTGCACTCGCTTTTGCTTCACTAAATTTGTTTAGAATAAAGAAGTACTCAAATGGGCATGCGGTCGATTCAACCGTACGCGTGTAGAAACGTTAGCTTTTTAGCGCGTGTACTGCCGGGTTAACTGAATTTCAAGATTTTTTAAATAATTTATACACCTGTCATATACTCGTCCTGATGTAATATAATTGACTTTGAATACTCAGTTTTGTGTGGATTTCTACTTTTTACTTTGCCATCCTAGAGCTTTTTTTCTCTCATTACGTAACTACACTAACAAACGATTTGTGATTAACAATTGCGATGTTGGCAGCACAAAAAATTATTTATGCTCGGATGTATTATAAATATTGACAATTATACAGAAATTTATATGTCATAAAAGACTTTTTTTTATCCCACGGACCTTTTTATTCCCACGGGCTATAATGAAACGTAAAACAACGATAACATAAGTAACTAATAAATTAAATACTTGCAAAATACACATTTTTTATTAGAAATCAAAAATTGTACTTTTTGTTGAAAATTCATTGTGAGTAATTTATGTTAACAATACAATTAAAATAATTAACCATATACATATTCCGAGATATGCACTCACGCTACTAGAATTACTCATCAAATTGGAATTATTGATAGTTGCTACATGATCGAAGATCTTGTTATGAGAATTTTCTTGTAACTTGCTGGCAAGCAATTAACTTAGTTTAATGGGCAAGCAGATTGCAGATCTCAATGTGCTAATTATAACGTAAGATTAAAAAGGCGCCAAAATGGTTAGAACTAGAATGGATGACATAATTTAACATTGTTTATAACGATAAATGTATTTATTTTTATCAACGAGAGAAAAAAAGGCTAAAAAATGTAAGCAAGGCAGAATTACATATATAGTAATAATAAATAGTTCCACAAATATGACAGTTATAGGGTAGATATAAGTCCTGGAAAATAAGTAATACTCTATACATACAGTTATTGTAGTACAGTATAACAAAATCAGGTAATATGTAATCTCAGACCTAAATGTTAATTTAATGCAAAACTAGTAAATTTGCAACCCGAAGCAAATTGCATTTAGCGTAAATTGAAATCGTACAAACAAAAATCTGCGTGCATTCATTGTGATAATATTTATATCTAAGTCGCACGTATTTTACGTTTGAGCAAAAAAAAAGTATTCACGATTAATCAATACATGCGAATAGCTATCTGCATACTTTAATCATCTCTTAAAATCGTTAAGAAAAATAAAGTAATAATTAGATATAAGACCGTATTATAAGTACCTAAGTTGCTTGTCGACAGATAATGAATCGTCGTAGTCAAATGCGTCAAACGCTTGAGTGGTTTTTACTATTCCTATTGCAGGTGTGCCTCCAAATAATACATCAAAAAAATATAAATCAATGCTTACCCCAAGGAGGCTTTTACAAAACAGCGAAAATTCTACACCCGTTTATAACACAGATGAGTGTTAAAATTTAGAAGAGAAAATTTTGCTGGGCACTTACGTTAGACCATATGCAAACCGTACCACAACCACCACAGCGCATCACTTTGAATATAGTAAAAAGTGGGCAAAATTTATACGGTACGAAAATCACACCAAGACACTTTTTACATAACAATTCTGATAACTCATAATCCAGTATTAAAAAACGATAAATTGTCATTGCTAATCAATACTTTTTTAGCTAGCCTAAATTCGTTTGATACAGAATCTTTTATATACTGTTCTGCAATTGACGTTCAGCCTCCTAATTGTTTTACACCTATCATTCTTTTCCCAGCGTTTGTCAACAACGTTGTCGATGCGTTACGAAATTCGTGCGCAATATATAATTCACAATTTGGCAATTTTAGATAAACAATTTTTTTTTGAAATTCTACTAAAAAAATTTTTCGCCAACTTTCCTAATGCATTTCCCATTTTTGTAAGCCAAAAAGAAAGACGTATAGCAGAAAACTTTTTAAAAATTTTTACAAATTTGGTAACCTAAGGTTGTCAACTACACTAAACATTTGATTTATTTTGGTTTTAGTATCTGAAATAGTGATCAGTAATGAGGATTGCAGATCCTGAATATTATCAAATTTAAATAAACAAACTCTTGTTTAAGAAATGCTACAGCTATTCCAAATAATAAAGCTACGTAACAAATAAATAACATAAAACTTAGACAGCTTACAAACTTTGAAAAATTTACAATATTTGACGTTTCGACAGTCATGTCGCTGTCTTCTTTAGAAAAAACTGAAACTGAAGATATAGGATCCTGACAAGCCTTTATATTACGTCGTTTAGGTCAGTAGATCGTGACGGTTTCAATTTAATGTTATCCGTAACATGTTTTTCCATATTGGCGCTAGATCGATTCTATTATCCTTATTAAAATTGTCGTACTTCTGGATTTCGATGGCTTCCTTGTATAGTCTAGGCCAGAAGTTTTAGAATTTAGCCGACATTGTTGCTTCTTCAAATTTTATTGTATGACCGGTGTCTAAAAAATGTTCCGCAACAGCAGATCTTGTGTTATGTTTTTTTGTATCCGCCTTATGTTCTTTTAATCTTGTAGCTATGTTGCGCCCCGTTTTTTCTATGTAAGCCATCCCACAGGAACAAGGGATATGGTAGACCCCTGGTTCCTCGAGTGGTACTTTTGTTTCTTTTGACTTTGAGAAATTGGCTGCTATTTTTTTTTGTTGCAGTAAAGGTCACTTTGATATTTTTTCCTCTAAGTATCCTGGTTATTTTATCCGTGCAGCATTTTATGTAAGGAAGGAAAAAAATTGCCACGGGGTCTTTCTTTTTTGGTTTTTCCTTACTGTGTTGGTTAATAGTTCGATATATGTCTGCTTTTCTGAAATTGTTTTTTATTAAGGCGTTTGTTAGGTGAGCTAGCTCGGTCTTTAACGTGTTCGGTTCACTAATCGCTTTGGCCCTGTGTACTAAAGCTTTTAGAACTGAAAACTTCTGAGCTGGATGATGTGTGATTTGGAGTTGAAGTATCTGTCAGTATGTGTTAGTTTTATATACATGTTGTTCCAATATTTTGTCCATATTTCGAGTGACCAGCACGTTCAAGAACGGAATGCTTCTGTTTGTTTCCTTTTCCATGGTGAATTTGATGTTGAAATCAAACTGGTTGATGTGATCCAGAAAGTTGTGTAGTGTTTGTGCTTCATGAGACCAAATTACAAAGGTGTCGTCCACATAACGTACCCAGCATTTCGCTTTGAGGATAACGGTTTCTAATGCTCTTTCTTTAAAATCCTTCATAAATATATTGGCGAAGACTGGAAAAAGCGGTAATCTCATGGCTGCTCCTACAATTTGTTCGATACAATATTGTTGAATAAGAAGTACGTGGACTTTAAGCATAGCTCCTCATCCAAATCCGCTTTTCATAATTTGATCTTGATGAACTCCAGTGCTGTTTGTATTGGCATTTTTGTGAAGAGAGATGTTACATCAAAACTGACTAAAATGTCTTTTGATTCCAATTTAATTTTTTTAATTCTTGAGACGAAGTGCTGGGAATTCCTTACTCGTAAGCGGTTGTAAAATGGTATCTAGCCAGAGGATGGGTGGCTGAACCTGCCAAAACGTCAAATATCTTAAATTTTTTAAACTTTGTTACAAGCTTCTAGTATTTTACGAACCTGCATGGCCAACTCACAATAGTCGGGGAGAGGGGGGGTTCACAGATAATACAGAAAATATGCTTAAGGGCGCCAGAGCTTATCCAAAGTCACTTCTGTCCCGCTCAAGACAGACGGTATAAACTTGTAACTCAATTTAAGGTTCGTAAGACTGAAAGAAACGAAAAAAAGAAACTATGTCGTTAACAACAATTGCACTTTAATTACTCTATAAAGATAAATAGATTAGAATTTGAATAGCATGACAATGAATAATCTTAGTCCGAGTACAAATATAAGCAGGTACTAGAGAGAATATAGAAAATAGAATATCAGCAGGATCGGCAACTTACACTACACGTCAAACAAAAGTGTAACCACCATAACATATATAAATCTTCATTAGTGAATAACATTAATAATGATAATTGACTGTTGATATAATCAGCAAGCGATAAGTTATTTACTTAAACTAATTGAGTAACAATAATAAACAACAAATCAATTCAAACGTACGATTAGTAAATATAATAAGTCGTGAGTATCACCGTAGCGACAACGAATAATTAAGTAAAAATTGACTTACCAAATTCAGGGTTACCTTCAGAAAAACGTTTTCCCTATTGGCTTCCTGTAATTAAATTTCCTGAAAATAATCGTGTCTACCTGGCGACTCACAAACTATAAGTAAAAGAAACATTTAAAGGAAAGTAATCGAACCGACACTTATCGTATACTGTTACACTAAATTTTCGTCGACGGTGGTATTAATTTTATTGCCTCCGAAGAGAATTCAATCGTATCCTGTACTAAGGATCTTCCGAACAAGGTGATATTCATTAAGGTATTAATCCGAATCGAAATTCTGCTCTTGTATCGCAGCGTTCTTAGTTCTACAGCTTCCGATTATAATTTTCCCTTGAAGATTTTAGATTACGATAAGAATACCCATATTTAGGAGGTAGCACATGGCGCTAATGAAAAGACATAAAAATTACCTTTAATCAAAGAAAGAACAAAAACCACTTACTCTGCGTGGATAAACTCAGTTAATTGAGAAGACTTCTATTTTCCATCGTGTCCCAACACGTGGATGATTCGAGAAAACGAATTTTAACTCAAGCAGACATAGGTTATCACATGCACGATGTTAAAGTCAAAAATGCCGGTATCTCGCCGGATATCGCCTACTCAATACGAAGAGACCAACGAGCTCGATAGATGGCGTCGAGAAATATAAAAGTAATTTTTAATTAAACCAATATACAGGGTAATGCATTATTTAAATTTATGCACGTAACAGAATTCCCCCCCCCCCAGCAAGATAAAAGCGTGGAGCGGAGATAACGAAACAAAAGCTAAAATGAGGACAAAAATTTAGGCATACGCCAAGGATAGAACCCTTAAATCCAAAACCAACGCAATTCCAAGAAACCCAACCCCGTGTAATCTCATCAGATTACCACAAATACAGGAGAGACAGAGATTTTCCAGAATCTTAAGAATACCGACAACCAAAACTGTAACAGAAGCGCACGAAGCGAAAGGTATCTCCAAGAAACCAAGAGTAATTTGATCTAAAAGCAAAGAAGAATACCAACACGGTTTACTAATTTCCGAAGCGCATAAAGCGATACCAAAAAGTAAGGTACAAACAATCAGTAACCCAATACAGTAAGGACGTAAGCATCAAAAGAATTCCAGAGAAAAGAAAAGAATATAGGAAAGGTAGAAGTTTAGACAAGCGTCCAGGACTAAGTAGCCCTAAAATCCCCTTAAACCCCAACCCTTAAGTACAAAAACCACCGTTGAAAATGGTCTCAAAATAAGTAACCCAAAATCCCAAGTACTAATAAATCCCAAAACTAGAATTCTAAGAAAAGGAAAGAAAGAAGAGTAAAAGAAGAGAACGTAAGAACTATCAATTGCTAAACAAACACTTGTCAATTATCGATCACTGTGCTGGACTGTAACAATGAAACTTATAAGCCGATAAACGGAATAGAATATCCCAAGAAAAAAAGCAAAGAAAAAAGTAGCAAAAGAGATATCCCAAGAATGACTAACAACATCCAGAAAAGCCGAGCAAGCGGAAGTACATAAAGTACAAAAAACGGAGTTGTAGTCTGTTTCAAGTTTCAGACTTACACAGCAAAACGAATAACCTACTAAGCCCAATGTAGCAAAAGAAAGAATTAGCAAAAAGAAAAATAAAGAAAAAATAATATGGTTGCAGTGAATCCAAGAAATAAAGACAATGCTTAAGCAGAGAGAAAATCCTTCAAAGCAACTCAACACGAAACCAAAAGAAAAAAGTATGAGTCAATAAAGAACAGAAAACTTTACTTGCCAATAAGGGATCGTGAGTCAGTGCTCGTTGTGTTGGAATGTCACATTGGAACGTAAATGCCGAAGAACGGATTAGAATATTCCAAGAGCAAAAGAAACCCAAAGAAGAGAAATATCCTAACGGTGACTGACAACATCAAAAATGCCGACTAAGCGGAAGTACAAAGTACAAGAAGCGACGTTGCAGTCTATTCTAAGTTTCGAACCAAAAACAACAAACAAAACCCCACTAAACCTAATGAAGCGAGAGAAGAAACTGAGAAAGAAAAGCAAAAGAAAAGAAACATAGTTGCGTAAATACTAAAGAAAGAAGTTACTAAAAGAAAATAGAAAGAAAGTATTCAAGCAACAAATCAAGATAAAAGAAAAATGCAAAAGAGATAATTGCCCTAAAGACAAACCTTCACAAGCAAAAGAAAAAAAGAAAAGAAAAAAATCCAAAGTAAGAAATACAAGAAAGGAAGAAAAGAGAAAGACGGAGAAAGATAAGACAAGATGTAGTTGTCTGATTCGTTCTTCTCCCCGTAGAAGAAACGAAAGGTAGTGACCAGCCCTTCAATGCCCAACCAACCGCCCATAAGCAAACCCCAAAGAGAATCCAAGAAAAAACTTAGTTGGTACATCGAAAAGATAGATAGGCCCAAGAAGAAAAAAAAATGAAAAGTAGAAAAGATAAGAGATAGAGAAAACGGAGAAAGATAAGACAAGATGTAGTTGTCTGTTGTCTGTTGAGAATTAGCAAAAAAACAAATAAAGAGAAAAGAATATGGTTGCAGAGGATCCAAGAAAATAAAGATAGACTAAGCTTAAGCAGAGAGAAAAACTTTCAAAGCAACCTCAAACCAAACCAGAAGGAAAAAAAAAGAAAAAGAAGTATGAGTCAATAAAGAACAGAAAACTTCACTTGCTAATTAAGCATCGTGAGTCAGTGCTCGTTGTGTTGGAATGTCACATTGGAACGTAAATGCCGAAGAACGGATTAGAATATTCTCAGAGCAAAAGAAACCCAAAGAAAAGAAATATCCTAACGGTGACTGACAACATCAAAAATGCCGACTAAGCGGAAGTACGGAGTACAAGAAGCGACGTTGCAGTCTATTCCTAGTTTCAAACTAAAAACAACAAACAAAACCCCACTAAACCTAATGAAGCGAGAGAAGTAACTGAGAAAGAAAAGCAAAAGAAAAGAAACATAGTTGTCCTTTAGAAAAACGTTTTCCCTATTGGCTTCCTGTAATTAAACTTCCTGAAAATAATCGTGTCTACCTGGCGACTCACAAACTATAAGTAAAAGAAACATTTAAAGGAAAGTAATCAAACCGACATTTATCATATAACAACTTTGTAAGCTTTCTAAGTTTTACGAATTTCGTGAAAAGTGTAAATATAAAACGCGGTTCAAAACCTGAAAATATTTATTTGTTAAAAAACCATAGCCGCGAAAGCCTCAAAAATAATAAAGCTACGTGCTCTTAAAAATCGTTAAACACTTCTGAATTACAATAAATTCATTTTTCTTATTCATTAAATGTATTTTATCTGCAGCTTGGTATATAAAGGTTTCTATAGCTTCCATAGTCAAAACTTTTGACTTTTTAAGTTTGAATCTATTTGATTTTCTCTTTAAAAACTTGAATAAGCTTGAGTAATTGCTTATATCTATGTTGCAGTTGGCTTTGATAGTGGCATTTAGCATTTTATAATGAGACCTTGTCGAAGCGAGTTTTCTTTCTTTTGATAAATACTAAAAATAAGCCAGAAACCTCTTTTTACAATTATAGTTTTCGATGCAATCTTTTCGTACTCCACTTTCAGATAACATTAAAAAGACATATTTTTCTCTTCCTTACATTGGTCGCTCTTCTTTTCAATTTCAAAATTTATTTAAAAAACATATTATTAATATTTCTAAATTTAATTTAAAATCTTTACTTGTCAATAGTAAAGATAAAGTTGATATTCTGAATAAATTTAGTTTTTACAAATTAAATTGTAGTAGCTGTAATTCTTTTTATGTTGGACAACGGGCTGTAAATTTTAGAATAGCAGAACATTTTTCTTACACTAAACACAATAATGTTGGTGTTAATTTATATAATAAATCTTCTTTTGCTAATCATATATTAGAATATAACCATTGTTTTGATTATAAAAGTAACTACAAAATTCTTCATATTTGAAATAAAAGTCTTAAATTATTTAGAGATAAAAAAAATTGTTAAGCATAACAATTTAGAGCCAGATGCATGTTTAAATGAAGTTGTTAATTTTGAAAATTAGTTTCTTTTTCTTAAATAACATTTGCTTTTATTTAAATTAAACTTTTATTTAATTTTCTTGTCAATAATATTATTTTATATACCTTTCTTGTTTAAATTTTGTTTAATTTATATTGTCATTTCGACATAAACTGTATAATTTAAATTTATTTATTTATTTATTTATTTATTGTAAGTATATTAAGAATTTTAAGGTTTAGATTTTACTATTAAGTTGATAATTTTAGAGGCCTGATGATGACCATTAGGTTGAAATTTGAAAATGGCATTGAATTACTTACAATTATAATTGAACATCCCATTTTGTGCTAAAAACTTTATAATGGAAAATACTGTTACGTCTTTATTTATTAAAAACTAATTTATTTAAACGATTAAAAATTAGGTTTACTTATTCTAGAAATATGTACACTTTTAAATTAACCGAACTAATAAAATCTAATAATAAAAACACTTACACTATAATTTATAGCACTTACAAGGAGATAAGATAACGTCCTCGGATATCACACTTGTTTACACTTATTATCACGTTCACGCGTGCTAACGATACTTATTTATTTCAACTTGATATAATCTTCTTAATACTGCATGCATTCACATTCCAGCAATAACTGACCTAGGATCTGTCTCGTCGCTATATAAAGACATACGGAAATCCTTCTCGATCGTTCGTCACTTTTCGCTATAACTTCTAGAAAATAGATAACAGCATTCTAGAAGGCTCTTGCGTTTGCAAGTAGTTTCTTGAACGTTTCACTGCCCCCTTCTTAGGACTGTTCTGTCTCAGAACAGGAGACTGGATGCGACACCGGTAAAAGGGATCGTGGCGATAGCGGCAGCTTCCTCCATTTCGGCAACTTCCTTGGCCATAAAAGTAACAGTCAATGGACTTTTCCTGACCCAATACTCTCCTCGGTTGGTAACTACAGGCCAACACTTGAATGCCTGTTCCTCGGAAGACGACCTCCAACATGTTTCGAACTGTCCTCCAATTCAGTTGGTCTAAGCCACAACCAAGCTTGGGTACTGCCAATTTCTTAACATGATGGAACTCCATGTAATATGCGTAAATCTGGTGGCTTTAAAAAAAAGGAGGAAAACGGCTACCAAACTTTAAAAAATCGAATTATCGGGAAACCTTAGTCGCGTCCAAGCTAGCTCTCTCTCGGAGGATGGTGTGAGTCTTGGTAAAAAAAAAGTGATTTACGGGCGCCACAAGAGTTTCTTCTGCGACGTCGGTATCTTCCAGACCCTCTTGAAGTTTGGAAAAACTCCACGATAATTATAGCCCTAAAGGAAAAAAAAAGAGAGGGAAAGAGAGAAATAAAAAAAAAACAATTGGTATGACGGTACGCCTTGTTAATCGACACACACCTTGTATAAACTTATACCTAATTATAACTAAACAAAATGTCTTTAAATCGATGTTTAAAAACATAAATAAACTCAAAAATCTCGATGGCTTATTACACGTAATGTACAAATATTCAATATTGTTATTATGTAGTAACCTGTATATAAAATATTTAATCCACAATAAAAAAAAAGGTTAATCAAGTTTAGATTATATTAATTTTAGCTATCAAAGTTGGCAGCAGTAAAATAATTCTTTTATTTGATTTTATAAAAAAAAGGTTGGCAGCAATAATTAACTGAATTATAACCTTACTACAACAAAAATGAATCGTTGTGTTTTGATAAGAGATATCAGTTGTATTATGGAAATTATGCTACTTGTAAAAAGTTTAACGACTAAACTGCAAGTTATCGCGCAAGAAATTATTCGACAACTAATTATTCTTTACTTCCCTGCGGTAATTAAAACAAGAAAATTATAAACAGGTCCCTGACATTTGACGAATCCGGTAAAACGATATCGCTTTCTATTCCGATCGTCGTTGGGTAATAACACCCCAGGTATGAATGTCCCCTTAACTTTAATTAGCTTACAGAATCGTCGATGAACAAATTTTTAATATACACGCCAACGATACTAATAGAAAATCTGAATTCAAAGTAAGCAAGTTACTACGTAATTGTATAAAAGGAAAGAATGTTTGTATGTATATCGATTTGTACGATACTAATATCTAAATAACTAAACTACTAAAAATTAATTTATCTTATCTGCTAGATGTTTTCTTCGAAAGTAAATTGTCCGGAACTGGAAGGTAACCTTGGCACTTGAGGTTGATTGACCTTTCTTGTATTTCGGTGTCAACGGTTGGTGATTCCAAACTTCCAATTCACAAAAAGGTGAATGAAAGAACGACAAATAATCGATTAAACGATTAAATCGAGTGAAACGAGTAAAAACGAAAAAAATGAAAAAAAACCCTGGGGACAAGTAAGAAATTTTACTACCTTGTATTTAAAATAATTATTCTCACCCTTAGTTGTTGATCGGGGTTCTTAGAAGTAACGGCAACTCAAGTCGTAGATCCGACGATTGTCGTAGAGGAAGTTACGATTGATTAAACTCAGAAAGGTAATTACTGGAAATCTAATCTCTCCCCTGATGCTTCCAAAATTAGTTAAATCCGTTAAACAATAACGAAAGTGATAATCACTAAGCACTAATTAGGAAAAACTTGAGTTCTGTTAAGCAGTACTTGCAAAAGTGAAGTCAAATTCGAACAAAAATCCCCTCTAAAATCGAAAATGTACCGTGTTATCAGGGTCCAATGTTGAAAAATTTGGCCTCTGGGGTCAAAGATAAAGATTATAAAAGTACAAAGCGTTGTTGGTGGCCTATTTTAAGCGGGAAAAATTTTGAAATGAATTTAAAATTGTTGCTAATAATTACAAATTATATAAGGATTGTTACATCCATTTGTCTCTTGAGACTCCATAATGTTCGCCACAGATCTTTGTATAACGGCTTGACACGTGAGTATTTCTTGGTGACCAGATAGAAAACGAAGCGTCCGTCACCACGTAGTCCTAAAACCTTTCCGACTGCCGGTTGCTGTCTTCGTAATTCATCTAGCTGCCCAAACTTCTTTTTAAACACGACTGCAACCCCTTTGGACATGTCAAGGTCCTCGCTCACGCAATGTGCGATGGCGTAATCTTTTTGTGTCTGGAACAGGTCTTGTTGTTTCTCGGTGGTAACTCCGAACCTAGCTTTTCCAGAACCTCCGTATAAGTTCATAAACTTTTCGAACTCCATTTCTTCGATTGGATTCCTGGTTCTGCTACTTATTACTCTGGTTCGGACCTGAACTTGCGGATTGTGGTTATCGCCAGCAAACGGGGCTAGACGATCGACGTGGACCACTTTTGGCTTGCCTCTGGGCGGTTTTCGGATGCGGTATATAACGTCGTTAATACGCTGCACGACTTCATAGGGGCCCTCCCATTGCCTTTGCAGCTTCGGCGACAAACCACGTCTCCTTTGAGGGTTATATAACCAGACCATATCGCCAAGTTGAAACCCACCATTTTGCGCCTTGACGTCATATCTTGTTTTCATCCTGTCGCTGGCAATTTGTGTGTTTTTACGGACCTCTTCATGTACTTCGTCTAACCTCTTGGCCAGCCTACTGACGTAATCTTCTCCAGCAACTTCTTCCGGTCTTCGCCCAAATTGAAGATCGCATGGTAATCTTATCTCACGACCGAGCATGACACAGGATGGTGTTTGGCCTGTGCTTTCGTGAACGGATGATCGGTATGCCATTAAGAAAAGGTGCAAGTACTGATCCCAGTCCCTTTGGTGTTCGGACACTACCTTGGCTAAGTACTTGCCCATTGTTCGATTCATCCGTTCAACCATGCCATCAGACTGAGGATGGAGAGGCGTTGTTCTAGTCTTTTTAATTCCTAACAGTCGGCAAACTTCTTGAAACAGCCCAGACTCAAAATTGCGGCCTTGATCGGAGTGTAATTCCAACGGAACTCCAAACCGGCAGAAAAACTCCTTTACTAATACGTCTGCGACTGTAGCTGCTTTCTGATTGGGTATGGCGTAAGCCTCCGTCCATTTCGTGAAATAATCCATCGCCACCAGGATGTATTTATTTCCCGAATCGGATTCTGGGAACGGCCCTGCGATGTCAATCGCTACTCTTTCCAAAGGGCTTCCTACGTTGTATTGTTTCATGGGTGCTTTGCGCTTTCTCGCTTGACCATTTCCTGATGCGCAGACTATGCATTTAGAGCACCATTTCATGACGTCCTCTTTGCAGTTTATCCAGTAGAATCGTTCTCGCACTTTGCCCAACGTCTTCTTAATGCCAAAGTGTCCTCCTGATGTCCCATCGTGGAGATGCTTCAACACTTCTGTCACCCTGCTCTTTGGCACTACCAGCTGTAGTCTGTTTCCCGTGCCCACGGCACTTTCTAGGGATCGCTTAAGAAGACCGTCTTCTACTATCAAGGAGTCCCACTGCGCCCAGTACGCTTTGATATTTCTGCCCAAAGCACTCACTTCTTCCCAGGTTGGTCGTCGGCCGCTTTCTTTCCAGTCGAGGAGTTGTCTTATTTCAGGATCGTCTTCTTGTTCGTGACGTAACTGCTCAGGTTCCCACTCATCATCAACCATAGCAGTTCTCCGGACGCATTCGACTTTTTCTTTCAGTCGCGAACAATGGCTGCAGTCCGCCGGACATGGTCTTCTGGACAAGGCATCAGCGTTCCGATGACTGCTTCCGGCACGGTGTTCTGTGTCATAGTCATACTCTTGCAGTCTCTCGATCCATCTTGCCACTTGTCCTTCTGGGTTACGGAACTGCAGTAGCCATTTTAAAGCGGCGTGGTCTGTTCTCAGTAAAAATTTTCGTCCATACAAATACTTGTAGAAATGTTCGATGGACTTAACGACTGCTAACAGCTCCCTCCTAGTCACGCAATAATTCCTTTCTGGTCTGGACAAAACCTTGCTAAAATACGCGATAACTTTTTCTTGTCCATCCTGAACTTGCGAAAGGACCGCGCCTATGGCCAGATTGCTTGCGTCAGTATCCAAAACAAACTTTCCATCTTCTCTTGGATAACTCAAAATCGGCGAAGTGACTAGGGCTTGTTTTAGTCGATTAAAAGAATTTTCGCAGTCTTCATTCCATCTAAATTCTGCTTTCTCTTCGGTTAGTTTTGTCAATGGTTTGGCAATATTGGCAAATCCGGGGACAAATCTTCTGTAATAAGTGCACAACCCAAGGAAACTTCTGACCTGATGTTTGTCGATCGGTCTTGGCCATGCTTGCACTGCTCGGATTTTGTCTGGGTCAGCCCTTACTCCATCTCTAGATACGACGTGGCCAAGGTATTAGACTTCCTTCTTAAATACGTGGCACTTCTTTGGGCTCAGTTTGAGGTTAGCCCCACGCAATCGCTGGAACGCTTCCTTCAAGTTGTTCAAGTGCTCTTGAAACGACCTTCCAACCACGATCACGTCGTCCAGGTAAACCAAGCACGTCTTCCAAGACAATCCGCGCAAGATGGTCTCCATCAAACGCTCGTACGTTGCAGGAGCGTTACACAGGCCGAAGGGCATTACAGTGAACTGCCACAAACCAGTTCCGATCGTAAAAGTTGTTTTTTCACGATCCTTGGGTTCTAATTCTACCTGCCAGTATCCACTCTTTAAATCTAACGTAGAAAACCACTGGGATCCTGACAGGGTGTCTAGCGTATCGTCAATTCTGGGTAAAGGGTAGCTGTCCTTTTTGGTCACGTCGTTTAGCTGCCTGTAGTCTACGCAAAACCTCGTTGATCCATCCTTCTTCTTTACGAGTACCACTGGGGATGCCCATGGACTACTTGAAGGTTCAATCACGCCTTCCCTCTCCATATCCGTAATTATTTGTTCGGCTTCTTCTCTTTTCGCCAAAGGAAGTCTGCGTGGATGTTGTCTTATCGGCCGAGCGTCTCCGGTATTAATTTTATGTTTCACCACGTTAGTTCTTCCTTTGGAGTCACTCTCCAGCGCAAACACATCTTGGTACTCTTCGATCAACACTTTAACCTTAGCCAGCTGGTCTTGGCTGAGGTTTTGGCATTTGGTGGTAAGAATGTCCAATAGATGTTGTGGACACTTCTTCGGCGACGTATCTTCGTTCGACTTTACGCATCTCACAATTTGTGATACTGGCGTGCATTGGCCTACCACGGTCTTCTTTTTCAACGTTACAGGATCTGAGTTGATGTTTAAGATCCTTACTGGCATCGTGTTCTTTACTCGTACTAAGGTTCTGCCAACGAGTAGTCCCTTTTCAACTTAGCCGCCTTCCATTGGTTCAATCGCGCGTATGTAGCCTTCCCGGAGATTTCCATCCAGGCGTGCCATCACCACACTTTCCGTCCTTGCAGGCAGAATCACGTCTTCACTCAACAAAACTCGCACGGCTGCCTTCTCTGACGAATGAAAAGGAATTTCTTCATTGTCGATCTTCAGGACATCGTTCTTCATATCCAAATGGAACCCATACTTCTTTATCGCGTCCATTCCCAGGATAACTTCTTCCGTGATGTCGGCTACCAGTACTTGGTGGTCGAGTACTCCATTTCCCAAACCAATGGTTACTTTGACTTGTCCGTGAGTAGGTATTTTGTCGCCCGTCGCTGTTCGAAGTCGTGCTGTTACTGGTGATGTCTTCTCGTTTTCCAACAAGATGTCAGGACGAATGATGGTCTTCGTCGCTCCCGTGTCAACCAGTAACTGGACGTTTCTCCCATTGATCTTGCCATCGAGATAAATGCTATGCAATTGCTCTCTAGGCGATGCCATTTGGATTGTAATCTCCGGAGTTTGACTAGATGAGATTACTTTTTGTTTCTTTCGCTCGCTTCGTTCCAAATTTTCGAGCGCTCTTCTAGTCCTCTTCTTAGGTTTGGTACGATGCCGTCGTACATGTCTTATTTCGTCGTAGTTCAAAGCTGTCACTCCTCTTTCCCGAAGTATTCGTCGCGCTATCTCCTCGATGTTTTCCAGTGTCTGCGCGGGTACTTCTGCAGCACAGCAGAGTCTATGACCATCTCGTTGCGATGCTTGTTTTGCTGCTTCAAACTCCAAAGCATGCACCAAAGCGTCATCCAATGTCTTCGGTCGAGCTAACCGCAGAGTCTGCTGTGTTTCGCTGTCTCGGAGGCCGTCTACAAAGGTTTGAATAGCCAATTGCTCCAAGAAGGTATCTGGCGCTGTAGGATACGCAAGCCGTGTTAGTCTGGCGATGTCAGCCTCAAACTCTTGAAGACTTTCGGCAGCTTTTTGAACCCGACTTTTAATTTGAGCCTGGTATACTTGTTGAAGATGAGCATCCTCATATCTCATTTCTAATCGTGATATTAAGAGTTCGTAATTTTCTTGCAGGTGGTCCGGAATAGTTTGTAAAATTCCAAGCGTTTCTCCACGTAAGGACACTATTAAAGACGTCGCTTTCTGCTTGTTGCTCCAACCATTAGCAGTAGCTGCGGCTTCAAACTGCTTGTAGTAGGTTGACCATGGAACTTTACCATCAAAATTCGGTGGTACAACTTTGAACTTGTGAGTGTTTTCTTCTCGATGGTTCATTATTAAATCTTCACTCGTGACGTTTCCTTCACCGTGACAATTCATTTGGGTCATTCTTTCTTCAAGCAGTTGTATTCTTTCTCTCAATTTTTTCTCTATCTTGTCTTCTATGGTTCTTGAATTTTCATTTAACTTCTCTTCTATTATGTCATTCACAGAATCGCAAATTTCTTCTTTTAAGTTTAACATGTCTGCTTGGGTTTCCTCTTGAACAATTTTAATTTGATTTTCTATGCTCGTTCGTATTTCTTCTTTTAAACTTCTAGAATTTTCCAACAACTTTTTTTCCATTTTTCGAGAATTTTCTTCCATTTTCTGAGAATGTTCGGAGAGTTTTTCTTCAATTTTCTGTGAATTTTCGTAAAACTTTTCCTCTATTTTCTGCGAATTTTCTTCCATTTTTCTAGAATTTTCTTCCATCTTCTGAGAATTTTCTTCCATTTTCTGCGAATTTTCGTGAAACTTTTCTTCCATTTTTCTATTCATCGATTCCTGACCATTTTTGATTGATTCAAGAAATTCAAATAGCTTTGCATCCATTTTAACCGGCATAAATTTAAATATAACACGAATATAAAGTTTAAATACACTACTTATTAAAATGCAGTTTTTATATAACACAAAATTTAATAACTATCCACTTGTTAATATTAAACCACGAAAACGAATTTAAATAATATCGCGATCACGCACTTGTTAAAAGAAAAAGTTTAATAAACACTATATTAACTTTATAAATAAACACGCGTATCGCGAACAGTTAATTCAATGTTCTTATCACGGAAGCGATATTAAATTACTTAATGGTATTTACGCTAATAAAAATCGCGGACTTCACACCGTGACACCACTGTTACGTCTTTATTTATTAAAAACTAATTTATTTAAACGATTAAAAATTAGGTTTACTTATTCTAGAAATATGAACACTTTTAAATTAACCGAACTAATAAAATCTAATAATAAAAACACTTACACTATAATTTATATCACTTACAAGGAGATAAGATAACGTCCTCGGATATCACACTTGTTTACACTTATTATCACGTTCACGCGTGCTAACGATACTTATTTATTTCAACTTGATATAATCTTCTTAATACTGCATGCATTCACATTCCAGCAATAACTGACCTACGATCTGTCTCGTCGCTATATAAAGACATACGGAAATCCTTCTCGATCGTTCGTCACTTTTCGCTATAACTTCTAGAAAATAGATAACAGCATTCTAGAAGGCTCTTGCGTTTGCAAGTAGTTTCTTGAACGTTTCAATACAATCTACAACTGTTTACTTGCTACCATAGTTACGTTTCAAAACTGAAATGTAATCAAAACAATATGCAACACTAAAGTTGTGTCAAAAATTCAATTTATCTAAGAAATATTCTTAAATTAAAAGAATTTTATCCGGGCATAAAGTTGTCTTATGCCATAAAACCCTTTTTACGCCCGAAATACATAAATAACTATTACAAATTCTACTCAATCAAAATTTTTTAATTGTTTTATATCTTGAACAGAATGCTTTGGATAATATCAATTATGATGAAAGAATTGATATTTTTTCGGATGTGAAATCTAGAAAACAGAATTTAATAACGTTTTTTTTATACTTATGGTGTATACTTACTTCTGTTAGACATTTAACCAATATTTAATTTTTTTGAATGTATAAACTTTTTTTGCTGTATATTAAATATTTTATAAATATAAATTTTATTACATAGTTTTATTTTATTTATTGTTTTATATTTTTGTGTGTTCTAGATTTTCTAGAAGAAGGTTTTGTAAAAAAAAATGCTTTAAAGTGGGTTAATCTGGGATCGATTCTAATTATAGTAATAATAAACGTAAGCATATTAGAAAAAAAATTTTTTATTCATTTATATACAAAATTAGTACAAAATATTATATAAATTTATGAACCATAAATATAAATAACTAGAATATTATTTTAAAATCAATTACTTAATATTTTTTTAATAAACCGAACGTAGTATGTATATGTTTATATAACACTAAAATAAATTTGAAAAAACTGTGCACTAAACTATGAATACCAAATATTTTATTTTTTTTTCCAAATTTATAAGATTTAATGTTATTTTTAAATAATAATTTATGCACCATTTATGTAAAGATTAATACTAACATCCTTAAATTTTAGTAAAATTAGCTAAATACATGCAATGTGTATAATAACATTAAATATTAAAAAAAAATAACAGTGTTATTGTTTAAATGAAAACATTTACGATGTTTTATGGAAAAATATGTTAAACAATATTGTTTAGATATTAGCGTTTTTAACCTAAAGCAACATATTTATTACAGTAAACTTTTAAATCAGTACCTAACTCCTTTTGGTGGTGTAAATCTTACCTGTTCGTGATAGTTTGCATTTACGACAAAAACGTTTTTAGTAAGAAACAATAAATAATTTTTTTAATTTATTTTAGAAATAAACATAATTGTATGTCTGATCTACTTTGACAAGTTTGTTGTGCAATTTCTAACGTAGTACACTGTTTTCTATAATTAGTTTTAGATTAATTTGATACATACACAAATCATATGGTATCAATATTTTAAACAGAATAAAAAAAACCTAAAGAATAAAGAAAAGAAAAAAAAACAAATCATAAAATTAATTTTTTTTGATAGCACAGAATTTAAATAAACTGAAAGCCTGTATTGTCTTGGTGATTCTATTAACGTTCTAAATTCATGTAACTTTAATAAATATGTTTGATTCTGATTTAAGCAATAGAATAAATTCTACGTATTACGTTAAAAGTTATTTCTAACTTTTATTGTAAGTTATGGTACATTAACATATAGACCCTGCAAATGGCTAAAATTTGCATTTGAAGTGTAGTAGTTGAATGATGTAAAAAACGTTGGATATCAGGTTGTATCTACTTACAAATTAAAATGTTTATACATTTTTTAAGAAAACATAAAATTATGTGTTTATTTATTGTTTTATGTTTTACTAAAATGATTGCGTAAACAATAATTACAGCATTTACGTTATTCATATTAGAAACATACAGTGAGCTTGTATGAAATCAATTCATTATTTTCCAAATGATAAAATTTGAGAAAACTTCTTTAAACACGTCGATTTCGTTTGTTTATTCCGTCATTGTCCTTTTTTTTCATATTTTAAAACTTTTCTTTTTTGTTTTCTTTTAATGTATTACAAATGATTTTAAAATTGGCGTTGAGTATATAAATAAATACATAACTATATTATTGATTAAAAATAATTTTTGCAGCAGGTTTATGATTTCATAATTTTTTTGGAAGCAAATGGTTAAGTTTGTTGGTTAAAAAATGTTGAGAATTTACGTTTTGCAATACCAGTGGTTTTTCAAAATCTGCAAAAAATACAAGATAAATTATCACTAAGTTGATATTTAATATTTAGGATAACATATGAAATTTTAATACGTTCCGTTATTTTATAAAATTTTTATTTTTATGGTGAATGCTAAATTGGATTCTAATTGAATATGCATAACTATATAACGACGTTAATTTTTTATAACAATCAAAATTAGCAATTAAACATAATGGAGAGAATTTTTACCTTCGTTTAAAATCTATTTGGTTATTGCACATGCAGGTGAAATGATAAGCTTCTAAAATAAATAATAATTTTACGAGGAAGAAAATAGTATTTTTAATGTTATTTATTTGTATTATATTTGTATAATATTGTTAATATTTTTTTATTTTACATGTTAATGATTTTGCAATAAATATTACTTAGATTTATAATCTCATTAAAGTAATTAATTTAACTTTTATTTTTTTTTAATTTTAAACATTTCAAAAAAGAGTCTATTCTTCAAATCAGTTTGATTATGTAGAATTTTTGGGTTACTGAAGTAGAAAATATTATTTTTATTAAATGACTGTTTTACTACTGCATTTTTATTATTGGCTTGACACATGTAATAATTTTTTAAAGAATTTTTATGTTGTTGCATACGTTTTCCAGTAAACACGGATTGAAACTGTTACAGTCACAAAATTAAAACAATTGTTTTATTACGTTGTTTCGTGTTAGTTCAATTTTTATATCATTTACATGTAACTGACAGTGAATAAATTGAAAGAGTTCCGATTTTTCACAATCAGTTTTAAACCGTTTCAGTACTTGCAATTTTTATCCTATAATCAGCAACCGTCTAAAAACGGATTTATTAAAACCGAATATTTTTTGAATAACTAGAATTGTTTGAAGATCGGTTAAATAAAACTGAATTATTTTCAAAACAGTAGAATTGTTCTAGGAAAAACGAATACTTTGTGATTAGTCAGCATTAGTCGTTGCTATACTTTTGATTACTGTCGTCAACGCTTGCGCTGCAAATTGATATCTTTTCACTTGTTCGGTTGCAGTTTGATAAGTGATGCTGTGTGTACAATTACGAAATGGAACAATAAACGGTAAGTCGAAACATTTTATTATAATCCATAAATGTAATCGATATTATTATCATTTCTGTTCTTTATGTATCATGTTTTAATTTGTATAAAAAAATGCA
This sequence comes from Aquatica leii, assembly GCA_035610365.1. Classification (NCBI taxonomy): domain Eukaryota; kingdom Metazoa; phylum Arthropoda; class Insecta; order Coleoptera; family Lampyridae; genus Aquatica; species Aquatica leii. Next base: position 112,688,192 of record CM069434.1, on the reverse strand, counting down.
AATTAACACACATGGTTGCGTTAAGGTAGATTATTGCGTAAATCTGATGATACTTTAGGATTTATAATTACCGTTCAATTCTTCAAGGTTTCTATACAATTATGTACAGCTAAAGGTATTCACAGTGTTTTTATAACTTTCTTATGATTGCTAAAGTGATATTTATATTAAGTTTGTGTTGTTTTTGATTAAAAAAATATAATTAATTTTGTGTAACTCTATGATTATGTATGTATATAAATGAAATATTTATTTCTATGTTACAGATGCCGTTAAAAGTTGCTACCCAACAGTAACTGATGCAGTTTTCGAGGCTTCCGTGAAAAGACCACATCCAGGAAAGTTGCAATATGTAAAAAACTCAATGTGATATTGTATTTAAAAATATTTATTGTGCAATAAAATTTGAAACGTGCATTCGAGAATGTATTATTATATTATTGAAAGAATTGTTTTAGTTCATTATTGAAACAAAAAAATCATACATGTATCGATCATTTAGTATCAGTTCAAGAACGAAGCTTTTAAAACGTAAACCGAATGCAACATTTAGTTTGCAACAGATTTGAATTTAAAATACCGAAACTATACTGATTCAAATAAGTGAAACAGCGATGGACTTATAGCTATTTTATTGCAGTTAGGTTTCTTTTATGTTTGAAACAAGAGTGAATCATAAATTTTTTGTTTTGAAACTGTTACTAAACATTATCAATTTTGTGTTTACTGGGTTTTTTAGTAATTGATTAGTTTGTCCTATGTAAACGTAAGAGCAATATAAACATGATATATTATAAATTACGTTAGATTGATAAAGTAATGGGGTCGGATCTTTTAATTTTGTAAATAATGTTGTTTTTAAAGTGTTGGTGTTTTTAAATGAAATTCTAAAATTGTAATTACTTTTTTTTTAAAATTTTTCTGCAAAATTTTCTACATATGATAAACTAATATAAGATTTTGTGTTAACTAAATTATTATTAAATTCATTTCCTAAACAGTTAGGTTATTAGTTAATTGTTGTTTCTGTGAATTCTTCTTTGATGTAATTAATATGTTTGATTTTGTTAAAACGTTAATTGATATTATGAGTTTCGATGAGACTTGAAGAGTTCCGTTTAGCTCGTGTAGTGACAAAAAAGGATTTATTTATTTCTTCAGTAGACTATTTTACAGGACCCGCTTTAATTTAGTTTAAAGCTAAAAACAAAATTTTAAAGAATTGGAATCCTTTGGCAAAAGTCTTAAAAGAAGGATTACTGCGTCCTGACATAGATGATGTAGTGTGGAAAGAAATTCGTAAAAGATACCAAAAGAAAAACAAAAAAATAAAATATATAAATATATTATAAATCTTTGTCAGAAATTGTCACCTATCTATAATAAAGAAATACATGTACAAAATATGAAAAAGAATTTGATACCTTACTATGTACCTAATTTAACGTTAACAGAAATAAATTCAGAGAAACATTTATCTGTTTTATGTAGGAAATAAGAGGTAAGTTCTAGTGATTACAGACAGTCAAGTTGTGTGTTATAAGGAAAAACGTCACTATGATAGAAAAGTTGAAAAACAAACTGTTTTCTTTTCCGGGGTCTGCTGGAATTGCGGCAAATTAAGTCATAAATTTACATATTGCTTTACTAAGAAAAACGGTAAATTTTGCTTTAGGTGTGGGGACAAATTTTTTTAACATGGTTTTGTCCAAAAATCTAGTTTTTTTGAATTCTTCTGCTCGATGTCATTCCATTGTAAATATTTAGACTAAAAAGTGTAACTATTATAACAATTTAGATTGAAACTTGTGGTTGTCTCATAATTGAAATTTTATGTTTGGTAGTAATGTTACTCTAATGTTAGCAGTTCGTAGAGTTGATGCTGGTCTTCATTTAGAAATTTCCATTTTTGGGGATCAGATGAAGGTTTTGATTGATACTGGTGCAAACTGTTCGATTCTTGGTGGTTTTTTGATTGCAGTTTAACTTTTCATTATACTGGTACTAAAATTGTTCTAATTTCAGATGGAACTACGCATGATGTCACTAGTGTAATTTTACTATCAATTTCCTGTAAAAAAAATTCTACATATTTTTTATTTTTAGTCAAAAGTCAAAAGAATATAGAGAATTTAAACTTTAATTTTACATTCTTCCTTAATTATTGTTTAACTTCCTTAAAATTATTAATCATTGTTTATACACTAATTAGATACCTACTCTTAAATACTATTAATTTTTACAATTTAAATTAGCAGCAAAATGTAACTCTGTACAACAATTGTCTTCAGGGACATTCTGACCCATTAGAAAATTCTTACAATAACAATTTAAGGTATTTAGGAACACTATTATGTTAATTACAACTAAAGGGTTAATCCTTCAATTAGAATTTAATTATCTGTAATAGCTCATGTTTTCCATTTATCAGTCAATCTAATTGGATTTCATAATGGACTTCTATATATAATTGAAATTACCTTATAACTTTTATTTGCTTGTTGTTCAGCAAAGGTGAAAAATTTATTATCATTTTGAAGCAATATCTAAAAAGTTTTTATCGAGGGAGGAGTTAGAAGAGTTACCAGATTTTTCTGACATAGACGAAGTTGTCTCAGAAGAAGAAGACGACAATTATGAACCGAATTCCAATACTAAAAATTCTTCTGAAAGTGATTGTGAAGGTGCACATCATACTAACAGTGTTAACGTGACATCAAAAGAGAAAGAAAGCAAATTAATCTCAAGAAACGAGTTAATTATTTGGAGAAGTACACCTCAAAAGAAAAACAACCGATTTTCTTGTAAAAATATAATCAAGTTGACTGCAGGGCCTACTACTTACGCTGTAAGAAGAGTGAAAGGTATAAAATCATGTTTTGAACTATTATTTCCAAGTGATATGGAGACTATTGTGCTCAAAATGACTAACTTGGAAGGAACAAGAGTTTATGGAAAAGAATGGGCTCAGATGACTTCGATAGATCTAAAAGCGTATATTGGTTTGCTATTGCTTGCTGGTGTGAACAAATCCAATGGAGAAGCAACTTCCAGTTTGTGGGATGAAAAAACTGGTTGTCTAATATTTAGGGCTACAATACAATTTCGCGAGTTTTACGATTCTATAATAAATCTAACAGAGAGGAAACAATCTCCAATAAAAATCATAAAAAGCCGGATATAATAATGGACTATAACAAAACAAAAGAGGCAGTAGATACATTAGATGAACTTGTGGCTGCCTAATTCTGCAAAAAGGATGACTGCTCGTTGGCCTGTTACTGTTTTTATAACATATTGGATGTAAGTGCATACATTGCGTATGTTCTATGGAGAGCAATCAACCCAGATTGGAACGCTAAAAAATTACATAAACGACGGCTATTTCTGGAAGAACTGGGTTACGAACACCATTTATAGATGCGCGACAACGTCTTTCTAGAGCAGCCCATAGTGCAGTAGTTGTGAAATAAATTAAAGGAAAAGGAATATCAACGGTCCAAATAGATAACAAAACTGAAGTTTTTAGATCTAATAATAGAAGTAGGTGTAAGTTGTGTAGTAACGGAAAAAACAGAAAAACAACAACAAAGTGCAATAAGTGCCAATATTATATTTGCAAAGACCATACCATAAATTTATGTAATAATTGCCAGTAAGTAATTTTGTTTTAATTTTTAACAATAATTTTAATTACTTCTATGTATATTTATGTGTTTAGTTGTAATTAAGTTATAAATAATACACGCAAAAAAGTTTTTCAGTTAAAAAGGGTCGATAGGAACGTTAAAGATTTTTTTATACAACCCACTTTAAAGTAATATGTACACGTTTGTATTGACTTCCTAGCACGTTACAATTTTTTTGAATTTTTTTTCTTTGATTTCATTAAGATATAACCGAAGCATAGTTAATTGAGTTAAATTGTCATATAGACTAACCCCTATAGTTCTGCGCCTCGATATTTCTTTCTCTTCAGTTAAAGGTAGTAAAAGATGAGTTAGATAATTGGTACGCAAAACAACGTAATAAAGACGTTACTAAATTTCTGAATTGGACAGTGGACAATAAAGATCGCTTTATAAAATTTTTACTTGTACTGCTCTGACCATTTAATGTCTCGCAATAAAAACTGTAGTACCAAAGCCCTTACGGAAAAATTTGCTACAAAACCGAAACTTTGTTCTTTGTTCTAATTCTTTGTGGCAAGCTTTTAGTAACAATCCTAAATATTGTATGCTTATAAGCTAAAAAAAAAGAACTAAGAAAGCTTGATCCACAGATTACAAAGCTTATTAAGGAGAATCTTCCACACAGTCGAGTAGAGCCTACACTTTGTTTCTTTGTCTGTAAAGTAGATTATGCTGGTCCTTTTAGATTGCAAAGGCAGTAATTTCAAGATTATCAAAACATTCTTGAGTTTATTTCTCTCTTTTTCTTCAAAACGCGTTTACCTAGAGCTAGAGACAAATCTTTCTACAAACATCTATTTGTTAGCAATTAGACGCTTTATTACTCGCCACGCTAAATCTATTTATTTTGATTATGGAATTTTGTTGGCGCTAATTCTTTCACATTTTGGTGGTTTGTGGGAAGTGGGTTTTAAATCCTGCAAAACACACATTAATAGTGTACTAGGGACTTATGTTCTAAAATTTGAAGAATTGTGTACTTTGCTTGCACAAGTGGAAGCTACTAAGTTTTACTTCTTCGTTATCTCCTAACCCTAATAATTTATAACTCTTAACATTTGCTTAATTTTTAATTGTGAGACCATTCACTACGTTACCTGATCTCAATGGTACTCATTTACAAAAAGCAAAACTCTGTAAATTTTAGAAGTATTTACTAACAAATATGGAAACGGCGGAATTTTGATTATGATTTCAAACTTTCAATAATTACTCGCAGCCAAAAAAAAAGACTTATTAAAACTATTAAAAAATAACATATATTAGTGCTCCGAATAGCCGAGCTTAGCACGCAAGCATCAAGTCGTTTGCCAAACTGTGTCAATTTCTTGTTAATTATCAAGAAATGAAACAGAATATTATTTACGTATGATTTTTTTTTGTTTGTTTACAGCATAGATATATTGTTGAAAAGCAGCCTTTTTAAGACCGGGAGCATGTTTTAAATTTAGAAACTTTTTTAGTCAATATAGGTAATAAAGACTAGCTCTCAAACCGTTAATAAAAAAATTGTAAATTATAAACGTGTTTGTTTTTTAAAATTATATTATAATAATTTTCATACAGTCTATTTATATAAAACAAGGCTTGGTTAACTAATTCCTCAAGCAGTGAAGGTCAAAAACAAAGAAATATATTTAAAAATATACATGAAAATAAAAACGAAAGAAGTTACAACTGTACAGGGTGATACTGATATAACGCATAATCTCTTAATGGGGGGTAGCTGTAATGATTTGGAGCATGTTTTTATTATAAACATATGGTCTCTTTTTGATAGTCTTTGAGAAAATCCAATGTCAATTTTTAAATACGTTTCTGGTTGAATCCGAATACAAGTACCGTGTGACACAGGTCAAGATACTTTAATAGTAAACAGCACGTATCAACCGCATCTGAAAGTGATCATGGTTTTTTTGCTAATGGTGTACTCATACAAAAACACACGTTATGGAAAAATAATACATGGTGTACAAAATGTAGTTTTAGTAAGGAGTAATGACTGATTTTAATTTGATACTTAATGTTTTTTGCAACCTCATGAAACAACAAAGAACACAAAACAAATAGCTTTGATACTAAAGTTTGTTCTAGTAGTCACCATTTTCTAAGCTTGCATTTCTTAAAGCATGTTCTATTTTATTAATGATAAAACGAAACAGGTCCGTACTTAGTACTTACTTGCTTATTACTTTAATAAATTTTTTTGAAATGTTAGACCACATGCTCATAAAGTAAATGTGAAATCATCGCATCTACCCCCTATTATGAGATAATGCGTTATATCAGTTACACCCTGTATAATAAAGAATTCAGCAATACGTGTTATATGGAAACACATTACTACGCTAAACACCGATAGTGAGGGTGACGGTAATCAGACCCGGTGTGACTACAAAATAATAGTAAATTTAATTTTAATTTTGTTACCGAAATTGGCGTACCTAAAAATAAAAATATCTGTGAATACATTGTCTATTCTAGTGATGTAATCAAAAATCATAGAAGAAATGGTTAAAACGCCTTCAGTTTTTGATGGAAAATAACAATGCTGCATATTTATTTTTATAGCCCAGTCATTATAGGTTATCACCTGGAAGTAATTAGTACATAGCTGAAAATTGGCAGTGGTATAGTTTACATGATCCTTTCTAACATACCAAAGTTCACCATTAATCCTCTGCGTGCGTCAGCCGCCATATTACAAAATTTGTTAATTATCTCGCTTATAAGCGCTCCAACGGTAAATTTTCAAGTAACATAAATTAAAGATCTTTAAAATATCTACAATGTCATATACTATTTTATCGTAGGACTAGTAGTTTTCTTGCAACATTAAGACCTAGAATCACATGGATAAAAAATAAAACTAGATATACTCAGGATCCTGAAAACAGATATTTTTATTCCTTAATTTAACATTATTATGGTTATGATACATAAAAAAATTAACTAGATATGACTCAAAGCTGTTATGGTATGACGTATTATATAAGGTAAATGTAAACTTGTGTTCCTTCCATCCTGTGGTTACGATAAGGAAACTAAACTGCAAAGTAGGCAACATTAAAATGATCTAACACTTACTGTATATATCTATACCTTACATTATGTCTACGATTGTTCTCTTTTTTCGTCCTCGGATCCTTTTTCTTCTAGTTCGTGGTTTTTACACGCAGCAGTTCCACGACAACCACCACATAATTGAGAACACGCAAGGCCTGTCTTTCTGCATTTGCAACCACGAATGCAATCAGTCTTGCAGTTAGATGTTATCAGATGAAGAAGTTCATCGGGTGCCGGAGGTGTAGTACTTGGCACAGGAATCAGCATGTCTGAAGCTTCACGCCATTCTCAGTTGATTGGCTTAATGGTGTCATTTTCTCCGTGCCAAGTTTGTACCTGCAGATACACCCTAAAAAAATGCAGACGAGCAGCATCCGAAGTTGGAGGTAATGAGGCTAGCTGAAACGACGCCTTTACTTTCTGTCGTGTAATGGTCTTTTGGAATGTGAAATATCAAAGATCGTTTAGTGTCTTACATTGTTTTTCTCCATATAGTCGCAAAAGGAATTTTTCGCCTACAGACGCAATCATGAAAGAATCAGAATTTATACAATTAAAAATTGATATTTCTTTTCTAAGATTTTTGTCTTCAACCAAAATTTTGTAAGCGGATCTCTTCTTCTTGCGAAATAGTGCTGACGTTGAATCGCAACCTGTCATCGCTTGAAGGAACAGCATTCAATGCTTCATTTCGCCAATCGTACCCTGAATCTTACAGAAATCAAACACCTTGTCTTGCTTAGATGCTACCGCAGCTGGTTTTAGAAAATAGACAAGATGATTGTAGTGTGGCGTTGTTCGGGCCAAAAGCATCACTAAAATATCAGTATCAGTTACAACTACAGTGACTGTTTTCTCACTGGAGTGATCTTCTAGTGCAGTGGAGACAATCAGCGTATCAGCATCTGACGCTGCTTAATACGTAGTGATATTCGACTGTTGAAACTTTGTGTGTAAAGCCTTTATTAATCGGGACTTGTTCTTTCTACTACCCAAAAAGTCACGCTGTTGTGTTGCAATGGTAGGTTTATCAAAAACAACTTCACGAGAGTTTGTACCAGCTCTCCGGAACTGTTCTTGACATTTTATGAAAGGAGGACCATCGTATCCATCAAACACCACAATGGAGGTCGGCCCGTAATGAGTGAGGACGTAAGTTACAAACGATGTAGAAATTTGACCATACGTTGATGGATGGGACCAGATAATCTTGTGCAGAAGATAACCATCATTTATAACGTATACATTTTCATTAGAATAGCACCGTTTCGTACACGGCTCAAGCTTTTCAATAAAACTAGCAAGAACTGACTTTTGTGTCTTTCTCATTTTTGATCCATCGAAAAGGGAAGTGGGGTAGGGCGCAAGTTCATAATGCATATACTGCTTAAATTCTAACTGCGATTTTAAAACACATGCTATTCTAAGAAACAGTTGCTGGGGATTAACAGGAATTACCTCGCCGCAAACTGTTACCGTGCCGTTCATAAACGATATTGAGGTAACTTTATCTTTCCTTTTGAGTTTTACATCTGTAAACTTTAGTCCCGTAATTTTGTTTTGTGCCTCGAGACCATGCTCGAAGGCACAGTCACAATTAATTGACGAATCCGCAACAATCCCTGTAGATAACGAAATCAGTTTGTCCTGTACTGTTTCATCAAAGGGAGAGTGCGCCTCAAACCATGAAAAAATCTGTCTAAAGTCATGAAGGTCACGAAATTTTCGACTGTCTCGTAGTTCAACGTGCTGTTCAGAAGATACATGAGTCGACACAGTGTTTCCATTGCATTACAAACCTTCATGCATGCTTGCTGTCTTAAAATCCAGCGAGCAAGAGTGCTATTCGTTATTCCTCGGCCATGGGTGAGACCTTCGGTCTTAAGAGCACGCATGAGGTTTTGTTGAATTACCTTATCCATCCACGTGCCTGACCAAAACTTATGAGTGCAACGAATACTAAAATAGCCTAGTTGCAAAACTTATAAAATTCCTCTGCAGACATCTTATTTTCTAAGTTTTCCATTTCCTGCAAATACAGGTGGGCACACTTTGCATATTGCAGGTGTCCTGCAGCATGAAAAAATGACAACATGCTTCGTATACATTCTAAATGCAGTATCCAATCTCTTGACCTCTCCGCTCTTATATATAATTGCATTAGTGCTACCACCCGGTAATATTCTACCCAAAGCTTTGCTGTGCGACTTGTACTGGCAACTACTTCACATCGTTCTTCAAAACCTTCTGAAACTCTGATCATTGTATCGTTGGTCACAAGGTATTCTGGCAAGCAGGAATTATCCATAAAATCTGTTTGCAGATTACTGATCTATTTCTTTGTAGCTTTCTCGAGGTCTGTCTGTTGCATGAACATTACTCCAATAGCCAACTGTGTAAGAAAATGTGTCTTAACAGATTGACTATAAGCGTGGTCAGTCATCATGTGGCTAATTGACGCTTTGGCATATACTAAGGACCACACATCTTCTAACCCACTTCCGCCCATGATGTATCCGATTGAACCCATATAGGACATTAACAGGTGAAACCCACCTAATCTTACTACAACATTCGTGAAATCTCCACTAATGTTGCTAGCGATGATATCAGATGCTTTAAGATATAGAGACTGATTGAATGTTACAAAGCAATGCTTCTGGTTTTGCTTTAGGCACTGAGAAGCTGCAAACTTAAGTGCAGTGTAAATGGTGTTCATATTGGAAGGATCTAACTTTATGAAAAGCAACGCTTCTACGCTACTAATATGGTAAGGTGTGCATTTCTCGAAACCGGTATGCATAAATCCGTTTCACGAGGGAGTACCAAGATTTCCTAAGCAGTGACAAACTAACCATAGGCGGTCCAACAGAAGAAATCTATGGCCGAATCCAGAACGGATAGGTAATTTGTGAACAGCAGCCACATCGCGCATTGTAATTTTAACTAATTTTGCAAGCGCCCTATACCATACAACTGTTAAGTCGCCATAGGCGGCAATGTTGTCTGCCTTTAGATCTTTTATTACCCTTGGAACCGCGCATATGACTTTTTCTCTATCTGCAGGTGGTGTTGTGCATTTAATGACACCCTTACAATGAAAACTGTTTAAGCCATCAATTGTTTTGACATTATAGTCAGCAATGTCAAACACAAATTGTGTATATTTGTCTGTGTCGTCACTTTGTTTATTACCTGCTATCAAAGAGTTTTCCAATCTTAGAGTTTCAGAGTAGGAAGAAGAATATCCCAAGCTACTTAGCAACTAAATTAGATGCTTTAAAGCGAAACGTCTATGCGCGTAAAGGCCAACACCAAGCAGCAGGGCGAAAGAAAAGATCGAGGCCTGCAAGCGGACATTACTGCTTGTTCGAGGGTAGCTCGTTTCAACTCCAAACCTTCCAAGTCAATCTTTGATTAAAGTATTACGTCAAAGAAACATCTTAGAGAATCCGGTATTGTAGATCTGAGACTTTCAACAGAGAAGTGATGAACAGGAGGATATTCGTTCATGTTGTTTACCAGAATTCTTATGTCCTCTCTTATTATTTCTGCAGCAGTTTTGACTGTTCGACGTCTTTCCTTGCATTTATCTTCTTGTTAAATTAAGGAATAAAAATATCTGTTTTCAAGATCCTGAGTATATCTAGTTTCATTTTTTATCCATGTGATCCTAGGTCTTAATGTTGCGAGAAAACTACTAGTCCTACGATAAAATAGTATATAACATTTTTTGTAGAGATTTTAAAGATCTTTAATTTATGTTACTTGAAAATTTACCGTTGGAGCGCTTATAAGCGAGATAATTAACAAATAAGCTTTTTTGTCCGCCATTTGGTAATATGGCGGCTGACGCACGCGGAGGATTGATGGTGAAGTTTGGTATGTTGGAAAGAATCATGTAAACTATATCTCTGCCAATTTTCACCTTTGTACTATTTACTTCCAGGTTTAGTCGAAATTCTAACTTTAATGACGGGGCTATTATTTAATACTTTAATATCAAATATGACTTTACAATTGCATTTATTACACAAATAAATTATTTTTGGCAATGATAGAAAATGGTATACTTGGGACGCTTTTAAAACACAAAAAATTAATCAAGAAAAGGATTTAAAAAAGGAATCGACTTACACGTTAATTAAAAACTATTTATAATACAATTTTGTGTATAAAAATTTTATGTATTGAATTATAAGTTGTTTTGATTAACCACTGTTAAAATTAATTTTATTTTTTATACGATAACTTAATTTATTATAAACTATAATAATATTAATTTATTTTTAAAATTGCCACCCACTCTTATTATTTACATGAATATTAAAACTTAGCTGCAATACCTACAGTTTTTGTAAAATGATTAATTACTTTGTTTGTTTACATTTTTAATTTTAAAATATAATAAAACAAATTACATTTTATTGATTTTGTAATTTGTATTTTTAAAAATAAATGTTATTTGATACGTTTTCTAAAATGACAAAAACCAACATTACGTTAGAATTAAAACAATCATTTTATAACACGTTGGTTATTGTAATGTCAATTTTATTAATTATTTATATATAAATATTTACAAAATTACTTAATTAATTTTAATTGCGTTAAAGCTGCTAATTAATAATTTACATTTAGTTTTAAATCAAATTGCGTATAAAGCATTGATACGAAACATTTACATTTCGAAAATTTTACATTTGCTTGCGTTTTCTAAGAACTTAGTTCCATCGATTTTTATAATCTTATAAAAACAATTTTTTTGTTAACATTTGGTTAATAATATCCAATTAAACAATAACTAAAAAATAAATGTAATTTACTAATCTTGTGCGGTTAATATAAAGGCATTTATCTCGACTGTATAATTAATTAGTAATTTATATGGACCGAAACAGCAATGTTGCGGTTATGAAATAACTGCAATAATATAATTTAAGTAAAGCAAAAAAATTACTTACCGTGGTAACGTCGTAGCTTTACTGATCCTTAGAAAGCTGACTAGATGCATCCTGTATTTTCGGAGATTTCTTACCGTTTTAGGTCCTCGTAAACCAATTTAGTAAATAAAGTAAAACGAGTAGGACGAAATATGAGTATATACTTACTTTTAGCAAAAAAATTCTTACAATAATCGCTAAAGGTCAAAAACTCTCAAACATAAAATTCACAAATACGAATCAGACCTAAAGCAATATTATAAAAACAAATTCACAAAATAATAGAAAACTAAACATGTAAAACCTATATAAACTAATAATATAACAAAAAATTAATTTATAAAAAATTCTGTTTTAAAAAGAATAATTATTATTGATTGTTCAATTTTTATATTTGAAGCTTTTTTAAAATGCGACTTAATACCAACATAATTGAATAAGTAATGCCAATTTTAAATCACTTAAAATGTATAAAAGACACTTTGATAGCATCAATTATTGTACAAGTTCTATTTTATTTTAGATTAATTTAAATGTACTGTTATAGCTTTAAAAAAAAAATATCTTGTAATTATTTAATAAAGTATTACAGTTTAACTTTAATTTTTTGGTTTTTAACAAATAAAAAAAAGAAAATTAAAACACCACAATACAATCCATTTAACATTTATTTAAAAATATTTATATTTCAAAACGGTTATAAAAGTACATGTACAAATACAACACAAATTAGTTTTAATTTAAAAATAATTTAAACACTTACGACTAGTAATGAAAGTATAACGTTAATCACAGACTCATGAAATATTAGCTCTATTAATACGCTTAGGTTCCGTATGTATGACAACTATCTACGAATAGAATTTTCAACGTTTGAGACATTTGGTCCAAAATCATACCTCTCGAGAGCATTCTGAACTCGGTTCGTTATTTATAATTGTGATTGTTGTTGCACCTCCTTTAATTGTAGACCTTGTTGATGCGCATCTATTATGAAAACCAACTGTATACTGCCGTGGGTTTTGATTGAATCTATTACCAAACACTGTGCAGAAAATCATCTCCCTCATTCCTCTTGAATAGACAAACAAAACACAATAAATGATTATTTAAAATTTACTTGTTCAATTTTGTACTCACCTTCTAAAGTTTTTTGATAGAAAAGCGTAAAGAAGAGGATTAATACCAGAGTTAAAATACGTAATCAAAAAGGTCAGTGGTGTTAATAGAGCACTAAAGTTAGTGTTCCCATGATATGAACGAGACCAGTATTGCCACATTTTTCTTACATGAAACGGTAAGTTACAAAGAGAAAACGTAAGTACTACAATTATTAACATTTTAATAACACCTCGTCTAGCTCTTAGTATATTCTGACTGGAACTTGTGTTTGCTACAGTTGCTTCGGGAGTACGTGATGATCTAGCATCGCTTTTTTGAACCTAAAATAGATAAAATTTTTATTATTTCTAACAATACAAGCTTTTACTAATATATTTGTAACATATATATTCTTTTGCTATAGTTTAAGTAGAAATACAAAAATAGTTGCTAGTTAATATAAACATGTGTAATGTTATGCAAAATTATTAACAATAATGTTAATTGTAATTGCATTATTTTAATACTCTATCTGCATTGTTGTCGATAATACTATTAACAGTAGTTAAAGGTCAATGTAATCAATAAAACTTAATTTAACAACGCTATCATATTAAAGCATTTACGTTTACTGAAGAAAGTGGGCGGAATTTTAGTACATCGTGAGTGTCAAAAAAGATATACTAATCTCTACTGAACAGTTCAACTTTAGAAGGAACTTTTTTTTATATCGAGAGCAAATTAAAACTGAATTAATTAAAACTCAAAAAAAAAGAAATATTATAATTGCTGTGTTGAACTTGCAGCTAATCTCAACCTTATTCAAAGCAGCTGAGGAAAGAAGCAATAAATGAGCATTGAAAATAATAGAACGCATCTCAGAAGATACCGATTTGCCGACACTAAATGCAAGATATCATCGGTATTGTCAGAGGAAGTTGTACAGATCTGTTAGAAAAGGATTACAAATAGGCGAACATACTCGTGGCACGGTTGATAAAGCCATAGATAAAATTTTCGACTTCTCAGAAGAAAACTTGATAGAGTTAACTAAGCTGTTAGGTGAGAAACCACCTGATGTACACACCATTAAAAATCGCCTAATAAAAAAGTACGGAGATGACGTAATATTAGTTAGCACATCAAACAAAACAACAATCGTTTGCTTCAAAAATACTGGATACAGAATTTTCTCTATTGTTTGGTATGCTGAACAGAAATTAGATCTCCACGAAGAGAATATTATCCGCAAGGATATTTGCTCTTAAGTGTATAACACAAAAGAATAGGTTGTGGATTTTGTAATATCGAAGTCGCTGAAATCGTTTATAGGAACCGCGATTGTAAAAAATGAACAAAGCTGTCTAGATAAACGTTTTATAGAATAGGTGTTTATTTGTATCACAAGTTGGATTTAGTCGCTTTGTTAACTTGTTGTCAACTACGGGACTGCGAATTATAAAAACATTGTAAAACTAGAAACTTCTGCCATCTTAAGACCAGATTAAATATAATTGGACCAAAGGAGTTTTGTGCACATTTGACAAAGCAGATTTTAATGTCAACACATTGGATGGATTAGACACTTTCCACGCTTTAGGAGGTATAATGATGGTGAATCTCAGTGAATCGATTATCCCAAAACAAAGTTTTCTCCGTGTGGAAAGATGCGGTGCTTCCCAGCTTATGCAACAGAGACTGTTTATCTACCAAAAAAAACAAAGTTTGGCTACTGACACTGTTAAGAATGTAAATAATATTCAACAAATGCTTTAAAACACTGTAGTAAAACGATTAATGAAAGCAGAGCGTATGGGAAACTGGGATCTGCATCTCGGAAATATCCACAAAATGCTGCCACTTTTTTATGCAGCTGGCCACTTATGTATGTGTTTGCTCGAGTTTCAATAGTACACAAAAAATGGTTACTTTACAATTCGAATTTTAGCAGTTGAGTGTTTTAAGCTTTAAAAATGAATTTTGATGGATTCAGGTTCTATCAGACATTTTTAAATTACATGTACATCTAGATGTGCTCGAGTTTAGTTCTTATGAGCATATAAACATTCTTGGAGTTATTTGTTTTTTTCTAACAATTACTGTATGCATTCTATGTCACGACATGCTTTTTCAATAGAATTACTTAGAATAATATTCATTTTTAGGTTACTTAAATTTTTGATTTTTTAGCTTATGTTTCTCTGTGCACTCTAAGCGCCAACTTTTTGTTGCAGCAATTGTGACAAAAAAAAATTTTAAGATGACTTTGTTTCACATTGTAATCAGTTAGTATAGAAAATAAAAATTACCTGATGCATCTAAACGATTTTAAAATTCTTTATTAAGTTATATGTCCCAACTTTGTTGACGTTAAAATTTAAAATTTTTTGGGACATTTTCACTTTTGGATACGGTTCCTGTATATATTTTTAATCTGATAACATGTTAACGACGCCGTTGGTTAGCTTCTTATTATAAAAACTCGTTTCTAAAATTTTTATTTAATTTTTTGCTAATCATTTTGTGTCTATAAATGTTCTTATTAATATAATTTTATATTTTTATACTTTTGAGTATGACCCACAGGTGAGTCACATACGTCCTTTAGCAATAAATTTGGTTTAGAAACGTTGTGACCCACCAGTAGGCCATGGGTATAAAAAGAGGTGCAATATAAGACTTTTTTGTATTTGACTGTTTCAAATAAGCAACTAAAACTAACTAGAACTAACTAGAATATTAACTTTAGTTAAAAGTAGAGTGGGAGATTTTGATCCAATGTTTGTTTCACCGTCCTGGACTCCGATATCTTTGTCATCTACAAACATTAAAATTACATCATCCAGAAAAGCGTCGCCAAAGATCTCCGTACTTCATATCCATAGTAGAATTATGTGTATTCATCACTTGAGCCATTAGTATCAAAAGATCCACAGTCTAATTTTTCACACCAGCAGAAAAATTCATGTTTTTTTCTTCACAATCTGAACCGTCTAAAAATTCAGAAGAAATTTATAGATTTCCCGAATACGAGAGCGAGAGTAATTTATCTGCCAAAGGAATCTCAGATAAAAAGTATAACTATCCTTCAGATTCTTTCTCCAATAATTACATTTTAATTAATACAGCAAAATCAGATAAATGGGGGCTCTGCACAAGGGGAATTAAAAATATGTGATATAGATTTATTATAACTTTTTGATATTTGTTAACATATTGTAACTGACAAAATCATGAACTGCCGGAAACAAACAGGTATACAGAAAAACTTATTACATCTAAACGACTTTGCTTTAGATCTTTGTTATATAACCGGTTTGATACTACCATGGAAAAGATTTGGAACATCTTAGGTATGTTAGGGTTAATAGGAATAAACAAAACAAGGGGCGTGAACAGTACCACAGGAGGTAAGGCACCAGCGCTTCCTTTTGAAGTGGAACAAAGTGTTGCTAACTGTATCAAACTAGTTGAAAAATAGGGATTAGGCTTATCAAAGAGGGAAGTTCTTCACTTAAGTGGATGCTTTGTAAATGGAAATAAAATAGTGACACCTTTCAAAAATGGTATCTTTAGAGACGATTATTTAATTCGGTTTATAAAAAAATTTAAATTAGGCCAGAAAAAACCGTAGTCTGTAGAAGTTGCTCGTAAGAGGGCCATGGACCCATTCATCATCTACAATTATTTTAATATTTTGAAATAATATATCTCAAATTTATCACCATCTTAAATATATAATCTTGATGAAACCAGTTTTTGCCTGGATCCATCCCGTGTTAAAGTTGTTCGAAAAAAAGGCAAAGCAGCGCATAGAACGACAAGTGGTCCTGGACGAGAAAATACAACCGTTCTTCTCGGCGGAAATGCTGCAGGTGAAAAGCTTTCACCTTTAATAGTGTTCAAAGGGAAAAACATTTGGGACAGCTGGATTTCAGATTTGTTTCCTGGAATGACTTATTCAGCAACAAAAAAAAAGTAGATGGAGGCAGAAACGTTTAATAAATATTTCAAAGAGAGCTTTCTGCAAAATATTGGTATTCATAGGCCCGTCGTATTAATTTATGATGGCCACACTTCACATATTAGTATTGCTTTGATAATGAAAGCAATAGCTAATGGTATAGTGATAATAAAGTTTCCCTCTCATTCAAGTCATTTACTACAGCCCATGGATCTATGTGTATTTAAATCATTAAAAATGGGATGGGATGTAGAATTGGTAAAATGGCAGAGAAAAAACTACCGCGCCAAATCACCAAAGGCGGCATTTTCCACCATAATTGCGAAATTATTACGGCATTGATTATGAAAGGGTTTGAGAAAGGAGGAATAACTCCTTTAATAACCAAGTCATATCCGCTGATAAGTTCTGCCTAGACGCACACAGACAATGGTTTTTAGAAAACGACAAAATTAACTCTGAGACAGTAGTTATACAACCGCTTACAACAGAAAAATATGTTTTGGCAAAACAAATTAATTTTCTATCCACTTCAAACACAACCAGTGTAGAAAGTTCCCAGGGGTCGCTAGCTAATTCAACTTTACTAAGCCCATCCACCAGTTCCGCACCATCGCCTACATCAAACAACCACCCCAAACGTTTTGAAAGCATTTTGTTAGAAGAACTGAAGCAGGTCCCAAGAAT
The DNA here is from genome assembly GCA_035610365.1 of Aquatica leii. Lineage (NCBI taxonomy): Eukaryota > Metazoa > Arthropoda > Insecta > Coleoptera > Lampyridae > Aquatica > Aquatica leii. Next base: position 112,670,739 of record CM069434.1, on the reverse strand, counting down.
AAAAAAACTCAAGGAAAAATAATATGTAAAGGAGCTGAAGTTATTATCACTTTGGAGGCAGTTGCTCTGTTGAAGGAACAGGCAAATAAAGTTAAGGAGCCAAAAATCAAAAAAGGAAGTAAACGAATTAAAAAAAACAGTGAACCAGGAAGAGACAGATGAAGATAGTTTAGAAGAAAAGGAAGATGATTCAAATGATAATATAAATTTGGAGGATAAAATAGCTGATATCTGCGAAGAACAGAAATTTATGAACTTGCTGGATAATAACCCTTGAAAAACTGAAAATAGGGGACTGGATTCTAGTAAAATTTGCCACCAAAAAATTGTCAAAATTCTACCTTGGACAGGTAACAGCACTTGAACCAAGTCTAGAAGCAAAATTCGCAAGACGGTCGGGATTTTCATCTTAGTTTAATTGGCCAGACATGGCAGATGTCTCAATTAAAACTAGAAATCAAATTCATTTGTGTTCATTTCTTCCAACTATTCGTAAAAGAGGACAATTACATTTCAATATCACATTTGAACAAAATGTATGTTAAGTTTATTTTTCTAATAAAATATTCTAATAATACTTTGTATGTTCTAAAATTTACACTTATCCCTATTAAAATTCAATTGTTTTGTGGTAATTAAAACACCCAATTTACATTTGCCCTAAGTTGCCGGTGAAGTGTAAACCATTGCGTCATGGAGACAATTGCATTTGTGAAAAAAAACAACATAAATATTTTGCCTTGATATTTTTGTTTTTAATTCTATATACGCTGGGTAGAAGCCCTGTAGAATTCTATTATTTTAAGTTGTTATAAAACGAAATTACAACTTAGACAAGTTTAGGTAGTAAAATTTTAGGTTACACTTACCCCGGTGTACCTTAAATAAAAAAATTAAAAGAAATTTGGTTTTTTCCTTTAGTTTTTATGCCACCATTTTATCGACATGGTAAATTTTGGTTATGAAAACTGTTTTATTTTATTTAACATTGAATTACCTTGCATGTAGAATCCAAAAAAATTTTTTTTTAAAATTAAGTAATATAATCTTAAACCTATTTGATTAAATGATAAATTTACTTATTAAAAAAATATTAATGAATTAATATGCAGTTAATATAAAACTGTTTAGTGTACATTATTGAAATCTTTCTAAACGTAATTGAATGTAAATTGACAGTAAACTTAGATGCTGATTTGCGATAAAATTTTGTCAACGATTTTATTTGCAATGTAAAAATAGCACACGATTTACATAATAGCAAAACAAGCGTCGTATAAGATTTATAAATTTACATAGCGTAAATTGAAATAAACTGTTTTGTACTAAAACTTATAGCTTAAATAGTTTAATAAAATTTGATCGAAAATATAAAAACTTGTTATGTTAAAAACATTTTGGCATAACTTTCGTGCTGAATAAATTTTGTCCCATAGCGTAAATGTCATTTTACAAGTGAAAAACTACTGATTTTACTTCTGTTTTTGACGATGAGGAAAACAGCACGTAAACTAACGTGTGAGATCTACATTTAGACCATCCTCGTTATTAACTGGTAAATCAACTTCGATTTGTATGTGTTACCGGTAAAAGTTTTGATGGTGTAAGAATTCAGTTCTACTTTACGACGCAATTTAATTTTCTCATGTTATAACAGCAAGTTGGGTTACCTCTACGTGTTTACCCTTTTGGAATTGGTTAAATGTTTCTCAAATCATCTTTCTTTTAAAGTCAATCAGTTGGAAAATCTACTGATGTAAACATTAACCACAACACAAGTTTTGAGAACCAATTTAGGATCTAATTAATAGGTTATTTGTGACATAGACAATTAATCTTAAAGACTTAGTGACATACCTACGATGTTATCAGTAAAAGTCTTTTAGAAACTTGACGCACTCTGCTTATAATATCATTGTATGCTTTACTAGCAGTTTGCTTGTGATATCATTATATATTCATATATTCTATTACATTCTCAGCAATATTAGAAATTTAGTTGGTGATGCTATTAGCTAATCGCATGGGACAAAAACCTTAGTAACTTTTCTTTATTAACTCTTAATTTGTGTTAGTGTCAATCGTTAATAAAAAAGATACATGTATATGTTGTCAATTTTATCAATAACTTAAATTAGACAGAAATAGCAATTTTTTTTAGTTTTAAATATAATCGATATTTTCAAATACAGCAAAATGAAAAAACACTTGAGCAATAATTTGACTACACATTTAAGTTAAAAAAGGTAAAGAATGCTAAACGAAATTGTCTCCTAAAAAATTATTCTGAAACATCAAGTACAAAATTTAAAAACAAATCGTATTTTAATTATAATAATACCTAAGCAATACATAGCACAATAATATTGCAAGCAATATTCTACGATAAAAAAGTAATTTACATTAAAGCACTAGAAACATATCTATTTTCGACACTTTCAAATGTATTTTTGCTGAGCAAATATTTGATATTAATGAGAGACGTAACTCGTACAGCGAAAACTATTTACGCTAAAGGATTAAGAAAACGTTTTTTTGTTGATAATATTTCTAATAATATACAAGACGTACGTTACTCAGTATAAAACAAAATCTTTGATTGTGTAACATTGTAAACAAATTGAATTAGAATTTTTTTTGTATTTAAAAAAGCAATAATATTGAACAATGTTTAAACAAAAAATACATTAAACAATAATAACACAACCATAAAATATCATTGACAAAGTTTGATTAAAGAAAAAATTCTAAACGATTTAGTTAATTAAAAATTTTTAGGTATTATATTGAAGTTATTTATAGTTAGAAAATCAATAAATCGTATAAAACAGAATATGATACTTAAGACTTATAGTCTACCACCAATTAAATTGCGTTCTCTTGTTCACTTAGCTAATTATTCAATAATTCATATATTTTACGTGAATAAAATTTTAAAAACATTTTTAGACTTTAAAACGCAAAAAAAACATTTTAAATATAATACAGAGTAATTATAAACATACAGAATAACACAAAACCTCTGAGACAGAATATGTTTATAATTTGACAAAACTAAGTAAGTTATTCAAATATTATTCATAACTTTGCAATTCTAATAACCATTTTGTCAAAAATAGTGGATGCGTGTGTCTAAGCAATATAATGTAAATAGAACGACACATTTAATATCGGTTAAATTGTTCAACAACAAAAATATTGATGTATGTAATAAAAACAAATATAAAAGTCGTTTTACTGTAAAATTTATTATCTATAGAACCACACAAAAACACTTAAAAACCTAACTTATAAAGTAATTAACTGTCGCTTCGGTAAATTTTCAAAAATAAATTAAAAAGTATAAACCATATTTTTAAAAAATTTAATTAAAAAAATGTTGTTAAAAGTTTCAAACAAAAAGTTTACAATAATATCAGCCAAACGTTAATTTACCTTCTTAAATACTTTTTCAAGTTATTTTATTACAGGCTCAGTAAGGTTCTTGTTTTTGTAATGATTTAATAAAATCGCGTTTTACGACATTGATAAAAGTTTGTTCTTTAAGAATTAAATTAACGTATATTATAACTTGATTGTTATGCTTCTTGTGGTTTTTATATCTCTATTGTTCGCTTGAGCGTTGTACTGTGTTGTGTAATAATGTTATTGATTGTTTTCGTGCATACCTTTTTCGTAAATTTTTTAAAAATAATTACATAAATCCATTATTATTTATATAATTAAGTCAACCAACATATTAATTTTTTATCGATTGTCCAATTCATTTAACTATTGAAGTGCCAACGTAACAACGCTGTTTTGATATTATCGTGTGCAACTTTAAACTACACAGTTTTAACAAAAATAAGTTAAAACTGCATACCTGTAACCGGTACATTTTCGTAAATAAAAAATTAATTTGGGTGAAATTGTAACACGTTAATTATGTATAAAACTACCGTTGGTCTATTTTACTACAAAAACTAAGTTTTATTTATACTGTAACTATAATTTACATAAAATGAGTTTATTTTTATGAACTATAAATTACTTAAAAAAGAAAATGTTTTTAGAACAAAAATGAATCTTTAAAAGGAATTTGATAAAACACAAAGAAGTAAATTTTGAATGTTACGTACAAAAATAATTAATTTTGTTGTTTATATTCACACATTAAACGCTTATAATTATAACAAAAGCAAAGAATCAAATACACATTTTTTACAATAAATGCAGTATCTTCATTTTTAATCAACTTAAATTAAAATTGAAGAAAAATGCCATTTTAAATTAACATTTTTCTTTAAAAAGATATGTATCAAACTGGTTCTGTTTTGATACATTGCGTACATTTGTAAAATTAATAATTTTGTAAGTTTATTAAATTTTATATTATTTTTTATTAAAAAATGATTACAAAAAATATTTATAAAATAAATACAAAACGTTAAATATAAAATGTTTACAAATTTATATTATTACCGTTATTTCTTTACATTTTATAAAAACTATGTCTTTTAAGATCTAAAGATTTATAATTAATAGAAGGTAAGTTTATAATATTTTACTAATTAGTCATATTTGAAAAATAATATTGAGTAAATATACTTCTATCGTTGCGGGACTCGCTGTATTCTTTAAAGTATCAACTTCAAATCTATTAAAACCAATTAACTTATATCTGTATATATTATGATAACAAGTTTCCAAATTAATTTGTTTACAATAATTACACAATTTAGAACAAAATTTTATAAACGAAATAAATCTAACGATAGTTAAGAAAAACGACTTACATTAATTAATATATTACTATCATACAAAAACACAATATTTACAGATAACTATGCACTTTTGTAATGGCGAAGGTTTCCACGGCCGGAATCTATACTATAATAATAATAATAATAATAATAATTTTATTCCGTAAGACTTTGTACAAGTATGGGAAACGTCAAGGGGCAAATAACAAATACAACAATACTTATATACACAGTAAGATAAAAGAAAAATACTGACAATAGAAACTATTTGGTTATACATAGTTATAATTAAAATACTCTTTAATATTATACAGAGTCGTCTCCAACAGCAGGCTTCTGACTTTTTTAAACAATGTTGTACTAGTTATAGACTTTATATTACTTGGAAGGTGGTTGTACAATTTCACTGGTAACACATACGAACTGAGATGTACTATCGCTAATCTATGTTGCGGCAGTACTAAATTATTATATCTTAAATTGTGGCTACTGGTAGGTTTAGTGTACTTCTCACGATTCACATGAATGTACATCACACTATTTAATATAAAGATTGACACGACCGTGAGAAAATTTAGTTTCTTGAACAGATGTCTACAAGAATAGTTAAAGTTTTTAAAACAAATAGCTCGTATAATTCTTTTTTGTGCTCTTAGTACGTCACCTGTGCATTTAGTAGCACCCCACACAACTATACCGTAATTAAGTAACGATTCGATGTAGGCGAAGTAATAACATAACAATGTCCGATGGCTTACAACACCTCTTAGTCTCCAGATAACAAAGCAACTAGATGCTAACTCTTTCACAATGTGACTTGCATGACTATTCCAGCTTAAATTACTGTCTATATATATCCCAAGAAAATTGACGGTTTGCGATTGATAAATACTACGTTCTTTTGCTCTTACTAGTACACTGTATGGCTGTTCACTGCACGAGAAAAGTATCGCAGTAGTTTTAGATGTGTTAAGATGTAGTTTCTTTATCTCGCAGAACTCTGCCATGTTACTCAAGCATTTACTGGCTGTCGCACTGAGGGAGGGTATGTTTTCTTTCGAGATCACAGCAGATGTATCATCCGCATAAAATGTGATGTGACAATTATTAAGTTTGTCAATTATGTCGTTCACAAATATGACAAATAATAATGGACCCAGCGTGCTTCCCTGAGGTACACCCAGTGTAACGTTTTCTTCCTTAGAATAATGTTCTTCACCTGCCGATTGCTTCAGAACAACCCTTTGCTTCCTGTTGTTAAGATATGAAGAGATCCAATCATGTGCAATTCCTCTTACGCCGTATTTCCGTACCGTAGACAATAACAAATCATGTTGAATAGTATCAAATGCACGACTTAGGTCAAAAAAGATTCCTAATACTTTTATTTTTTTATCAAGTTTTTCTAAAATTTGATTAACAAACGAAATCATTGCATGCTGAGTGGATAATCCACGACGGAAACCAAACTGACAGGCATTCAAGATATTGTTGTTATCGAGATGAGCGAGAATTCTGGCATAGAAAACTTTCTCGTATATTTTTGAGAAAACTGATAACAAGGACACTGCTTTATAATTTTCAATCTTACAGTTATCTTGCTTCTTATGTATACGAACCACGATAGCTGTCTTCAATTTGGTAGGGAAGATCCCCTCACGAAGAGAATCGTTAATTAGTTCTGTCAGAACAGGAGCAATTAAATTCACCGCATGTTTAATTAAGGAACAGGGAACACCATCGTCACCTGCCGAATTTTTAGTCGCACACAATTTCATGATGTTGTACACCTCAGAAATGCTTGCAGGTTCCAAGAGCATTGTATTGTATTGAAATGTGTCGGATTCAATGTAACTTTTATCCTGACCACTGTTATCTGCTGATTGCTTGGTACTTGACCAGGATCCAATGAAATACTTGTTAAAGGCATTTGCTACATTTGATATGGAGTAGCAATTACCATCGGCGTCGTAAAATCTCATCGGATATTTAGGTTTGCTCTTCATATTAACCTCATCTTTAATAATGTCCCAAACTACTTTTGACTTATTAATAGAGGTCTTGTACCTGTTGTCATTGAAGTTCTTTTTAACTTGTTTAATGTGTTCTCGATGCTTTTTTGCCAGTACGTTATACGTGTTATATAAATCCACATCATTATGTAATTTACAGTGTTGATGTAATTCCCTTAAATCTTGTCCTCTTTCAATTATTTCACTAGTTACCCAGTTTTTAGTCCTGTTATTATTAGATCTCTTGCTCCAATTAGTTCGATAGGAAACCACTGGAAACGCTTTATCAACTAAGTCAGTAAACTTATTTATGAAATTCGTAAACTTTTCATCACTGTTATTACTAGCATAAATATTAAACCAGGTTTCGCTGCACAGAAGCGACTTAAAAGTAGCAACACAGATAGGGTCTGTAAAGTTACGTTTCGTTACTAAGTTGACCTTGCGCATTGATAACCTATTAGGATCAGAAAAACACTCTAAACAAACAATTTGCATATGATGGTCTGAACCAGGAAACGGAAGAGATGTGGCGTTCAAAACACTTAAGTTAGTAAAAACGTTATCAATCGTAGATGCACTATTACCTTGCGCTCTCGTAAAACCATAAATGCACCGTTGCAGACCAAACGAGGCCAAGATATTTATTGTTTCGCGGGCATAAATGTCCGTATTCGTTCTACCAAAATTATAATTAAAGTCACCACACGAAAGTAATTTTCGTTTACAGTTTTTCAACAGTTTCTCCATTAAATGTGATAAATTGTAAATATAAACACTATTATCACCCAACGGTGATCTATAAAAACAAACAATATTTATAGGCATATTATTTATCGTAACCTCGGCTAATGCAAATTCAAAGTCTAATTCTTTACAGTCCATATCTATACGAATGTTGCAGTGTTGAATATCAGATCGCACAAATATTGCAACACCACCTCCTTTTTTACCAGTACGACAGTAGCTCGAAACTAATTTGTATGAATTTAAATTAATACTGGAAATTTCGCTCTCGGAACAGTGAGTTTCGGTAACACAAACAATATCCGGGAAGTTCAAAGTGTGTAAGAAAACATAAAGGTCCAGCACTTTATTACGTATACTTCGAATATTGATGTGACACACACTACATACGTTATCTTGTGTAACCAATGAGTTTAACAAATTAATCGGTAATGATTGTTTATCAGTAACCGAAAAATGTATATCGATGCCGGGTACCATCATTTCCGTTGTTGGCTTCTTTGTCTCGCGTGAAAAAACTTGTTAATGCGAGCTCCTGTAGGCCATAGAGTAGGAACAGTAATTTTATCAGCGTATGTATCATTGATACAAATTTTAAAAGAGGAATATATATCTGGTACTCTGGAACTTAACTTCTCGCAGGATACGACCGGCATACTTTGAGTCAGGTGGTCAAGTACCTCCTTCTCCGTAGTGTCTAGAGCTAGCCTGTAGAGATGAAAAGAAGCACACTTAGGTGCAGGGTACCTATAATAGGCGGATTTTTCTTATGTGCACGTTTACTGTAGGATACAGTTTTCCATTCATTACTCTTATTTTGATCTTTGTCCAATGTCAAGGAAATTATTTTTTGACAAGCAGACTGGGTTTCTGAAAATTGTACCGCTTTTTTTACATCTGTGATAGATACCTCACACGGATTTATATCATTTAATATTACATTTAAATTCTTATCACATGTTAAAACAACCTGCTGTGGTGCGATAGCGGGCGACGTTTGTGCGGTCTTGTTTTTGGAAGTATTTGAATTTACATTTATAGGATTAGTAATCTGCTTATGCATCGACTTACTTTTCTTAGATGTCGCTGGTTTGTCCAATTGCAATTTTATACCATTTAGGTTAATAACTTCCAATAATTTAATTTTATCTTGTAATAGGATAATTTTATCTCTCAATTCATTTATTACACAGTCTTTAGAACTAATGATTTCTCTCAAGTAACCTACCTCATTAACTGAAACCACTTCATTATCGTCAATATCCTCACTCACAATGTCATTATTTTCACAACACTTAATTTGTTGATCGTCTATAAATTCTACATTTTTTATTAGTTTCAGACATCTTAAATGATTCACTGAGTTACAATTAACACATTTTATCTCATTGGAAGATGTTTTCTTACACCTAATACATGGTTTAGTAGCCAGAACGGGTAGCGAGTCACTAGCGTCCGCCATTCCAATATTGACACATAAGAAAATGTTTGTGATTAGAATGTCTTCCGGGTTTGGACCGTGTCATTGTTGTTGTAACCAAAGTTGCCAACCTTTTGCCCACTTTCGAGAGGGGCTTCATCAGGGCGTGAGATCATGTTTTGAAATGCGAGTAATGACGGTTTCACCAATGTAGACTAAACCACATGAACAAGGAATATGGTATACACCTTGAGATGAAAGTGTAGGAAATTTGTCTTTGGGAGAAGGTAAAATCTGAGAGATTTTGCCTGTCAAGTTGAATATGGGTTTAATACCATTCTTACGAAGAAGTTTCCCTATTTGATCTGTAACCTTGTGAATGTAGGGTAAAAAGGCTAGTTTCGGATTGGATTCGGGAGTAGAAATGTCCTTAGGCAATCGAGTACGTGGATGTAGACGACGATTAATAACTCTATGAATATCTCGTTTCACATAACCAATGTTTACTAAGGTTCTAGTAAGATGACGGAGTTCCGAGTCTACGAAAGTGGGCGAAACGTTGGTAACTTCGGTTACAACAACAATGACACGGTTCAAACTCGGAAGAGAATCTTATCATACTAAGCACTTTTGTTTATCTAAATTGGTATTTGTTAACGTTGACAACACCTTCACTTAGCACAATGTATTTATTTTCGCACACACGTGCGTAAAACGTTATTTATTTAGACTGGTTTTTGACACTTTCGACTTCGACTTCAAAAACTGATTCCAACTTTTTTCGAATACTGTTTATTTTTTTACGTTATCTACTTGGAGAACATTCCGGCAATTACCTCAAATGATCTTTAATAATCCCGAAGCTTTTATGAGGTTTATTATCAATACGGTTTTCATTTAATAAAAATAATCTTGTTAAAAGCTGAGAAGTAAAAAAATCATAATTTTTTTTTCTACATTTAACAACGTTTAGATAAAAACACAGTGCACAATTTTGATAAGTAAACTAAATGTTTTGAGAATAAATGCAGGTACTACTATAACCGTTAGGCTATTGTTCATTATACGTGATAATAAAAAAAGGCAAAAAAAGTCAACCAACCGAAATTCTTCATTATTAAACATTTTGAGTCATATCTCCCGTTCTTCCAATGGCAGAGAATTTAATTTTTTTACGATAGACTTGCTAATTCAAATATTTTACAACTATACTAAGTTCACTATGATTTTCTATTTAACTTTTTAAAGAAAATTGTAAAAATCTGCAAAACTAAAATACGTCACCAATTTAACAAGAAAATTTTAAGAAAAGTGCCATGTGGTGTTTCTAATGTAAAATCTTCCGTACTATACGACAGTTACAAACTATTTGAAATAAAACATTTCTAATAGACAATAGATACGTTCATTTTTGTCTATAAAGGTTATGTGTTTGCCTAACAGTTTAGCATGAAGATTTAGAAATCTCGTATTAGACAATTTTAATGAATTAGATAAGTCTTCGAACTAGGTAAGTTAATGAATATCTATACATATAAAATCATCGAGAAAATTACGATTTTTTGTAACCACCCCGTAATTCCGCCGCCTCCAAAGGGTTTTCAAAAGTAAAAATTTTTTAAGCGTAGTCCATATATGTGATTTAGTCTACAAAATTTGTTCCCGTATTGCTAGAACAAAGAGTTGTTGAGATAAATTCGAGGGACGTGCTTAAGGACTCAACCTGTATAATGCTGGGTTATTGGAAAATCAAACTAGAAAAAAACTAGAATATATTTTGTCTTAAATTCATAACCAAATAAAGAAACTGCAGAACAAGATACAATAAAAAAGCGAGGAAAAAATAACAGTAAAAAGTAAAGAAAAAATCCAAACCGATTATTATACGGATGAAAAAGAATTAAACAAAAAACCATTAAAATGAATTAGAACTAAAGGTAGAAAAAAGCAAAAAGCAAACTCTTTTCCGCAAGAAGTTAAACAATCTCATGACTCAGCTACTTAAGTAAAACCAAAACCACCCCCACTCGTCATAATCAATAAGTTGAAAAATTATAATACTTTGGTCAAAACTTTCAAAAATAATCAAATAAATATAAAATGAACTATGCTTTTGGGATGTAAAATAAAACTTAATGTGGAAAATAAAACTAGTTATAGTTATCTAATCTAACACTGCTTCTTAATAATACCGAACTCAAATGGTATTCATTTGAAAATAAACAAACAATAAATGTTGTAAGAAAACTATTCCAAATATGTAGAACAGAAGATATTTTTAGATATTTAAAAACTTAAGACTTCAAAATATTAGACGTGAGACAATTACTCAAATGGAAAGATAAGACGCTATTACCTCTCTTCGTGTTATCTTTTAGTAAAGATTAAAATAAAAAGCTATCAAATGTATCCTAATTAAAGATTAAAGTGAAAAATACTCACACTAACAGAATAACAAGCCAATAAAACACATCCCACCAATACGCAAAAGAGATGGATCTTGGGCAAGAACTAACAAAAAAAGTGGATACATTTACAGCTTACCTAGAAGATATATTCAAACCACATGCAGAACAAATCAAAAAAAGTGCAAGCGCAAAAAAACCCCATAACAAGTGTGGCAAATACACCACTAATCTTACCCATAAAAGTATCTAAAAAATTAAAATAAACTTTCACCCAAAATAGGCTCCGGGATTTGATCTGATCATTAGAAAAGCATTGAAGCAACTACTACTACAGCTACTAAGATATTGTAAAACTTACATACTTAATAAATGCACCATTTAGACTACAATATGTTCCGGTTGTGTGGAAAACAACTAAAGTTATCACGATGCCTAAACCGGGAAAACCTATTAACGACGTAAGCTCATTACTGCCCATGATAACCCCACATCAGTTTGAGTTTGGTTATAAACACTCTACGGTAGATCAAGTACATCGCATTATAAACATGATCGAAAAACCACTTGAAAAAAAGAAAATATTATTGGTACACTCAGGTTTAACTATTTGGATCTTGTTATTGTGGATTTTAAATTACTGAATTATTTATTTGCTATTTAGGTAGTCCGACTTGTTAATGTAATAGCGAAGGCTCCCATGGCCGGAATCTATATTAAGATAAGAATGTCTTCCGGGTTTGGACCGTGTCATTGTTGTTGTAACCGAAGTTGCCAACGTTTCGCCCACTTTCGTAAAGGGCTTCATCAGGGCGTGAGATAAATCGCAAAACTCAAACAAGTAACCGAAATATAACTAAAAACTTCTCAAAAGTTAGGTTATCCACTTGTGAAACAAGCCATAACCTAAACTATGAAAAGGTAAGAAAGAAAACGATAACCTGAAAAAGCAAACGAAAATCTAACAAAGAACCACTACTGAGTTAGGTAATCAACTTGTGAACCAAGCCAGATTCTAAACTCCGTAGAAGTGACTTAAGAAGAAATAGTCTCCGTATTTAAAGGAAAGGATCGTCACGGATGGTTAAGCTCGACTCTGATTGGGTTACGGTTGATAAGGGGCGTGTTTTCGATAAATGACTAATGACCGGGAACCAAAGAAGAGATAGCTCAAAACCATAATTGCGATTGAAGTTATTGGGGTGTTTGATGATTTCTATGCTTTATCGGAATTTCCTGTTGAAAAAGAATGGAGATTTGGCAATCAACGAAACATTATCAAAATCGATCTTGTGATCTGTAGTAAAATAAATGAAAATAAAATTCAATCCAACATTTTTGTTATCTTAGGTTGACGATATCATTACATGAATTCTTGAAACAGAAATTGATAACGTTTTAACAGTTGCAATCAACATCTAATATTTACGTTTAAAACCGAAAAAGAAGATTCATTGCCATTTTTAGATGTTAGGCTTAGTAGAGGTACTAACACTAATAAGTACAGGATGGTATACTAAACTTATAGCTTTTAATAGATCAATTAACTATTGATCAAAGCACTTACACCACTAAAGAATCAATGTCATCAAGGCTATAAAAAATAAAATTATAAATTTGAGGAACTCTCCATTTCATAATAAAAGCCATAACATCTAATTACAGTGATTCCCAAAGTGGTCTATATCGAACCCCAGGGGTCTATGATAACCTGCAATGGGTCAGCGAAAAAAGAATTTGGGGGTCCACGATAGTGGATCTCAACATACACTGATAGTACCTGTTTACATTATACTATCTTATAATATAAAGACATGTACATTCTTTATAAAAGTACCTATGAAGTAAAAAATTTATTATATATGTTTATAAAATTGTGTAAGTTGTAGGATGTAGGCATTCGCTTTGTGGTCGCAATACATTTTGAACTTGTAAAAACCTGCACATAATGATATACCAGTATCATCTTGTTACAAGCATACGCGCAGTCTCAGAGCTTCGCGAACTTGCACTGACTTGTTCAATTCGTCACTCTATAAATACTGTTGCGTCTTTTATTTATTAAAAACTAATTTATTTAAAACGACTAAAAATACGTTTACTTATTCTAGAAATATGTACACTTTTAAATTAACCGAACTAATAAAATCTAATAATATTTAATAAAAACACTTACACTATAGTTTATATCACTTACAAGAAGATAAGATAACGTCCTCGGATAGCCTCACACTTGTTTACACTAATAATCACGTACACGATTATTCTCGGTATATTTATGTAGACACACGCGTGCTAACGATTTATTTCCACTTGATAATCTTCTTAACACTGCTGCATTCGCATTCCAGCAATAACTGACCTACGATTTCTCTCTTCGGTATTTATACACATCGGCGAATCCTTCTGGAGTGTTCCCTACTTTTCGCTATATCTTCTAGAAAATTGATAACAGCTTCTAGAAGGCTCTTGCATTTGCAAATAATTTCTCGAACGTTTCAATACGAATGTGAGAGAAATTTTTATTTTATTCGTTTCCTGAATCTTGAAAAGGAAAGTGCTAAGAAAATATTTAAAAAAATATAAACTGGTAGTTTATCATACAAATTATAGTGAATCAGTGTTATTTTGTTTGAGATTGCCGGAGAAAAGTAAGTACATTATTTTTTATTAAATTTTAGTTTTCTACTTGTAGCTATCAAAGATAGATAAATGACTTCAGTTATTAGTAGTTTAATATTCAAATCATGCAAAATTACACGAGTACTCCTCAATAGCTTCTTTTTCAAAGTTTTAGCAATCGTTATTATAATTACAGTGCAATCTTCGTAATCCGAACTAATTGCTGCAAGGAGATGTTCGGATTATGGAATGTTTTCGGAAAAATCTAAAAAAAGACAACTGTACATAAATATTACGTATGTATTTTATTATTAACATACAATATGTTACCCCTTTGAAAGATAAATTAAGAAAATAAGAAATTTACAACTGTACAGATGCGTGTTTTTTGAAGAATTTCCAATACACACTCTCATTTGTTTGTTTTAAAATGTAAATGTTTACATATAGAAAACATGCTAAAAAAATATTTTAGAATTAAGCTACACATTTTCGCCGGTCACATAAATAAATATGTATGTGTGTCAATATTTACTTATTTGCGACCTTGCTAGGCATTTATTATTCTTTATAAACACATAACTTACCAAATAACTTCACAAAAAAATGTAAAAAAATTGTACTTTTGTCCATTCGTCGTTACACTGTGGGCCAGTTGGGATTACTGGAATGTTCGGATTACAAAAGTTCGGATTATTGATATTGCACTGTACATACTTCTCTATATTAAAATTAAAATTTTGTATTGTTGCTAAAGTGGAACCAGTGAATTTTTACACATGACAGTCAAATGTGCGTAGAGATAAATCGCAGTTATTATTATTCGTTGTATAATATTTTATTTTAACATTTTTTGTCATGTTACTTTTAAATTTCCTTAAAGTTCCATCATATCAAAACATTCATAACATTCCCCTTCTCACATTCATTTATAATGGCTGTACGCCTAAACCTGCCATAATCTAAGACCATACGATTTAAATTTGACTTTGATTTTTTAATATACAGCTGCTGGACTTTATGTCTTATTTAAATACATTAATTTTGCCCACAGATGATTGATGTCATGTCCGAATCTAAAAAGAAATGTACAAATGTTCCTATGTGCTTTTTATGCAACAAAGCTTTGGGCAATGACGCTATGAAAATATCTAAGCTAAGAAGATGTCTCCCTGATAAAACAGATAAAAATTTGAAATACTTTCAAACACTCAAAGATAAACTTTAGAAGAGACCCACGCTGAACGGAATGTTCGCTTCGACGTCACAAAGAAACGATGATGGTTTGCGGGCGTCTTACAATATCTCGCTACTTATAGCAAAATTCGGAAAACCGCATACTATCGAAGAGAAGTTAATTTTGCCAGCCGTTGAAGAGGTTTTAAAAACTGTTTTACACAAACCTGCATCTGATATCATTAAAAGAATTCCCTTAAACAAAAATACTGTTGAAAGACGTATTGATGAAATGAGTTTTAATATTGAAAGCTTCTTGTGTAATTATTTGCAAACGACCCATTTCTCTATACAACTGAACGAGTCAACTTTACCTGGTAATGCAGCATTATTATTGGCACATGTTCGTTTTATTTTGAATCGAGAAATCTACGAAAAACTGCTGTTCGCAATAACTTTGACAACCGACACTAAAGGTGAATCAATATTTCATGTTTTGAAGGATTACTTTATTGAAAAAGTAATTCTTTTATCAAATATAATATCAGTAGCTACAGATGGAGCACCTGCCATGTGTCAGGGGCGTTAGCAATACATTGCGTCATCCATCGACAACATTTAGTTGCTAAAAATTTGAGTGTTAGATTGCATGAATCTCTTCAATTAGTCATTGATGTAGTAAACCGAATCGGAACCAACGCGTTGAATACGCGGTTATTTGCGCAGTTGTGTGAAGAAAATGACTAACACTTTCATCAATTACTCCTTAACACTGAAGTACGCTGGCTGTCGATAGGCAATTTTTAAAAAAAGGTTAGTTTTGGAAATAATATACATGAACATACACAAAAACAATATTAATTGCAATAACGACAGTAACAATTTGAGTAATATTTATAATCACTTAATATCAAAAATTGCAATATAATTTTTTACAGGCAAATGTGATTTTATGGTCAATTTTCCTTTTTGAATTTACAATTACTTGTCTATTGTTTGTTTAACTTTAATCTTCTTTGTTTTTCCTTCTATGTATATTTAAATTCGTCGACTTGATTATAACTTATTGTAAAAACTAGAATAATTAATGTTATTAGTTGCGGTATGCTTGTTGGACCAATGGACTGTCTGCACTAAATAACCTTTTCTTATAAGTTTTTTGTTTATAAGTATATCTGTTAGAAAAAATCTTAGTTGTTACCTAAGTGTGTAATGTTGTTCACTTAACGTTAATAAATCTTCAGTGATCTGAAAAAGTGCACACTTGAGACATAAAACGTAGCCATATAAAAAAGTGAGAGTGGTCTTATATTGGCATTCTCACGTAAAGATTTAGTCACATATCAATTACAATCATTGTAAATAAGGTACTTTACTAAGATTTGTTAGGTTAAATTTTTTGACTTGTTACTCTGCATTTAACCGATGTTTAGAGAAAGAGTTGATGAGGTTTAATGCTCTATACGTTTTGTGGTTATCTTTAATGTGTTATACTGCTTGTTCCGTTTTGTCCAAAGGTTTGGATTTTGCTGTTGTTCCTTTAAGAATTTCTGTTGAGGACATTATCTCCAACATTGAAACCAGCATCAGTCATCTTCCAGATCGTGAAGCAGCCGAGATCAGATTTGAAAATACCAGGGTACTCCAAAGAGCGAAACTTCCACAGAATAATCTAACCAGTTCAGAATACCAAGCAATAAAAGATTTAAAAAATAACAATAATCTTATAATTGTTCCAGCCGACAAAGGAAAAGCTACTGTGTTAATGGATAAAAAGGAATACATTAACAAAGCTAACAACTTACTTGATGATCCCACCACTTACATAAAGCTTCTTTAAAATCCAAATAACAAGTTCAAATTATTAACAACAAAGTTATTAAAAGAAAGTAATTTATTAACGAAAACCAAAAAGAAACTAACACTACAAGATCCTCTTATTCCAAGGTTCTATGGATTACCAAAAATACATAAGCCAAATACACCTCTTCGACCAATTGTTAGCTGTATTGGATCGACAACTTATGAACTATCTAAGTGTTTAAATGCTATACTGAAACCTTATATTGGCTTAAGTAATTCATTTATAAAGAACACACAAGATTTTATTGAATAACTAGTAAACAGAAATTATCTTCAAATGGTTTAATAGTTATTTTTGATGTTTCCTCGTTGTTCACTAAAGTACTGAAACGTTCAAGAAATTACTTACAAACGCAAGAACCTTCTAGAAGGCTGTTATCTATCTTCTAGAAGTTATAGCGAAAAGTGAGGAACGCTCGAGAAAGATTCGCCGATGTCTATAAATACGTAAGAAAGAAATCGTAGGTCAGTTATTGTCGAAACGCGAATGCAGCTGTATTAAGAAGATTATCAAGTTGAAATAAATACGTATCGTTAACACGCGTGTGAGATAAACCTACGGAGAATAATCGTGTATATGATTATTAGTGTAAACAAGTGTGAAATCCGAGGACGTTATCTTATCTTATCTTAAGTATTATACAACGGTTATACATAAATTATAGTGTAAGTGTTTTTATTATTAGATTTTATTAGTTCGGTTAATTTTAAAAGTGTACATATTTCTATAATAAGTAAACGTAGTTTTAATCGTTTAAATAAATTAGTTTTTAAGTAATAAATTCGTTACAGTACCAATACTTGAAACTTTACATCTTTTACAACGACAGTTTGATAATAATACCATCAAGTTATTTAAACATTGTTCGACAACATCATTTTTTTTGATTAATGGTGAATACTACAAACAGATAGATGGTGTAGCAATGGGATCGCCAATTTCTCCATCTATTGCTAATTATTATATGCAATATTTTAAAGAAGAAGCCTTAAAATCTGCATCTAAAAAACCAAAATTATGGCTAAGATATGTAAATGATATTTTTGCATTTTGGTCTCATGGTTTAGATGAACTACAAATGTTTCTTTAATACTTTAACAATCGACATCCAAACATACAATTTAGTATTGAAAAAGAAATTAATGGTACCTTACCTTTTCTTGATGTATAAATAAAAAGAAACCTAGATGGTACTTTAATACATTCAGTTTATCAAAAACCAACACATACAGATCAATACTTTGTTACGGTCGAAATTCTCGTTACGTACGCCTATGTGTTTCAACGTAAAATTTGATTCGGGTTGACGCCCTCTAACGATCGTTTTCGCGTTGCTGGTCATTTGGCGGAAAATCGTCACACGTAAATGATATAAAATGGTCTGTACGCATGGAATAGTTATGTTATCCATTACCATCCGGAAAACCAATTATAATTAGTGAATTATCTAATTTATTCGAAGCGTTACAGGGTAAGCTACTGCCGTCTGTTAGTGAAAATTCGTTCGTAATTCTTTCTTCCTTTTAACAGCCATTTTGCGTTCCTTCCTTTTGCATCTGTTACATTCTCGATAAATGGCTATCGTAAACGACTGCTAAATAAGTCAGCACATTGCCGTACACGGGCACTGGCGGAAAGCGATTTCCACGCCACGAAATTGGGGTCTTGCGTAGCCTCCCAGGGCAAATAGTGCTACACGTGGATGACACGATGTTCATTGTATTAACCACCTATTTGTGGTCCCACTATATTCAGTAGTCGATACCGAATTACGAAGGGATGAACCTCGACAAATATTTGGATGGGACGATGCTAACTTTTTTTTATAAGGCTTATGGTTATAACTAATTAAACCACAGACAAGGGGTACAACAGCATTCGACAACCGGGTTATATTATTTATACTTTCTTGTACCTTAAGTAACGATTGTTGTAGATCTTGAGTTCGTGAGGCATTAGTTTGACACGATTTGCGATTCAAATTGTTTACAGGATTGTGTGTCGGGGAAAGCGCTTTCTTCGCACAAGTGGAAGTTCCTGTGTTTATTGTAAGTGATTTTATGTGTTTTATTTCGTAGTCAACCAGGTCACTCACGAAACTTTTGCTATTAGTTCTGTAATTATCGATATTGTTGTTTACCAGTTAGGTAGTAAATTTTACTTATGTTGAGTTGCGCATGCTGTGTACTACCAACGATTGATTAACGTTAGTGCTATATTAATTCCGCACGCTTTGTTATGATAAGTTAACATTAATGTAGTAATTTATTATCACTGTGTTTGATTGTCAGTAATGCCATATTACTAATTATTTTGTGTACGTCGCATATTGTATGCAGACGAAATTTACTCCCATCTACTCTTCGCTATTCATGTCAACGTAATTTACGTATGTATTGTGTGTTGCCGATACTTCGGATATTTAGTTGTACTCGGACTAAAATTATTCTTGGTCATGCTATCCAATTGTTATCGATTCGAACGTTAATCTATTTATCATTATAGAGGAATTAAAATGAAATTGTTATTAACGATTTAGTTTCTTTTTTTTTCGTTTCTTTCAGCATTACGAACCTAACATCTTGTTACAAGTTTATACCGTCTGTCTTGAGCGAGACAGAAGTGACTTTGGATAAGCTCTGGCGCCCTTAAGTATCTTTTCGATATTATCTGTGAACCCTCCCCTCTCACCGACTATTGTGAGTTGGCCGTGCAGGTTCGTAAAATAGCAAAAAGCTTGTAACAACTTAAACGCAAATTCTCATCATCACCCAGCTCAGAAACTTGGGACGATTCGCACATTATACAATCGCGCAACAATAATTTGTCACCAAGATAAATTACAAGAAGAACTATAACACCTTAAGAAAGTTTTTATAAAAAATGGTTTTAATAAAGAACAAATAAAAAAGTTTCTTAGACCAAAGACAAGACCTACTTTAACAGATGATTCAACTATTAACCAAAACTTTGTTATTCTACCTTTTGTTTCAAACATAAGTGACAAAATTGAAAGAATACTAAGTAAACATAAGATAAAAGTAGCTTATAATACTACTACTAAAATTAAAAATTTGTTGAATCTTATAAAAGACAAAATACCTTACAATACCTTGTTACGCCCTGAGCAAATTTTCCTAAATCCGGTACTGTTTGATTCATTTAAGTTATACGTGTGGGAATTTGCTGTTGTTGCTAATCTCACGCTTTATTTCGTTACATTTTAAAGTTGATAATTTGTAATTTATGATTAATTAAGAGCGTATTATCTTCGCTTAATACGTGGTTAAATTCTGCTTTTCTGCAAGTCCTTATCAAGATCATTGTTTAAACTATCAGTTACTTGAGCGTTCTCACGAGTTTGCTGACGAATTTATTTTGTTATCTTCTGAGGTCATTATGACCTTAGATTCTTCGTTTCCTTCTTTAATCAGTTCCTGACAAACTCTTATTAAGATCACTTTAAAAATTTACTGTACCTTGGAAGTACTAACGTTTACTTAAACACGGTGATTTTATCGAATATTACGTTGAAACCTTCCTAACTTTTAGTATATCTACGGAACCTGTTTCTTTCTTAAAATTACTAAAAATCGTATATTTACGGCTATAAGTTACTTTAAATTTTAAAAGTGTACTTAGTTTTCTTAACGCTGGATTATTATACCCAGATAAAGTACTTAGTTTTTGCTTTATTTAGTTAATCTAACTTCGCTTCTCTCCCTTCCTCTTTATAGCGGGTTTTTCTTCTGACGAAATTGTTCTAATTCATATGAACGTCTCCTCCAACGGATTGTTTCCTCCACGTGTGAGAGATCCTTCAACTACCAAAATACTCCGTTCATCTGTAAACTCTACTAACGCTACGCTGAGAAGTCAATTCGATTGCAGCAACTGACTAAGTGGAAAACCAACCGTTAACCTTCGTTTTAATGTGAATTAATTCATATTTGTGCAAATCTCAAAGATTTGATTTTCTACATTGAACTTTTAATCAAAATCCTACTTGCTTAATCAACTTTAGAAATTCAAAAACTTTTCTTTATACTTTAAAATTTTATAATTTTTTTTGTTATTTAAAATTCACTTTTGTTATTTAAACTTTAGCTTAATTTACTTAATTTAATTTCTCTTTGTTTCTATAAGAATTTGTTATCTGATTTACCTTGAATTTTGTTGACTTATAACGCAATTGTAACTGACCTATTAACCTACATAAATTTGGTTACGCCTCCCCTGATCTACGAGATAGTAAACTTGAACCTAACTCTTATTCTTGGCTGTTATTTGCCGACGGCCAATTGTTTGTTTTAAATATTTTATTTAAGGAAACTTTGACTGGAAATACCGTGCACGGAGTTTCATCAGCGAAGTAATAAAAGTAATATTTTTTTTTGTATTCCAAATTTCTAATTACTGTCTTGTCGAATCCCGATCGCTGCCCCAAATTTAAATTTTTTTTTGTTGTTTGTTTTGCGAATCTAACGTAATTAAATTAGTTTTACTACTTTTGTTTTAACACAAGGTAATTTAGATCCTGTATTTTTGTAATATTTGAAATCTATAATCGATTGTTTTACTCAACTTCACGCATATTTTGTTTGCATAATTCAAAATTGAATATTTTAGTGATTATTTTGTAAATTTCTATTTATTCTAAATTCATTATATATACATCAAATTTACTGATTGCTATTTATTGCTTAACCTTCCCCGTTTTTCTTTCAGCAACCCTTCGCTAGTACTAGAGCCCTGTTAAACTTTTACAATTTACTTAACAGGACCGTAATTAAACAAATTGTGTGGCGCCCATTTCTAACAATTTCTAATCACTATTTGACTAATTTTATTTACCACGACATCTTTGATTTAAATATTCCCCTCACATTTTCTAACCCACCCCATTTTGCCTACAAGAACCGAGCTACTGCGGCCATCGCTCCATTTAAATTTAGTTACCCATAATTCTTACCGTAACAACCTGTAGAGTGTACCAAGTCCCATGCACCTGTGGCAAGGTATATATTGGCGAAACTGGTACAACTATAGATACGAGATTAAAAAAACATAAAAGACATCTTCGTTTACTACAACCTATTAAGTATGCCATTGCCGAACATGCACTTGACAATCTTCATGATATAAACTTTAAGAAAACTAAAACAATTTTTAAAATAAAAAACTGGAAATCAAGAAAGATTAGAGAAGCTATTGAAATTATTAAACATCCTAACAATTTCAATAGAGACAGTGGTTACGAACTTTCTGACACATGGTTACCTGTTATTTCTTAATCTTAATTTGTCCACCATTGACACTTAAGCTACGTCTTTTTTTTATGGTGGTTTTCCTTTAGACATTCGAGCAAATGCTATAGCTAAATAAACTTGCGCTTATTATCTAGTTTCCTTATGGTTATTGTTTTTAGTTACCTTAGTTTTTACAATTGTCAAATTAATTTAATTTTGCTTGACAAAGAACTTAGACCAAGTTCAAAAGCTCGCATTTATATTATTCTAAATAAATAATACACCATTTACCCTAAAAATATTTTAATATGTTTTATGGTGAAAGTTTTATGTCTAAAGTATAAAAAATATTTTAGAGCCTAAATTAAATTCGGATTATGTTTAATTTTATTTAAAATGAAATTTAAAGTTTTATTAGAACTCCTACAACCCTAAACTTACAAATAATTGTTTGTGTAAGTCAACATTATCATAAAAATTAAAACTAGTCAAAGTAAAAAAGAATATTTTTATAAAATTAATTTTTGTTTGTATATTGCATAAATATCAAACTCAAAAAACAAAAAAAATATAAATTTTGATTTAGCTATAATTATTGCTAAATTAAAATATTTGTTATTTATACAATAATGTTTAGTAAAATAATAGTGCGAATTTTATTAGTATTGGTTTTTATAGACAATAATTGAGTATTCTTTAGCAACAAACCTTCAAGTTTTAAATTCAATTTGGTGTTTAAGTAACGGAATTCGGAAACGCTTTTATATTTAAGAAATAACCTTAGCCTTTTTAATTTACGCCAGAAAGTTTGTTGGGAAATAGAATTAGCTTCTTTAAAACTTATAAGAACATTGTCGAATTTTATAGATTTTTTAGAGTCCATAAAATTTAAATTATGTTTATGTTTTTAGGTAATAAGAAAATGACCGTCAAAACCTTAAATTAATATTTTTTTATTAATAATGTGTGTTTATTTTTGTAGTGTAAATAGTTACTGCAACATTTAGGTGCTATTTCAGATTTTGTAGAAATTGTCAAAAAATAAATTGAAATAAATGGCTATTTACCTACATTTGAGTGCTTGTAAGTGGCATTTTATAGCCCAACGGATGTGTTTCTAATCTTATGTAACCGAACGTACAAGATTTGTATTAGTTTTTTAACCGACAGTAATGTAAACAAATAAATTAACATAAATAAATTTTTAAAAAAATTTAATGAGTCTTAGACGATATTCATTTTGTTTAATTTGAGTAATTCGATGTGTTGCTTGTAAAAACCAAATCATTTGATTCTATCAGTAGCATTCACATTAAAAAAAATATATATTCAGATTACTTGTAATGATAGTTTTAATTTGAAATTTTGTTCTAATTAATACACCAATATCTCTACTAACTTTGCTTTTAATTTAATTTTTGTTGTGGTAAATTAAAATGCATTTGCGTTTAGTTAGTCACGTTTTCTGCACAAAAACATCAAAATTTTAGTAAATAGGGTTTACATTATAACTTATAAATTCGTTTACATTTTATCATACCAATTAAATTAGTTTTTTTTAGTTTGTTTGATAAAGTTTTTGCATTTAATTTATTATAGGTGGTAGTATGTTATTGTATTTAGTTGTCATATCTATAATATCTTTCTTGTAAATTAAATTGTGGGTAATTTAATGTTTTTTTATTTAGGACACAGAAATTGGATAAAATTTGTTTTTTTAAATGCGAAAACAATTTATACTGCGCAACACATAACTTAGGCAAATGGCGCCTAAAACATCAAAGCACATCAAAGTACAACATAATCAGAGATAACATAAGATGTTCGTTTGCTAAAAACAGTGAACCATAAGCGATAAAATGACAGATAAGACGCACAAAACCAAAAATAATGTTTATTCTCAGCGCCATCTACAATTACAGCAAATGAATTTATTATCAACAAACAATATAAATGTGTTGATTAAATTTATAATCTTAAATTGATTTGATTTTAAAATTACTGATTGAATTAAAAAAAAAATTATATACGTGTTAAACTGCGTTAGATTTTGAAAAGCCTACAAAATAAATTGACTTTGTTGAGTTTACAATTGAGGTCGTGTAGAACAAATTTCTATGCTGAACTGAAATAGATTGTAGATTTTAATATAAATAAAACAGATAATAATAATTCCTAGTACAAATCGTGTTACAATTTGAAAAAGGAAAAGATAAAAAATAATATACAATAAACTTTGCACAACGTGTCTGCTTATTTCTTATCTTGTAAAAGTGTAAGAACCCATTTATGTGCTGTGTACAGTGAAACGTATCTAAATGAAAACTTCTGTAATAAATTTGAAAAATTTATTTTGGTAATTTTGTTTATATATTTATCTAAACAAAAAGCAAATTTATATAACGTAATTGTTCACTTGAACATTTATTAAACAAATATTTGTCATTTTAAAGTAACTAATCTATATTTTGTTCTTTCTTAAACAAATAATAACATTCTTAATGGTATTTTTTAATACGGTAGCAATTATTTGGGTTAACATTCAAAAAGCAACTGGTGGAATAAGTAATTAATTATTTACAAAATAATTAAGAACCATTTTTTTAAATTAATTATAAAATAGTGAAACGTCCGAGAAATTACTTGCAAATTCAAGAGCCTTCTAGAACTGTTATCTAGTTTCTAGAAGATATAGCGAAAAGTGAGGAACGATCGAGAAAGATTCGCCGATGTCTATAAAAGCCGAAGATGGAAATCGTAGGTCAGTTATTGCTGGAATGTGAATGCATGCAGTATTCAGAAGAATAAGCAAGTGAAGATAAATAAGTGATTAGCACGTGCGGAGTTTTAAATAAATCGAGTGAACGTGACTTATAGTGTAAACAAATCCGAGGACGTTATCTTAAGTGTTATACAACAGTGATACATAAATTCGTGTAAGTGTTTTTATTATTAGATTTAATTAGTTCGGTTAATTTAAAAGTATACATATTTCTATAATAAGTAAACGTAGTTTTAGTCGTTATAAATAAATTAGTTTTTTAATAAATAGATACGTAACAGTGGCGTCAGGTGTTGAGGTATCAAACCGTTCGCGATTTTTAGTGTGAATACCATTAAGTTATTTGATATCGCACCCGTAATAAAAACATTGCATAAATATCTGTTAAGATTCGCGATAAGCGTGTTTATATAGTGTTTATTAAACTTTTTCTTTTAACAAGTGCGATCGCGATTAGGTTCGTTTCCGTACACTAGTAGTTTAATATTAATAAGTGGATAGTTATTAAATTTTGTGTTATATAAAAACTGCATTTTAAAAAGTAGTGTATTCAAACTTTATATTCGTGTTATATTTAAATTTATGCCGGTGACGCGTTCGCAAGCAGTTAAAATGGATTCAAAAATATTTGAAATTCTCGAATCGATGAATAAAAAAATGGACGAAAATTCGCAGAAAATGGAAGAAAACTCTAGAAAAATTGAAGAAAAGTTTTACGAAACTTCTCAGAAAATTGAAGAAAAATTGATGGAAAATTCTAGACGTCTAAAAGAAGAAATACAAACAAGCATAGAAAATCAAATAAAAATTGTTCAAGAGGAAACCCAAACAGATATGTTAAATTTAAAAGAAGAAATTTGCGAATCTATGAATGACAAAATAGAAGCAGTAGGGGATAGAATGAAACTGCTTGAAGAAAGAATGAACCAAATGATTTGCCATGGCGAAGGAAGCGTCACGAGTGAAGATTTAATAATGGATCATCGAGAAGAAAACACTCACAAGTTCAAAGTTGTACCACCGAATTTTGATGGTAAAGTTCCATGGTCAACCTACTACAAGCAGTTTGAAGCCGCAGCTACTGCTAATGGTTGGAGCAACAAGCAGAAAGCGACGTCTTTAATAGTGTCCTTACGTGGAGAAGCGCTTGGAATTTTACAAACTGTTCCGGACCACCTGCAAGAAAATTACGAACTCTTAATATCACGATTAGAAATGAGATATGGGGATGCACATCTTCAACAAGTATACCAGGCTCAAATTAAAAGTCGGGTTCAAAAAGCTGCCGAAAGTCTTCAAGAGTTTGAGGCTGACATCGCTAGATTAACACGGCTTGCGTATCCTACAGCACCAGACACCTTCTTGGAGCAGTTGGCTATTCAAACCTTCGTAGACGGCCTCCGAGACAGCGAAACACAGCAGACTCTCCGGTTAGCTCGACCGAAGACGTTGGATGACGCATTAACCCATGCTTTGGAGTTCGAGGCGGCGAAACAAGCGTCGCACCGAGGCAGCCATAAGCTCCGTTGTGCTGCAGAAGTATCCTCGCACACAGAAGAAAGCATTGAAGACATAGTGCGACGGGTATTTCGGGAACGAGAAGCTCGAAGAAGAGAACTGAC
The DNA here is from genome assembly GCA_035610365.1 of Aquatica leii. Taxonomy (NCBI): domain Eukaryota; kingdom Metazoa; phylum Arthropoda; class Insecta; order Coleoptera; family Lampyridae; genus Aquatica; species Aquatica leii. Next base: position 112,644,095 of record CM069434.1, on the reverse strand, counting down.
GTGCTGGAACTGCGGAGAAGTGGGCCACGTACGACGCCGTTGTACTAAGCCCAAAAGAAGACTAGAAGAGCGTCCGGAAAACTAGAACGGGTCGACCGAATGGGGCGAAAGTCGACCTCAACGAGCCATGCCCCGGAGATTACCATTCAAATGGCATCGCCTAGGGAGCAGTTGCATAGCATTTATCTCGATGGCAAGATCAATGGAAGAAGCGTTCAGTTACTGGTTGACACGGGAGCGACGAAGACCATCATTCGTCCTGACATGTTATTGGAAAACGAGAAGACATCACCAGTAACAGTACGACTTCGAACGGCGACGGGCGACGAAATACCTACTCACGGACAAGTCAAAGTAACCATTGGTTTGGGAAATGGAGTACTCGACCATCAAGTACTGGTAGCCGACATCACGGAAGAAGTTATCCTGGGAATGGACGTGATAAAGAAGTATGGGTTCCATTTGGATATGAAGAACGATGTCCTGAAGATCGACAATGAAGAAATTCCTTTTCATTCGTCAGAGAAGGCAGCCGTGCGAGTCTTGTTGAGTGAAGACGTGATTCTGCCTGCAAGGACGGAAAGTGTGGTGATGGCACGCCTGGATGGAAATCTCCGGGAAGGCTACATACGCGCGATTGAACCAATGGAAGGCGGTTTAGTTGAAAAGGGACTACTCGTTGCCAGAACCTTAGTACGAGTAAAGAAGACGATGCCAGTAAGGATCTTAAACATCAACTCCAGATCCTGTAACGTTGAAAAAGAAGACCGTGGTAGGCCAATGCACGCCAGTATCACAAATTGTGAGATGCGTGAAGACGAACGAAGATACGCCGCCGAAGAAGTGTCCACAACATCTATTGGACATTCTTACCACCAAATGCCAAAACCTCAGCCAAGACCAGCTGGCTAAAGTTAAAGTGTTGATCCAAGAGTACCAAGATGTGTTCGCGCTGGAGAGTGGTTCCAAAGGAAGAACTAACGTAGTGAAACATAAAATTAATACCGGAGACGCTCGACCAATACGACAACATCCACGCAGACTTCCTTTGGCGAAAAGAGAAGAAGCCGAACAAATAATTACGGATATGGAGAGAGAAGGCGTGATTGAACCTTCAAGTAGTCCATGGGCATCCCCAGTGGTACTCGTGAAGAAGAAGGATGGATCAACGAGGTTTTGCGTAGACTACAGGCAGCTAAACGACGTGACCAAAGGACAGCTCCACTTTACCCAGAATTGACGATACGCTAGACCCGCTGTCAGGATCCCAGTGGTTTTCTACGTTAGATTTAAAGAGTGGATACTGGCAGGTGGAATTAGAACCCAAGGATCGTGAAAAAACAGCTTTACGATCGGAACTGGTTTGTGGCAGTTCACTGTAATGCCCTTCGGCCTGTGTAACGCTCCTGCAACGTTCGAGCGTTTGATGGAGACCATCTTGCGCGGATTGTCTTGGAAGACGTGCTTGGTTTACCTGGACGACGTGATCGTGGTTGGAAGGTCGTTTGAAGAGCACTTAAACAACTTGAAGGAAGTGTTCCAGAGATTACGTGGGGCTAACCTCAAACTGAGCCCAAAGAAGTGCCACGTATTTAAGAAGGAAGTCCAATACCTTGGCCACGTCGTATCTAGAGATGGAGTAAGGGCTGACCCAGACAAAATCCGAGCAGTGCAAGCATGGCCAAGACCGATCGATAAACATCAGGTCCGAAGTTTCCTTGGGTTGTGCACTTATTATAGAAGATTTGTCCCCGGATTTGCCAATATTGCCAAACCATTGACAAAACTAACCGAAGAAAAAGCAGAATTTAGATGGAATGAAGACTGCGAAATTAATCAACTAAAACAGGCCCTAGTCACTTCGCCGATTTTGAGTTATCCACGAGAAGATGGAAAGTTTGTTTTGGATACCGACGCAAGCAATATGGCCATAGGCGCGGTCCTTTCGCAGGTTCAAGATGGACAAGAAAAGGTTATCGCGTACTTTAGCAAGGTTTTGTCCAGGCCAGAAAGGAATTATTGCGTGACTAGGAGGGAGCTGTTAGCAGTCGTTAAGTCCATCGAACATTTCTACAAGTATTTGTATGGACGAAAATTTTTACTGAGAACAGACCACGCCGCTTTAAAATGGCTACTACAGTTCCGTAACCCAGAAGGACAAGTGGCAAGATGGATCGAGAGACTGCAAGAGTATGACTACGACACAGAACACCGTGCCGGAAGCAGTCATCGGAACGCTGATGCCTTGTCCAGAAGACCATGTCCGGCGGACTGCAGCCATTGTTCGCGACTGGAAGAAAAAGTCGAATGCCTCCGGAGAACTGCTATGGTTGATGATGAGTGGGAACCTGAGCAGTTACGTCGCGAACAAAAAGACGATCCTGAAATAAGACTACTCCTCGACTGGAAAGAAAGCGGCCAACGACCAACCTGGGAAGAAGTGAGTGCTTTGGGAAAAAATATCAAAGCGTACTGGGCGCAGTGGGACTCCTTGATAGTAGAAGACGGTCTTCTTAAGCGATCCTAGAAAGTGCCGAGGGCACGGGAAACAGACTACAGCTGGTAGTGCCAAAGAGCAGGGTGACCGAAGTGTTGAAGCATCTCCACGATGGGACATCGGGAGGACACTTTGGCATTAAGAAGACGTTGGGTAAAGTGCGAGAACGATTCTACTGGATGAACTGCAAAGAGGACGTCATGAAATGGTGCCGTAAATGCACAGTCTGCGCATCAGGAAATGGTCCAGCGAGAAAGCGCAAAGCACCCATGAAACAATATAACGTAGGAAGCCCGTTGGAAAGAGTTGCGATTGACATCGCAGGGCCGTTCCCAGAATCCGATTCGGGAAATAAATACATCCTGGTGGCGATGGATTATTTCACGAAATGGACGGAGGCTTACGCCATACCCAACCAGGAAGCAGCTACAGTCGCAGACGTATTGGTAAAAGAATTTTTCTGCCGGTTTGGAGTTCCGTTGGAATTACACTCCGATCAAGGCCGCAATTTTGAGTCTGGGCTGTTTCAAGAAGTTTGCCGACTGTTAGGAATTAAAAAGACTAGGACAACGCCTCTCCATCCTCAGTCTGATGGCATGGTTGAACGGATGAATCGAACAATGGGCAAGTACTTAGCCAAGGTAGTGTCCGAACATCAAAGAGACTGGGATCAGTACTTGCACCTCTTCTTAATGGCGTACCGATCATCCGTTCACGAAAGCACAGGCCAAACACCATCCTGTGTCATGCTCGGTCGTGAGATAAGATTACCATGCGATCTTCAATTTGGACGAAGACCGGAAGAAGAAGTCGCTGGAGAAGATTACGTCAGCAAGCTGGCAAAGAGGCTAGACGAAGTACATGAAAAGGTTCGTAAAAACACACAAATTGCCAGCGACAGGATGAAAACGAGATATGACGTCAAGGCGCAAAATGGTGGGTTTCAACCTGGCGATATGGTTTGGTTGTATAACCCTCAAAGGAGACGTGGTTTGTCGCCGAAGCTGCAAAGGCAATGGGAGGGCCCTATGAAGTCGTGCAGCGTATTAACGACGTTATATACCGCATCCGAAAACCGCCCAGAGGCAAGCCAAAAGTGGTCCACGTCGATCGTCTAGCCCCGTTTGCTGGCGATAACCACAATCCGCAAGTTCAGGTCCGAACCAGAGTAATAAGTAGCAGAACCAGGAATCCAATCGAAGAAATGGAGTTCGAAAAGTTTATGAACTTATACGGAGGTTCTGGAAAAGCTAGGTTCGGAGTTACCACCGAGGAACAACAAGACCTGTTCCAGACACAAAAGATTACGCCATCGCACATTGCGTGAGCGAGGAGCTTGACATGTCCAAAGGGGTTGCAGTCGTGTTTAAAAAGAAGTTTGGACAGCTGGATGAATTACGAAGACAGCAACCGGCAGTCGGAAAGGTTTTAGGACTACGTGGTGACGGACGCTTTGTTTTCTATCTGGTCACCAAGAAATACTCACGTGTCAAGCCGTTATACAAAGATCTGTGGCGAACATTATGGAGTCTCAAGAGACAAATGGAGTTCCATCATGTTAAGCAATTGGCAGTACCCAAGCTTGGTTGTGGCTTAGACCAACTGAATTGGAGGACAGTTCGAAACATGTTGGAGGTCGTCTTCCGAGGAACAGGCATTCAAGTGTTGGTCTGTAGTTACCAACCGAGGAGAGTATTGGGTCAGGAAAAGTCCATTGACTGTTACTTTTATGGTCAAGGAAGCTGCCGAAATGGAGGAAGCTGCCGCTATCGCCACGATCCCTTTTACCGGTGTCGCATCCAGTCTCCTGTTCTGGGACAGAACAGTCCTAAGAAGGGGGCAGTGAAACGTCCGAGAAATTACTTGCAAATTCAAGAGCCTTCTAGAACTGTTATCTAGTTTCTAGAAGATATAGCGAAAAGTGAGGAACGATCGAGAAAGATTCGCCGATGTCTATAAAAGCCGAAGATGGAAATCGTAGGTCAGTTATTGCTGGAATGTGAATGCATGCAGTATTCAGAAGAATAAGCAAGTGAAGATAAATAAGTGATTAGCACGTGCGGAGTTTTAAATAAATCGAGTGAACGTGACTTATAGTGTAAACAAATCCGAGGACGTTATCTTAAGTGTTATACAACAGTGATACATAAATTCGTGTAAGTGTTTTTATTATTAGATTTAATTAGTTCGGTTAATTTAAAAGTATACATATTTCTATAATAAGTAAACGTAGTTTTAGTCGTTATAAATAAATTAGTTTTTTAATAAATAGATACGTAACAATAGCATATTGCATAGTAAGTAAAGAATTATAGTACCATTGTCGATAAATATGAAAGTTTGCAGCTGAGCCGACGCGAGGCTGCAATATACACGAGTTGGCAATGCACATTCCTTACGAATTGTATACTATACTTTTTTTATAACTATATATTTAATTATTTATCAAAGTTAAATAGAAATAAACATTTTACAAGAAGAAATAACGCGAAAAATAAAAAACCTCAACTTAAATACGTCTATTGGTAATACCTAAATTATATGTCAAAACTTTGTATTTATTTTAAGTCAATTTGTCTGTGTTTATAGGTATATACATGGAGTCGTATTTTTAGTGTTAAACTATAGATTTAAAGAAGCCAAAAAACTAATAATTTTGTCAACGCCGTAAAGATAATTAGCAAAAAATAAGTGTATAGGATTCATTCAAGAACTAAATAATTAATAGTACTGAAATAAGCCTTGTTTAATTATATCATGTTCTATTTTTTCAGGCAGTTTAACTGGTTTTTCCTATGTACTTGAAAAAGAATTTTGTTCTATTTTTTTCAATTATTTTTGTTAGTTTTGAAATAGGTGCAAATTAAGCTAGTCGCAATAGAAAACGATAAACCAACTGAAATTTAACACTTAAATGATTCAAATGTTATTATGTAAATTACTTTGCAGTACTAAGTTCTATACCTTCCACCTAATGCACAAAAATAAATAATGTGTGTTATTAACCTTAAATTAATATGCTTCTTTAATTTAACGTATCTTTTAAAATCATTTTTTTAAATAAAATTAGTGCTTACTTACTGTTGAGTATAAAACGTTGTAGGTAATATTAAACATAATTTTATTAGTTGAGAACACAAATGATGCAAATTCACCATGACGCGCAAACTTAATCTTGGGTTATATATCTTTTTTTATATAATACTTTTTAGTGGCTATAAGACCCTAAACAAAAAACCACATAACAGCGCGTTTACATTTTCAAATACATTTCAATGCCCTTCCTAGTTAAAACAAGTTATTTTTAAAACAATTTAAAAATTGTTCTTTATCCAAGGGTTTTGTAAAACGGTCTACTATCATGTCTTTCGTCGAAACATATTGTCAACTGATCACTTTTTCTTAAATTAAAAAAATAATGGCGCACATGGATGTGTTTGGTACGAGCTTGATAAGCACCATTTAACGCAAAAATTTTGTGCACCTTGATTGTCCACATGTAACAGTATCAGATCGGAGACACAACTTGTTGCTGCCGACACAACCATATACTCGGCTTTGGTCAATGATAAGGCTGCAGTGGGTTGTTTCTTTCTGTTCTAAGATATAAATAAACCGTTCTTAACTCTCATTTGGGCAAGATAATTTTGAAACGTTACCGCCCAGTTCGGACCTGTCGTATTGTTTGTGCCGTACTTTTTTATTTATGTATATAATTGCTTTCAAAAAATTATTTATTATAAACAACAAAATTACCAATTAAGTTATATGTTATTTACTACAATAATTACACAATAATTTTAAATGTTTTTTACAAATATTTGCAAGAACGAAACCGACCTGTAAGAGGAAATTGGCTAATCCACTCTGTACCGTCTTTAGAAGTAAATTAAGATGTATTGACAATAATTGAATTTAGCAAATCTTTCTTTTCGTTTAATTCTTAAATGTCTTCAGTTTCACTAGCAGATAAAACATGTTCTTCTTTGTAGTCACTTGATGAATCAGCTACATAATCAATGTCGTCGTCATTGCAAAGATTTTTCACTCTCTTCTCAAATCTGCTTCATTCAACTTTTGGTTTATTTTGATCCAACAGTATCAGACTTACAACTGCATACAAACTAAAACTTTAAGTTAATATTGACATACATTACTAAACACCTATATACAAACGACCGAGTAATTAGGTAGATGCACCATTACCTAAATATAACCATTACATGCAATTATAATTTGTTAAACAATTAAAGGTTAATTAGGCCCGCTTGTCCGCTAATGAGACTATAATTGAAAAATGCTGATAAAATCAATATGCAGAAAAAAAATTCTATAATCATCTGATGGGTAATCAGTAAATATCATTTTGGAAGAATTCCAGAATGCATTTTCTCAGTTTCTATTGATTAATAGAAATATTAAAGTTTTATCTCTTGTTTGAACCTACTAGGCCTTCTCTTCCCCGGATGAGGGTTAAAATAGATATAGCCGGTGAATGAACGTCAATCATTTTTGTCGATTTCTTAATTAGCGTCACTATATCCTATTACATATGACCTTGTAGCTATCGTTCTACTAAACACAAGGTTACAATCAATGGTCCCTTTTTAAATACCTTAGAATACGTTGGACAGCTGTTCAGCGTTTTGATTAAAACCGCTAACGCAACTTACTAGCACATATATGGTCGAAAAATTTGTATGGCAAACAATGGACTTCCAATTGCTTCTGGATATAGAATATTTTCTTTTTTTCTTCTAAAGTTACTGGAAACTGTCCTTTTAAGTTATTTGCCTGCACACAATATAGTATTAACAAGATTACAGTTACTCATGTTGAACCTACCTGAAACGTTGATTAATGCAAATTTTCTTTTTGGATATGTTTCTTGTTATTTTAAAACCAAAAATCAAATTAGTTTATAATAAATCCACAAATTGGTTTTTGATCGTTTAAAGTCAATTTTTTTAAAGAAAAGATGTTTTCTTTGATTCCAACAGCAACTTGCTTGTTGCAATCTATATAAAAATTTTCATAAATATTGGTATGATTAAACTGCTCTGGAAGAATCATATAAATTTCTTCACTCAAATCGCTTTGTAAAAAAGCTGTAACTGTGTTTAGCTGGTCATACTATGTCATCTTTCTCAGAAACAGTAAATGCAAAAAACAAAACGGAATTTCCAGAACTGTTTTCCTTTTTGTCACAATTATTCGCTAAATTATCATATTTATTACACTAGTAACATCGAATACCTTTTAACTTTTTATAACGATTGTTTGAAAACTGTCTATTTTTACTTGAAGCACTGCCGCTATATTAAGGGAGAGGGTCTTTGCTCACTTTTACTCGCGACCACAAAAATGTCTTACAAGAGCTTGGTTTTTAGAGAATCAACAGTGACCAGAGTGTCAGAGTTTTTAATACCCGTTATCATCGGTTATATTACATGCTTTTATATTAATTTACGGTATTACAACAAAGAAAAAAGAAAAAAAACATTATTCCTTAGATCAATTTATTATTCTTTACATAGGCTGCAAAGTACTACGCTATGTTCAGAGCGTACGTTGTTGAAACACTTGTCATGAACAACTGATGTCTTCCTATCTTTATTGCGAGCACACTGAAAGCATCTCTTCTTAGTTACTGGTCGACAAATCGCATTTGGTTTTTCTATAGCCATGACTTTCTTCGTTTTTAGTGGTAAACTGGTTTGCTGCGATCTTAGTTTCATATAGGGAAGTACTAATTCTCTGCTCAAATCTTTGAAAAAAAGATGTTTTTTTGTGACTTTCCAGTTTGAAGCTTGGGATTTTGTTTTATAAATAAAATAAATGCGTTCAGACCAGCAATATCCATAACATTGCAAAACAATGCAAATGGCCAACGTTTCCTTTGGCGTTTGCATGTATATGTTTTTGCTTGTTGATCCATCAGATCAACACCGCCTTTAGTTTTATTATAATATAAAATAATGTGCGGCTTTCTTTTCTGAGATGTTTCATCAACTGATGTATCATAATGCATGGTACTGGGTAACACAACACATTTTTTCTTTTTGGGAACGTAACTCACCATTAATAAATTATTGCGGAACGCAAATCTAGAGGAATATAATTGTCTCTCTCCGACAGTTTTAATTTCTAATGGAAAGTCCCTTTTATTGTGCCTACAATTGTTAGACCTTTCTTCAACAAGTATTCGGCTAGTGGAACACTAGTGAAAAAATTGTTCATAGTTATGTTTCTAAAACTATTTATTATAGGAGTCATTAGATATTTTACCACGTTTGCTGCAAGATCTCGTTGCACTGATTGATCCGGTTGTTTTCCTACGTAAATTGTTGCAGAAATTCCGTACCCTGTTTTCGACTCGCACAACCAAAAGATCTTTACACCGTATTTTAAAGGTTTAGACGGCATATATTGTACAAATCCACACCTACCCCTAAAAGATAGCAGTTGTTCGTCCATAGTGACGTTTTCTTTAGAAGCAAGGTTTGTCTTGCATTTACGAATAAACATTTCCCATATATGCCTAATAGCTGCTAATTTATCAGTTTTTTCTCTTACCGCTCTTGTACGCTTATCGTCAAACCTCAAAAAACGTCTAATATCTTCGAACCTGTATACAGATAGAGTTGCACGGTAAATAGGATCTGAACGGTCATCAAGAAATAGTTCCCTTATTGAAACATCCCATAATTTGTTGACTCAAATTGAAATAATCAATAGGCGTTGTAGTTCGAATACGACGAGCCGGTCCAAGGGCTACATTCATGACATTATGTGCCTTTACTTTTCCTTGGGCTAAAGGATTAGATTTCCATATCAAAGCGATTAGAACCACGTAATTGCTAATCGAATCGTCCATTGCACCCGGGCGTGGCGCTTCATCATTTGAGTCTTTATCAGATATTCCTCCGCTATCGTCGCTTTCATTACTATCTGTTAGGTCTTCAACGTTTATTTCCGCATCTTTAATTGAAGCAATGCTACTCGTCAAACTTACGTCGTCAAATCCTTCAGCCCATTGTCTAACCACTTAATCAAAATCAGGATCAGTTGGTTTTACACTGCGCTTTCTGGTTGCCATTATAAATAATAACATAATCACTCAAAGCAGAAACTAAAAAACTACGTTAGTCTACAGGTATTTATATTGTACGTGTGGGCGTACGTATGCGTGTAAGTGTGCGGGTACGATTGCCTTCTTTCAACAAGTCTCGCCAATATTGGGCAAGTCGGAACGCTATTATTCGCAATCCTGTTTTAACACGAACCTTGTTACGTGCAAAATTTTTATAATGCACTACCCTGTACATTGATTTAATTAAAAATTACTTTTCTATTTCTCGACGCCATCTATCGGGCTCGTTGGTCTCTTTGTATTGAGTAGACGATATCCGGTGAGATACGGACATTTTGACTTTAACATCGTTCATGTTATAACCTATGTCTGCGTGAATTAAAAAATCGTTTTCTCAAAACATCCTCGTGTTGGGACACGATGGGTAATAAAAGTCTTCTTATTTAACTACTTTAATTCACGCAGGGTAAGTGGCTTTTGTTCTTTCTTTGATTAAAGATAATTTTGATGTCTTTTCGTTAGCGCCATGTGCTACCTCCTAAATATGGGTATTCTTGTCGTAATTTAAAATCTACAAAGGAAAATTATAATCGGAAGCTGTATAGCTAAGAACGCTGCGATACAAGGGCAGAATTTCGATGCGGAGGCAATTAATACCAGTAATTAATATCACCTGGTTCGGAAGATCCTAAGTACCGGATACGATTGAATTCTCTTCGGAGGCAATAAATTAATACTGAAACGTCCGAGAAATTACTTGCAAATGCAAGAGCCTTCTAGAACTGTTATCTAGTTTCTAGAAGATATAGCGAAAAGTGATGAACGATCGAGAAGGATTCGCCGATGTCTATAAAAGCCGAAGATGGAAATCGTAGGTCAGTTATTGTCGAGACGCGAATGCAGCTGTATTAAGAAGATTATTAAGGTGAAGATAAATATGTGATTAGCACGCGCGACGTTTTAAATAAATAACAGTGTACACCGAATCGAGTGAACGTGACTTATAGTGTAAACAAATCCGAGGACGTTATCTTATCTTATCTTAAGTGTTATACAACGGTTATACATAAATTATAGTGTAAGTGTTTTTATTATTAGATTTAATTAGTTCGGTTAATTTAAAAGTATACATATTTCTATAATAAGTAAACGTAGTTTTAGTCGTTTAAATAAATTAGTTTTTAATAAATAAATTCGTAACATTTGGTGTAAGGTGTGGAGTCCGCGATTTTTTTTTAGTGTAAATACCATTAAGTAATCTAATCGCATTCATTGCGTAAATATCTGTTAAGATTCGCGATAAGCGTGTTTATTTATAAAGTTAATATAGTGTTTATTAAACTTTTTCTTTTAACAAGTGCGTGTTCGCGATATTAATTAAATTCGTTTCCGTTTAATATTAACAAGTGGATCGTTATTAAAAGTTTGTGTTATATAAAAACTGCATTTTAAAAAGTAGTGTATTTAAACTTTATATTCGTGTTATATTTAAATTTATGCCGGTGACGCGTTTGCAAAAAGAAAAAATGGATTCAAAAATATTTGAAATTCTCGAATCAATGAACAAAAATATGGAAGAAAATAATAGAAAAATGAGCGAAACTTCACAGAAAATTGAAGAAAAACTGTCGGAAAATTCTAGAAAAATGGAAGAAAATGCTAGAAGTTTAAAAGAAGAAATACGAGCGAGCATGGAAAATCAAATAAAAACTATTGAGGAACAAATACAAGTTAGTGTAGGAAATCAAATCAAAATTGCGCAAGAGGAAACCCAAGCAGATATGCTAAATCTGAAAGAAGAAATTTGCGAATCTGTGAATGAGAAAATAGAAGCAATAGAGGACAAATTAGAAGACAGAATAAAACTGATTGAAGAAAGAATGAAGCAAATGAACTGTCACGGCGAAGGAAGCGTCACGAGTGAGGATTTAATAATGGACCATCGTGAAGAAAACACTCACAAGTTCAAAGTTGTACCACCGAATTTTGATGGTAAAGTTCCATGGTCAACCTACTACAAGCAGTTTGAAGCCGCAGCTACTGCTAATGGTTGGAGCAACAAGCAGAAAGCGACGTTTTTAATAGTGTCCTTACGTGGAGAAGCGCTGGGAATTTTACAAACTGTTCCGGACCACATGCAAGAAAATTACGAACTCTTAATATCACAATTAGAAATGAGATATGGAGATGCCCATCTTCAACAAGTCTATCAAGCTCAAATTAAAAGTCGGGTTCAGAAAGCTGCCGAAAGTCTTCAAGAGTTTGAGGCTGACATCGCTAGATTAACACGGCTTGCGTATCCTACAGCACCAGATACCTTCTTGGAGCAGTTGGCTATTCAAACCTTTGTAGACGGCCTCCGAGACAGCGAAACACAGCAGACTCTCCGGTTAGCTCGACCAAAGACATTGGATGACGCTTTGGTGCATGCTTTGGAGTTTGAAGCAGCAAAACAAGCATCGCAACGAGATGGTCATAGACTCTGCTGTGCTGCAGAAGTACCCGCGCAGACATTGGAAAGCATCGAGGAGATAGCGCGACGAATACTTCGGGAAAGAGGAGTGGCAGCTTTGAACTGCGATGAAATAGGCCATGTACGACGGCATCGTACTAAACCTAAGAAGAGGACAAGAAGAGCGCTAGATAATTTGGAACGAGACGAGCAAAAGAGACAAAAAGTAATCTCATCTAGTCAGACCCCAGAGATTACCATCCAAATGGCATCGCCTAGGGAGCAATTGCATAGCATTTATCTCGATGGCAAGATCAATGGGAGAAGCGTCCAGTTACTGGTTGACACGGGAGCGACGAACACCATCATTCGTCCTGACATGTTATTGGAAAACGAGAAGACATCACCAGTAACAGTACGACTTCGAACGGCGACGGGCGACGAAATACCTACTCACGGACAAGTCAAAGTAACCATTGGTTTGGGAAATGGAGTACTCGACCATCAAGTACTGGTAGCCGACATCACGGAAGAAGTTATCCTGGGAATGGACGTGATAAAGAAGTATGGGTTCCATTTGGATATGAAGAACGATGTCCTGAAGATCGACAATGAAGAAATTCCTTTTCATTCGTCAGAGAAGGCAGCCGTGCGAGTCTTGTTGAGTGAAGACGTGATTCTGCCTGCAAGGACGGAAAGTGTGGTGATGGCACGCCTGGATGGAAATCTTCGGGAAGGCTATATACGCGCGATTGAACCAATGGAAGGCGGTTTAGTTGAAAAGGGACTACTCGTTGCCAGAACCTTAGTACGAGTAAAGAAGACGATGCCAGTAAGGATCTTAAACATCAACTCAGATCCTGTAACGTTGAAAAAGAAGACCGTGGTAGGCCAATGCACGCCAGTATCACAAATTGTGAGATGCGTGAAGACGAACGAAGACACGCCGCCGAAGAAGTGTCCACAACATCTATTGGACATTCTTACCACCAAATGCCAAAACCTCAGCCAAGACCAGCTGGCTAAAGTTAAAGTGTTGATCCAAGAGTATCAAGATGTGTTCGCGCTGGAGAGTGGTTCCAAAGGAAGAACTAACGTGGTGAAACATAAAATTAATACCGGAGACGCTCGACCGATACGACAACATCCACGCAGACTTCCTTTGGCGAAAAAAGAAGAAGCCGAACAAATAATTACGGATATGAAGAGAGAAGGCGTGATTGAACCTTCAAGTAGTCCATGGGCATCCCCAGTGGTACTCGTGAAGAAGAAGGATGGATCAACGAGGTTTTGCGTAGACTACAGGCAGCTAAACGACGTGACCAAAAAGGACAGCTACCCTTTACCCAGAATTGACGATACGCTAGACACCCTGTCAGGATCCCAGTGGTTTTCTACGTTAGATTTAAAGAGTGGATACTGGCAGGTAGAATTAGAACCCAAGGATCGTGAAAAAACAGCTTTTACGATCGGAACTGGTTTGTGGCAGTTCACTGTAATGCCCTTCGGCCTGTGTAACGCTCCTGCAACGTTCGAGCGTTTGATGGAGACCATCTTGCGCGGATTGTCTTGGAAGACGTGCTTGGTTTACCTGGACGACGTGATCGTGGTTGGAAGGTCGTTTGAAGAACACTTGAGCAACTTGAAGGAAGTGTTCCAGCGATTACGTGGGGCTAACCTCAAACTGAGCCCAAAGAAATGCCACGTATTTAAGAAGGAAGTCCAATACCTTGGCCACGTCATATCTAGAGATGGAGTGAGGGCTGACCCAGACAAAATCCGAGCAGTGCAAGCATGGCCAAGACCAATCGACAAACATCAGGTCCGAAGTTTCCTTGGGTTGTGCACTTATTATAGAAGATTTGTACCCGGATTTGCCAATATTGCCAAACCATTAACAAAATTAACTGAAGAAAAAGCAGAATTTAGATGGAATGAAGACTGCGAAAGTTCTTTTAATCAACTAAAACAAGCCCTAGTCACTTCGCCGATTTTGAGTTATCCAAGAGAAGATGGAAAGTTTGTTTTGGATACCGACGCAAGCAATCTGGCCATAGGCGCGGTCCTTTCGCAGATTCAAGATGGACAAGAAAAGGTTATCGCGTATTTTAGCAAGGTTTTGTCCAGGCCAGAAAGGAATTATTGCGTCACTAGGAGGGAGCTGTTAGCAGTCGTTAAGTCCATCGAACATTTCTACAAGTATTTGTATGGACGAAAATTTTTACTGAGAACAGACCACGCCGCTTTAAAATGGCTTCTGCAGTTCCGTAACCCAGAAGGACAAGTGGCAAGATGGATCGAGAGACTGCAAGAGTATGACTATGACACAAAACACCGTGCCGGAAGCAGTCATCGAAACGCTGATGCCTTGTCCAGAAGACCATGTCCGGCGGACTGCAGCCATTGTTCGCGACTGGAAGAAAAAGTCGAATGTCTCCGGAGAACTGCTATGGTTGATGATGAGTGGGAACCTGAGCAGTTACGTCGCGAACAAGAAGACGATCCTGAAATAAGACTACTCTTGGACTGGAAAGAAAGCGGCCGACGACCAACCTGGGAAGAAGTGAGTGCTTTGGGCAAAAATATCAAAGCGTACTGGGCGCAGTGGGACTCCTTGATAGTAGAAGACGGTCTTCTTAAGCGATCCCTAGAAAATGCCGAGGGCACGGGAAACAGACTACAGCTGGTAGTGCCGAAGAGCAGGGTGACCGAAGTGTTGAAGCATCTCCACGATGGGACATCAGGAGGACACTTTGGCATTAAGAAGACGTTGGGTAAAGTGCGAGAACTATTCTACTGGATGAACTGCAAAGAGGACGTCATGAAATGGTGCCGTAAATGCATAGTCTGCGCTTCAGGAAATGGTCCAGCGAGAAAGCGCAAAGCACCCATGAAACAATACAACGTAGGAAGCCCTTTGGAAAGAGTAGCGATTGACATCGCAGGGCCGTTCCCAGAATCCGATTCGGGAAATAAATACATCTTGGTGGCGATGGATTATTTCACGAAATGGACGGAGGCTTACGCCATACCCAATCAGGAAGCAGCTACAGTCGCAGACGTATTAGTAAAGGAGTTTTTCTGCCGGTTTGGAGTTCCGTTGGAATTACACTCCGATCAAGGCCGCAATTTTGAGTCTGGGCTGTTTCAAGAAGTTTGCCGACTGTTAGGAATTAAAAAGACTAGGACAACGCCTCTCCATCCTCAGTCTGATGGCATGGTTGAACGGATGAATCGAACAATGGGCAAGTACTTAGCCAAGGTAGTGTCCGAACATCAAAGAGACTGGGATCAGTACTTGCACCTCTTCTTAATGGCGTACCGATCATCCGTTCACGAAATCACAGGCCAAACACCATCCTGTGTCATGCTCGGTCGTGAGATAAGATTACCATGCGATCTTCAATTTGGACGAAGACCGGAAGAAGAAGTCGCTGGAGAAGATTACGTCAGCAAGCTGGCAAAGAGGCTAGACGAAGTACATGAAGAGGTTCGTAAAAACACACAACTTACCAGCGACAGGATGAAAACAAGATATGACGTCAAGGCGCAAAATGGTGGGTTTCAACCTGGCGATATGGTTTGGTTGTATAACCCTCAAAGGAGACGTGGTTTGTCGCCGAAGCTGCAAAGGCAATGGGAGGGCCCCTATGAAGTCGTGCAGCGTATTAACGACGTTATATACCGCATCCGAAAACCGCCCAGAGGCAAGCTAAAAGTGGTCCACGTCGATCGTCTAGCTCCGTTTGCTGGCGATAACCACAATCCGCAAGTTCAGGTCCGAACCAGAGTAATAAGTAGCAGAACCAGGAATCCAATCGAAGAAATGGAGTTCGAAAAGTTTATGAACTTATACGGAGGTTCTGGAAAAGCTAGGTTCGGAGTTACCACCGAGGAACAACAAGACCTGTTCCAGACACAAAAAGATTACGCCATCGCACATTGCGTGAGCGAGGAGCTTGACATGTCCAAAGGGGTTGCAGTCGTGTTTAAAAAGAAGTTTGGACAGCTAGATGAATTACGAAGACAGCAACCGGCAGTCGGAAAGGTTTTAGGACTACGTGGTGACGGACGCTTTGTTTTCTATCTGGTCACCAAGAAATACTCACGTGTCAAGCCGTTATACAAAGATCTGTGGCGAACATTATGGAGTCTCAAGAGACAAATGGAGTTCCATCATGTTAAGAAATTCGCAGTACCCAAGCTTGGTTGTGGCTTAGACCAACTGAATTGGAGGACAGTTCGAAACATGTTGGAGGTCGTCTTCCGAGGAACAGGCATTCAAGTGTTGGTCTGTAGTTACCAACCGAGGAGAGTATTGGGTCAGGAAAAGTCCATTGACTGTCACTTTTATGGTCAAGGAAGTTGCCGAAATGGAGGAAGCTGCCGCTATCGCCACGATCCCTTTTACCGGTGTGGCATCCAGTCTCCTATTCTGGGACAGAACAGTCCTAAGAAGGGGGCAGTGAAACGTCCGAGAAATTACTTGCAAATGCAAGAGCCTTCTAGAACTGTTATCTAGTTTCTAGAAGATATAGCGAAAAGTGAGGAACGATCGAGAAGGATTCGCCGATGTCTATAAAAGCCGAAGATGGAAATCGTAGGTCAGTTATTGTCGAGACGCAAATGCAGCTGTATTAAGAAGATTATTAAGGTGAAGATAAATATGTGATTAGCACGCGCGACGTTTTAAATAAATAACAGTGTACACCGAATCGAGTGAACGTGACTTATAGTGTAAACAAATCCGAGGACGTTATCTTATCTTATCTTAAGTGTTATACAACGGTTATACATAAATTATAGTGTAAGTGTTTTTATTATTAGATTTAATTAGTTCGGTTATTTCTATAATAAGTAAACGTAATTTTAGTCGTTTAAATAAATTAGTTTTTAATAAATAAATTCGTAACAATACCATCGTAGACGAAAATGCATTGTAACAGTATACGATAAGTGTCGGTTCAATTACTTTCCTTTAAATGTTTCTTTTACTTGTAGTTTGTGAGTCGCCAGGTAGACACGATTATTTTCAAGAAGTTTAATTACAGGAAGCCAGTAGGAAAACGTTTTCTGAAGGTAACCCTGAATTTGGTAAGTCAATTTTTGCTTAATTATTCGTTGTCGCTACGGTGATACTCACGACTAACTCTATTTACTGATCGTACGTTCAAATTGATTTGTTGCTTATTATTGTTACTCAATTAGTTTAAGTAAATTACTATCGCATGCTGATTACGCCAACGGTTAATTATCATTATTAATGTTATTTACTGATGAAGATTTTTATATGTTCCGGTGGTTACACTTTCGTTTTACGTGTAGTGTAAGTTGCCGATCCTGCTGCTGCTATATTCTCTCTAGTACCTGCTTATATTTGTACTCTGACTAAGATTATTCATTGTCATGCTATTCAATTGTTATTGATTCAAATTTTAATCTATTTATCCTTATGGAGTAATTAAAGTGCAAGTGTTGTTAACGATTTAGTTTCTTTTTTTCGTTTCTTCCAGCCTTACGAACCTTAACAATTTTGTACAAACTTCGAGCATCCTGTGCTGATCTAGCAGGAGCTATTTCTGCAAAGAACAAAAGATCTGGCGCCCTTTAAATAAAGTCGCTTGAACCTCCCCTCTCTCCGACAGGTATGGTTTCAATCCTACAGTGAGTTGGCCGTGCAGGTTTGTAAATTACTAGAAGCTTGTAGCACCCTAACTAAAACAAACTAAGCAAATGCAATAGCAACAGAAACATCTTGCTTCTCACGGATTTGAAAAATAAGCCGGGGTCTCATAGACCCCACATCTGAAAAGTTGTGGTAGATATAAAAAAATAATTTTTTTCGTCACTGAATTTGAAATTTAATCAAATTTGCTATAATCTGTGTAAGAAAACGTGTGTTAGAAAAATTCGCAGAGCCATTTGGGTTTAACTATAAACACACAGAAATATAACAACAAAATAACAAGCCTGGGCTCCTACAGACCCCGCTTATGCATCCAAGGGTTAAGATATGAGCCACAATCTAAAAAATTAAACTTTGAGCTTCTCCCCCATCGTCGCGGCACCCAAAATCAAAAGGACTTTATTAGACATTATTGCAGCAAAAAAACCTAATTTGACTGCACTGTTATAACGTTTAAAACAATTTAAAAAAAATTTCAGTTAATTTAAAACTAAAAAATCTTATATACATATGTATTATTTTTATAAATGTTAATGGTGCAATTAAACTCTATAACGTCATTTACATTTTACATTTACTTTAATATCATAATTTTCCACAAACTTTCATTACCATTTATTTTTAATGTATGAATATAACTTTCAATTTTATATTAAATGTCTAAGGGCCGATTTCATAATCAAAACGTTAATAGAGGATTAACTAATTTGTCTATTAAGTTAATGGATGTATAAATTGTCACTTAAATATATTGCATTTCATAATAAATAATTAACTAATGTAGCATTAGGCTTAAATTAAACCGAACTTAACCGAATGATTAATTTGAATTTATTCATAACCTATATATTTTGCTGACAGTTGGGTAACGGTAACTTTTCAAACATGATTTTCACAATTAAATGGAGAAAAAAAAATTAAGCAACAAATTTTTCTTTTGTTGGTAGAGGTAGATAAGTTAAAAAACATTATAGAAACGCCGTTTCCAAACGCCATACTGCCTCTCAACAACATATCTTGTTCTTATAATAGACTCGTTGTATAAATTTTCATTTGCTGTTTCTACATTTAGCAACTTTGTCATTAGGTATGATTTTAATTGATAACCACTATCACCTACAAGTAAATATCTTCCAAATTGTCTTTGTTTCAATAATCTTTTCAAACTTGAATTATTAAAAATTGTTTGTTCATGGGTAGAACCAGGCCATCTTGCAACAATATCTCTGGTATACAGTTTACTATCGGAAACTGTTTTAACATTTATTCCAAAGAAATGTTTTCTTGTTTGAAATATCTCTGCATTGTCGCCGCCAGAGGATGTAACTTTTATTGAAGTGCAATCTATAGCACCTATGACCCTCGAAAATCTAGCAATCTTATAAAATGCTTCTGCAGTTTTTCTCATCTTTTCTTGAGTTTCATCTATTTTGATGTAACGTGGAGCTAACGTAGCAATAGATTTCGACACTTTTTTAATAATTCTAGAAGCAGAAGATGTTGATACGTCATAAAAATCTGCTACTGATTTTTGCATGTCTGCAGTTGCATAAAATCGAAGAGTCAAAAGTAGCTGAATGACTGGTTCAATATTTCTACCTCAACAATAAACAATAATTACTTAATTGTTATAAAACTAAAAATCTTGTTGTTGAATAAGTTACATACTTTCTTGGCACAGATTGTAAGCGATCTTGAATTTGCAGTAATACCGTATTAAACGTTTCTTTAGTTAGTCAAAAAAATCTAGATCATCATTAATTTCTACATAAATTTTTCGTTTTTTATACCGTTTTGGTCGTCGAACATATTCATCATCTGATGAAGAACTAGAACTAGTACTGTCTAACAAAATTTTCATTTTGAGAAGAAGAATAAAAACTTTGTCAAATTAATATCACAAACTAATATTTTTTAGGTTAAATTTAATGCCAAATTAAATATTTAATAATTGAAAATTGTCACATTAAGTTAATCGTCAATTAAATTTTAATAGAAGTTTAAAAACGATTATGAAATCCATATTTATTTAATTCTGCCATTATAACTTAATGCCAAATTAAAAAATCATTATGAAATCGGCCCTAAGTAAAATAATTCGGGATAAACCTATTATTAATAACATTACGTTAATGCCAACTTCAAGAGAACTTTCATTATATGAGTCAACGAGTATATTAACACAGTTGAGTGTACTTAAATTAATGTTACGTAATTAAAAATCTAATCTGGTTCATTAAATGTAATTTGATAAAAATGAGCAGTAAAAGAATTTAATTGTAAGAGAAAATAAGATGTTTTGAAGAAATTGTAATGGTTTTAAGAAGCAAACAATAAACAAATCTGCTAGCTGTTTAATTTTTTTAAATTTTGTTTTAAATTAGCAATTTTACTTGAGAAAATTTGAAATTAACCGTACAATTAAAGCTTACATTAATCAGGTAAGCTTTATTAATAATTTACCAAAAAAAAAATTTTTTTGTTTACATTAAAAATATTAAATGGTTTAAGCTTTTATCAAGCATAAAAAATATAGTCAAGATTTAATTAAGTAGCTGTTAAAACATTAAATTAAAAAAAAATAAAAAAGTTATAATTAACCAAATAACTCCATATAAGTTGAGAATCTAAGTTGGTTCATAATTTGATTACATAACTCTTCAAAAGTTTTTTTCGCGCTCTGGTTAAATCTTTTAAAAAAGTGAGAGATACAACTTTGGTTACAACATTACTACCTAAAAAAAAGGTTTTAAAATTGTCAAAATTCAATTTTGTGAAGTTTGTCATATTACCAAAATAACAAATGATTACGCATCATTAAAACGTACATTATTATTATCTTTGATTAAATTTTCTGTAAGTTTTTCCGTGAATTTGTTATAACTTCTTAAAGAGCATTCATAAGCAATCAATTCTTAGCTTTATCATACGCGACACTTTGAGTCTCTATAATAATTTTTAAATCTTTGAATCTAGATCTTGTTTTTGTTAAACTATTAGTAATTAGTTAGTTTTTGACGAGGTCTAAAGATTACAAATTTTATAATCGTTAAACTGTTCAATTTGAGAATCACCAGTTTTTTAAAAAAGTTTCCTTCGAAACATTGTGTATAAAAACAATACGAATATTAAAGTAATGAAACATTCGAGAAATTATTGTCAAGTTCGTGAGCGTTCACGAAATTTTTATCTATTTCCAGAACGTTCATCAAAGGATGCAGAAGATTTTCAAAAGATAACAGAAGTATATAAAAACGATTCAAAATGAGCATAGGTCAGTTATTCGAAGTCGGCAGTGTTAAGAAGATTATAAAGTTTAAATAAATAAATGATTAACGCGTGTGTTCGAGATAAATATAACGGAATTTAAAAAAAAAAAAAAAATTTTAAGATAAATATAGCTTATCTGCGGACAATATTTTTCGAGTGTTGTAATACATGAATAAGTGTGTTTTTTTAAAATATCGTTAGATTTAATTGGTTACGTGTAGTAATAAACGTGTAAATATTTTGTGTATAAACAAATTAGTTTTAAAATTTGTTACATTGTAGATACAGATGTGCCGTATGTAAACTCGTTAAAATCGTGTAAATAAAAAAATTGTTTAGTTCGCGATTTGCGTGTTTGTGTGTAGTGTGTAATTCTAGCTGTTTCACATCGTTAAGGTAGTGTATTTAAACTGTCACGGCGAAGAGAACGTCATGAGCGAAGATTTAATAATCGGGAAGAAACAATTCGCAAGTTCAAAGTTGTACCTACAAATTTTAATAGTAAAGTTCCATGGTCAACCTACTGCAAGCAGTTTGAAACCGCGCTACAGCTAATGGTTGGAGCAACAAAAAGAAAGCGAAATGTTTAATAGTGTCCTTACGTGGAGAAACCTTTGGAATCTTGCAAACTGCTCCTGACCACCTACAAGAAAATTTGACGTTTAGAAATGAGATATAGAAATGCTCAATTTTAACAAGTGTATCAAGCTCAGATTAAAAGTTGGGTTCAGAAATCTGCCAAAAATCTACAAAAGTTTAAGGCTAACATTGCCAGATGTTTTCTTGGAGCAGTTGGCTATTTAAACCTTTGTAGACGGCCTCCGAGACAATGAAACGCAGCAGACTTTACGTTTATTTCGATCGAAAACGTTAAATGACGCCTTAACCCATGCTTTGGAGTTTGAGGCGACCTAACAGGCGTCGCACCGAGGAAACCGTAACCTCCGTTGTGTTACAGAAATACCCACAAAAAAACAATGAAGAAATAGTGCGTCGTGTATTTTGGGAACAAGTAGCTCGTGGAAGAGAAGTGACAACTAGAACTGCGGGAAAGTGGGCCACGTACGTAGACGCTGTACTAAGTCCAAAAAAAAACAGAATAACGTCCGAAAAATTAGAACAGGTTGACTAAATGGGGCGAAAATTGGCCTCAACGAGCCATGTCTCGAAGATTACCATTCAAATAGCATCGCTTATGAAGCCATTGCATAGCGTTTATCTTGATGGCAAGATTAATGAACGAAGTGTTCAGTTACTGGTTTACACGGGAGCGACAAAGACCATAATTTGCCCTGACATGTTATTGAAAAACGAGAGGGCATCACCAGTAACAGTACGATTTCGAACGGCAATAGGCGAAGAAATAATTACTCACAGACAAGTAGAAGTGACCATTGATTTATGAAATAAAGTACTCGACCATCAAGTACTGGTAGCCAACATCACGGAAAAAATTATCTTGGGAATAGAGGTTATAAAGAAGTATGGATTCCATTTGGATGTCAAAAACGATGTCCTGAAGATCGACAAAAAAGAAATTCTTTTTTATTTGTCAGAAAAGGCAGCCGTGCAAATCTTATTGAGTAAAGACGTGATTCCGCCTGCGAGAATTGAAAGTGTAGTAATGGCAAGCCTAGATGAAAATTTCCGAAAAGGCTATATTCGAGCGATTGAACCAATGAAGTGCTACATAGTTGAAAAGGGACTACTCGTTAGAAGAACTTTAATACGAGTAGAAAACGTGATGCCAGTAAGAATCTTAAATATTAACTTAGATCTAGTAAAGTTGAAAAAAAAGTTCGTGGTAGGTCAATACACGCTAGTATTTCAAATTGTAAGATGTGTAAAGTCTAACAAAGACACAGCGTCAAAGAAGTACCTACAATATCTATTGGACATTTTTAACTCCAAATGCCAAAACCACAGCCAAGGCCAGCTGGCTAAAATTAAAATGTTGATCCAACAGTATAAAGATGTGTTTGCGCTAACATAGTGAAACATAAAATTACTACCGCAGACGCTCGGCCGATACGACAACATCATCCACGCCGACTTCCTTTGACGAAAAAAGAAGAAACCTAACAAATAATTACGGATATGAAGAGAAAAAACCTGATTAAACTTTCAAATCGCCCATAGGCGTCCTCAGTGGTACTCGTAAAGAAGAAAGATGGTTTTGCGTAGACTACAGACAGCTAAACGACGTAACCATAAAGGACAGCTACTTATTACCGAGAATTGAGGATACCTTAGACACTCTGTCAGGATCCCAGTAGATTTTTACGTTAGATTTAAATAATGGTTACTGGCAGGTAGCATTGGAACACAATGATCGTGAAAAAACAACTTTTACAATTAAAAATGGTTTTAGTTAAAAAGACCAGCATAACACAACTTTGCCTTAAGTTTGTGGCAGTTCACTCAGATGCCTTTCGGCCTGTGTAACGCTCCTGCAACGTTTGAGCGTTTGATGGAGACCATCTTGGAAGACGTGCTTGGTTTACCTAGACGACGTTATTGTGGTTGGAAAGTGGTTTGAAAAACACTTGAACAACTTGAAAGAAGTGTTCCAGCGATTGCGTGAAACAAATCTCAAACTGAGCCTAAATAAGTGCCACGTATTTAAGATGGTAGTAGAATACCTTGGCCACGGTGTATCTAGAGATGGAGTAAAAGCTGACCCAGACAAAATCCGAATAGTGCAAGCATGGCCAAGACCAATCGACAATTATCAGATATAAAGTTTTTTTAGGTTGTGCACTTATTGACAAAATTGAACAAAGAAAGAGCAGAATTTAGATAGAATGAAGACTGCAAAAATGCTTTTCATTAACTAAAACAAGCCCTAGTCAATTTGCCGATTTTAAGTTATCTAAGAGAAGATGAAATACTTGTTTTGGATACCGACGCAAGCAATCTGGTCCTTTTGCAAGTACAAGATGAACAAGAAAAATCATCGCCTGTTTTAGTAAAGTTTTATCCAGGCCAGAGAAGAATTTTTGCGTGACTAGGAGGGAGCTGTTAGCATTCGTCTAGTCCCTAAAACACTTCTATAAATATTTGTATAAACAAAATTTTTTACTGAGGACCGACCACGCTGCTTTAAAATGGCTATTGCAGTTCCGTAACCCGGAAGGACAAGTAGCAAGATGGATTGAGAAACTGCAAGAGTATGACTATTACAGGGAACTCCGTGCCGGAAACGGTCATCGGAACGCTGATGCCTTGTCTAGAAGTTCATGTCCGGCGTATTGCAGCCATTGTTCGCCACTTGAAGAAAAAGTCGAATGCTTCCATATTCATGTCATTTTTTTTGTCTTCCATCCATCAATCATTTTGCTTATACGATTTTTTTAAAACTATCTTACACACTAATTGCATTTATTATTTATTTAACTTTTTTGTTCGTTTTTTTAAAGTGAAACTTCTTTATCGGCGTTGGAAAAAAATTTACCGTAACATTTTACGCGTCACATTTTTCCGTTACGCGCCATCTTTTTTACCGTCACATTTTTGCAGCGTTATGAAGAGGCAAACACTTGACAGTTAGATTTTGCGAATTATATATAAATAATTAAAAATCCTTTTAATATTAACGGAGATTTTAGTTTTTTTTAACGGAGATTTTAGAACCAGTTTTATTGTGTAGAAGGCGGTCTCTATAAGCGAGACGTCACCGCGCAATCAATCAGTTTAATCTAGACTCTTTAGATGTCTACTGTGACGTGTGACAAAAGCTCAGCGTGTGTGATAACGACAACATGAAAATTATCTAAAATGAAAAATTGTATGATAACAATTTTTTGCCATCTATCTAACAATTTCATAATTCTACTATTGTAGAACTTTTGAGCAATAAAAAATTAAACTAAGTGCGGTTTTACAGCAAGTTTTAACCTTTAAAGAGCAAAAATTAAAATAATTAGTAATTGAATGGTGTACGGTCAGAGTTATTCATTCAATATTCCAGGAAAAATCGATATCCCACTTGGTACTTCTTTGTATTTTAGTTTGATAAGCCCCATCAAATTTCATTAGGCAGAGGTTTGCCTGTTATACAGGTTGGTTTATTTCAGGGAACTTACACGAAAGAATTTTAAGTAAAAATATTTCTTTTGCAGCTCATGTTCATCATGCCACTGTTGACGATTAAGAGAATTGAACCAATCGCTTGTTAGATTATGGGAGATTAATCATGTTAAACCCAAAATTAATTTGTCTTTATTGTCTCGAGAAAAAAAATTTTGTGAAACACATTTTTTAAAAACTATCAAACAAAATGAAGAAGGAAGGTTGATTGTCTCATTTCCCTTCAAAGGTAATCTTGCTAATTTTGGCGAATCTGAGCAGATTGTAAAAAATCTATTTTTTGTCTAGTGCGACGTCTTAGTAGAAATCCGAATCTTCGAAGAGAATATGTTGAGCAAATGAGGGAATATATCACTTTCGGTCACATAAGTAAAGTTTGGTCGAACCAGTCTATCGGTAATTTCGAAACGTTAGATGGTCCCATTCCTAGACTTTCTGTACCTAATTATTTTTTATCGCATCATTGTGTGTTTAAAGGAGATTCGTTACTACGAAAATCCGAGTTGTTTTTAATGGAAACCTAAAAACATCTAATAATATTTCTCTGAATGATACACAGATTGTTGGCCATCCGATCCAAGAAAAACTTGTAGATATTTTAATCAAATTTAGACAATTTCAATTTGCACTTACTAGCGATATAGCTAAAATGCATCGGATGATTAAAGTTTGTAAAAACGAGACAAAACTTCAAAGGATTTTTTGGAGAGAGAGTCCTTGTGATCCATTGGAAATCTTTGAAATCAATCGAGTCCCTTTCGGTACAGCTTCAGCAAGTTTTCTCGCAACCCGATGTTTGGTTTTCTTGGCTGACAAATTTGCCAGTCAGTACCCTGATGGTGCGCATGTCATCAAGAAAAATTTTTGCAAGGATGATTTGTTATACAGTTGTCAATCAAAACAGCAACTTAAGTCTATTAAAAACTCCGGATGTTTTATAATCAGAAAATTCCTCTCAAATTGCTCAGAGGTAATCAAAGAAAGCGATTCTGTAACAAATTATAATTTGATTACTATTCCTCTACGTGAAAGAGCAAATGCAAAAACCTTAGGTGTTTATTAGAACTCTGTTGAGGACAAATTTTTTTTCAATTTTCATCTAAACTTTGATAAGCAGGATTATACTAAAAGAGCCGTTCTGTCATCTATAGCAAAATTATTCGATCCGCTGGGTATTTTAGCTCCAATAATCGTTAAAAGAAAATTAATTTTTCAGTCTCTTTGGCAGCGAAAGATAGCGTGGGATCAAGAGCTAGCTCAAGATATGCTTAAAGAATGGAATGAGTTTAAAGGTCAATTAAGAAGCATCAATGGTACTAGCGTGTCACATTGTTTAATCTCTTCTAATTTCAGTTTCTTGCAATTCCACGGCTTTTGTAATGCCAGTTCTATAGCTTACGCAGCTTGTGTGTATGTTAGATGTGTAACTTCTAATGGTCGAGTATATTGTAATCTTATAACTTCTAAATCGCGTGTGGCACCAATGCACACTGTTTCGGCCACACGGAAGTCGAGCAGCGGACTGTATTTAATGTGAAAGAAAGGAGAGGACTTCCGGAGCAACCCACCGTAATTATCAGTAAACGAAATTGCGAATTACTTACGTTAAGTTTCTGGTTCTTCTGAAAAATCGGGAGCGCACAACCACCCAAACCCGTAATAAATCAAGACTTCGATTCACCCAGAAGTGAGCGATTGCTCGACTTACCCTGATCTTAATTCCCTGGTTGGTGGAGTTAAGTCTTTAGCACGCACAAAAGGGCGCACGGTTTACGCACTAAACATCACAATTAACATGTAAGAAAAATTAATGAAATAGAATTCGAGAAAGGAGACGTAATAATCGGTTCAAAACTAAGTAACGTACTATCGTATTTATCAAAAACTTGTATTTACAGTGAAACTTAAAAGAGGGGACATCAAGTCACAAAACCGAAAATCCAACGCGAGGAAAACGACTTAAAAGAAAACGCTCGCGCTAACACACACCGTTAGCATTCCATGTTCGGAACTTTGTGCTGATGTTTTACTTCCCGAGTTATCAAATGATGTTCTAAAAAACTTTGATATTCCCTTCGAAAAAGTGTTTTATTGGACGGACTCCATGGTTGCTTTTAATTGGATCAATTCTGCACCTAACAGATATAAGGTCTTTGTAGCTAACCGCATAGCTGTTATCCAAGAGTTAACAAACAATTGTGATTGGCGACATATATCTTCTCAACACAACCCACGTGATTTAATTTCTAAAGGAGTCAACCTAAAGGACTTGTGTGATAATAAGTTTTGGTTTCACGGTCCGCATTTTTTGAGCATGTTTGACAACAATTTTGAAATATCACCACGTGAAGTAAACGAGACTACTGAGGCAAATAAATCAAAATTTTGTTTTTGCAGTCAGACAACCAATCGCCTAAACATTTTTCAGCAATTTTCCTCTTTAACCAAATTAAAAAGAGTATCTGCATACGTCCTTCAATTTATTAATAATTGTAAAATTACTAATCGCAGTCGAAAAAATAGTCATCTTACTGTTCAAGAGTTAAAACAATCTACAGAGAAGTTGGTGCATCTTTGTCAACAAGAAGCTTACGCTCAAGAGCTACAATGTTTGCAAAGAGAATTCAAATAAAATCATCTCTTATTCGACTATAAGATCCCTTTTTGGATTACAGTGGGTCGATTAGAGTAAGTGGTCGGCTTGCACGTTTGAATTTTAATTTTGACAAGAAGTATCCCTTGCTTCTTTCGAAAAATCATGCTTTGACTAGGTTAATCTTCAATTATTTGCACATAACTTATCTTCATTGTGGTCCTCAACAACTTTTATCAATAGTGAAAAAATCATTTTGGCCAATACATGGAAGGAATACCTCAAAGCTAGTCGTTAGAAAATGTATTTTTTGTATAAAAGCGAGTCCTAAATTTAATCACCCTCTAATGGGAAATTTACCTTCAAACCGAGTATTACCAAACATGCCAGCGTTCTATAATGTAGGTTTGGACTAGGCCGGTCCAATCTTAATAAAAGATCGCAAAACCAGAGGAGCCAAATTAATAAAAAGCTACATTTGTATTTTCATATGTTTTTTCCACGCATGCCTTGCATCTAAAACTAGTTAGTAACTTATCTACAGAGTCTTTTCTAAATGCATTAAAGAGATTTATAGCAAGGAGAGGCATACCCTCAAGTATTTTAAGTGTTAATGGTAGAACCTTTGTGGGCGCACAGAACTATTTGAAAGATTTGTTTCAATTTTTTAAAAATAATCATGTTCAAAGTACCATAATCGATAACTTAAGTCAAAAACAAACTAAATGGGGTTTTATTACACCTAGAACACCACGTGAAAGAGGTCTCTGGGAAAGAGTAGTAAAGTCTACTAAATATCATTTATATGGAGTTTTAAATAACACCCATCTTGATTACGAAAACTTTTATACACTTTTAACAAAAAATGAAAGTGTTTTAAATAGCAAACCTTTATCAACATTACCTAATGATAGCCAAGATCCAAATCCATTGACCCCAGGACACTTCCTTATCTTACGTACGTTCAATGCTTTGTCAGAAGATGACTTTAATCAAATTCGCCCAAATCGTATTCGCCTGTTTAACCGAATGCAACAAATAGTACAACATTTTTGGTCAAGATGGTCACGCGAGGTTGTGCCCGAATATCAACGTCGTGTAAACTGGTTTCAGCGTCTACCTAACCTTGCACTAGTTGGACATGTTGTACTCATACAAGAAGATAATCTACCTCCCTTGCAATGGCCATTGGGTCGTATCGTAAAATTATTAGCTTTAGTTGAAACGCCTCTAGGTCATTTCAAGGTGGCCGCTGTTAATAATTGTGTAAAATGAATGTGTGTTGCCTAGTAAAAAGCGCGTATTTTATATACAACTTAATATAGCAAAGTGTGCGTACTTGAAATCACGTTAGTGATAGAGTTTTTTTTTAATTTTTAATTAACGACAGAACAATGTTTGTATAAGTATATAAAAAAAAAATAAAAAGGATATCATTTTACATAAACCTGTGTTTTAAATCTAAAACTTAATAACACTGCTATGTTTGGCATAGAAAATCTGAAGAACCAAATTTGCCAAACCAATTTCAGCACTGTCTTTCTTTTATGGTTTACTCATCATACACATTACGTATCATGCTTGCGCTGCGTTTATTCCTTTACGGAAGCCATAAAATAAAATATTGAAACGTTCGAGAAGTTATTTGCAAATTCAAGAGCCTTCTAGAAGTTGTTATCCATCTTTTAGAAGATATACCAAAAGATAGGGAACACTCGAGAAGGATTTGCAGATGTGTATAAATACCAAAGAGAGAAATCGTAGGTCAGTTGTTGTCGTAATGCGAAGACAGCAGTGTTAAGAAGATTATTCAAGTCTAAATAAATAAGTCGTTAGCGCGTGTGCGATAAAGATACGGAGTACGTGACTTTAATATAAACTGTTACAGTGGAAATAAATAAATCGTTAGCACGCGTGTGTCTAGATAAATATACCGAGAATAATCGTGTACGTGATTTTTAGTGTAAACAAGTGTGAAGCTATCCGCGGACGTTATCTTATCTTCGTGTAAGTGATAGTGTTATACAACGGTTATACATAAATTAGTGTGTTTTCATTAAATATTATTAGATTTAATTAGTTCGGTTAATTTAAAAGTGTACATATTTCTAGTATAAGTAAAAATATTTTTAGTCGTTTAAATAAAAGTAGTTTTAATAATAAAAATACGTAACAGTGGCGTCAGTGTGGGATATCGTTCGCAATTTTTATTATTGTAAATACCATTAAGTAATCTAATATCGCTCCCGTAATAAAAACATTAATTGCGTAAATAACTGTTAAGTTCGCGATACGCGTGTTTATTTATAAAGTGTAAAAGAGTTAAAAGAGTGTTTATTAAACTTTTTCTTTTAACAAGTGCGTGTTCGCGATATTAATTAAATTCGTTTCCGTACACTAGTGGTTTGATATTAACAAGTGGATCGTTATTAAAATTTTGTGTTATACAAAAACTGCATTTTAAAAAGTAGTGTATTTAAACTTTATATTCGTATTATATCTAAATTTATGCCAGTGACACGTTTGCAAGCAGTAAAAATGGATGCAAAGCTATTTGAATTTCTTGAATCAATAAAAAATGGTCAAGAATCAATGAATAAAAATATGGAAGAAAATAATAGAAAAAAGAGCGAAACTTCACAGAAAATTGAAGAAAAACTGTCGGATAATTCCAGAAAAATGAAAGAAAATGCTAGAAGTTTAAAAGAAGAAATACGAGCGAGCACGGAAAATCAAATAAAGACTATTGAGGAACAAATACAAGTTAGTGTAGGAATTAAAATCAAAATTGCGCAAGAAGAAACCCAAGCAGATATGCTAAATTTAAAAGAAGAACTTTGCGAATCTGTGAATGAGAAAATAGAAGCAATAAAGGACAAATTAGAAGACAAAATAAAACTGTTTGAAGAAAGAATGAACCAAATGAACTGTCACGGTGAAGGAAGCGTCACGAGTGAAGATTTAATAATGGACCATCGGGAAGAAACCACACACAAGTTTAAAGTTCTTCCACAAAATTTTGATGGTAAAGTTCCATGGTCAACCTACTACAAGCAGTTTGAATCCGCAGCTACAGCTAACGGTTGGAGCAACCAGCAGAAAGCGACGTCTTTAATAGTGTCCTTACGTGAGGAAGCGCTTGGAATTTTACAGACTGTTCCTGACCACCTGCAAGAAAATTACGAACTCTTAATTTCGCGTTTAGAAATGAGATATGGAGATGCTCATCTTCAACAAGTGTATCAAGCTCAAATTGAAAGTCGGGTTCAGAAAGCTGCCGAAAGTCTTCAAGAGTTTGAGGCTGACATCGCCAGATTAACACGGCTTGCGTATCTTACAGCACCAGATACCTTCTTGGAGCAGTTGGCTATTCAAACCTTTGTAGACGGCCTCCAAGACAACGAAACGCAGCGGACTCTTCGGTTAGCTCGACCGAAGACGTTGGATGACGCATTAACCCATGCTTTGGAGTTCGAGGCGGTAAAACAAGCGTCGCACCGAAGCAGCCATAAGCTCCGTTGTGCTGCAGAAATCCCCTCGCACACAGAAGAAAGCATCGAAGACATAGTGCGACGTGTATTTCGGGAACAAGTAGCTCGAGGAAGAGAAGCGACGTGTTGAAACTGCGAAGAAGTGGGCTATTTACGACGCCGTTGTACTAAGCCCAAAAGAAGATTAGAAGAGCGTCCGGAAAACTAAAACAGGTCTACCGAATGGGGCAAAAGTCGACCCTCAACGAGCCATGCCCCGGAAATTACCATTCAAATGGCGTCGCCTAGGGAGCAATTGCATAGCATTTATCTCGATGGCAAGATCAATGGAAGAAGCGTCCAGTTACTGGTTGACACGAGAGCGACGAAGACCATCATTCGTCCTGACATCTTATTGGAAAACGAGAAGACATCACCAGTAACAGTACGACTTCGAACGGCGACGGGCGAAGAAATACCTACTCACGGACATGTCAAAGTAACCATTGTCTTGGAAAATGGAGTACTCGACCATCAAGTACTGGTAGCCGACATCACGGAAGAAGTTATCCTGGGAATGGACGTGATAAAGAAGTATGGGTTCCATTTGAATATGAAGAACGATGTCCTGAAGATCGACAATGAAGAAATTCCTTTTCATTCGTCAGAGAAGGCAGCCGTGCGAGTCTTATTGAGTGAAGACGTGATTCTGCCTGCAAGGACGGAAAGTGTGGTGATGGCACGCCTGGATGGAAATCTCCGGAAAGGCTACATAGGCGCGATTGAACCAATGGAGGGCGGCTTAGTTGAAAAGGGACTACTCGTTGGCAGAACTTTAGTACGAGTAAAGAAGACGATGCCAGTAAGGATCTTAAACATCAACTCCGATCCTGTAACGTTGAAAAAGAAGACCGTGGTAGGCCAATGCACGCTAGTATCACAAATTGTGAGATGCGTGAAGTCGAACGAAGATACGTCGCCGTAGAAGTGTCCACAACATCTATTGGACATTCTTACCACCAAATGCCAAAACCTCAGCCAAGATCAGCTGGCTAAAGTTAAAGTGTTGATCGAAGAGTACCAAGATGTGTTCGCGCTGGAGAGTGGCTCCAAAGGAAGAACTAACGTGGTGAAATATAAAATTAATACCGGAAACGCTCGGCCGATACGACAACATCCACGCAGACTTCCTTTGGCGAAAAGAGAAGAAGCCGAACAAATAATTACGGATATAGAGAGAGAAGGCGTGATTGAACCTTTAAGTAGCCCATGGGCATCCCTAGTGGTACTCGTAAAGAAGAAGGATGGATCAACGAAGTTTTGCGTAGACTACAGGCAGCTAAACGACGTGACCAAAAAAGACAGCTACTCTTTACCCAGAATTGACGATACGCTAGACACCCTGTCAGGATCCCAGTGGTTTTCTACGTTAGATTTAAAGAGTGGATACTGGCAGGTAGAATTAGAATCTAAGGATCGTGAAAAACAGCTTTTACGATCGGAACTGGCTTGTGGCAGTTCACTGTAATGCCCTTCGGCCTGTGTAACGCTCCTGCAACATTCGAGCGTTTGATGGAGACCATCTTGCGCGGATTGTCTTGGAAGACGTGCTTGGTTTACCAGGACGACGTGATCGTGGTTGAGAAGTTGTTTGAAGAACACTTGAACAACTTGAAGGAAGTGTTCCAGCGATTACGTGGGACTAACCTCAAACTGAGCCCTAAGAAGTGCCACGTATTTAAGAAGGAAGTCCAATACCTTGGTCACGTCGTATCTAGAGATGGAGTAAGGGCTGACCCAGACAAAATCCGAGCAGTGCAAGCATGGCCAAGACCAATCGACAAACATCAGGTCCGAAGTTTCTTTGGGTTTTGCACTTATTATAGAAGATTTGTACCCGGATTTGCCAATATTGCCAAACCATTGACAAGATTAACCGAAGAAAAAGCAGAATTTAGATGGAATGAAGACTGCGAAAATTCTTTTAATCAACTAAAACAAGCCCTAGTCACTTCGCCGATTTTGAGTTATCCAAGAGAAGATGGAAAATTTGTTTTGGATACAGAAGCAAGCAATCTGGCCATTGGCGCGGCCTTTTCGCAGGTTCAAGATGGACAAGAAAAAGTTATCGCGTATTTTAGCAAGGTGTCCAGGCCAGAAAGGAATTATTCGTGACCAGGAGGGAGCTGTTAGCAGTAGTTAAGTCCATCGAACATTTCTACAAGTATTTGTATGGACGAAAATTTTTACTGACAACAGACCACGCCGCTTTAAAATGGCTACTGCAGTTCCGTAACCCAGAAGGACAAGTGGCAAGATGGATCGAGAGACTGCAATAGTATGACTATGACACAGAACACCGTGCCGGAAGCAGTCATCGGAACGCTGATGCCTTGTCCAGAAGACCATGTCCGGCGGACTGCAGCCATTGTTTGCGACTGGAAGAAAAAGTCGAATGCCTCCGGAGAACTGCTATGGTTGATGATGAGTGGGAACCTGAGTAGTTACGTCGCAAACAAGAAGACGATCCTGAAATAAGACTACTCCAGGACTGGAAAGAAAGCGGCCGACGACCAGCCTGAGAAGAAGTGAGTGCTTTGGGCAGAAATATCAAAACGTACTGGGCGCAGTGGGACTCCTTGATAGTAGAAGGCGGTCTTATTAAGCGATCCCTAGAAAGTGTCGAGGGCACAGGAAACAGACTACAGTTGGTAGTGCCGAAGAGCAGGGTGTCAGAAGTGTTGAAGCATCTCTACGATGGGACATCAGGAGGACACTTTGGCATTAAGAAGACGTTGGGTAAAGTGCGAGAACGATTCTACTGGATGAACTACGAAGAGGACGTCATGAAATGGTGCCGTAAATGCATAGTCTGCGCATCAGGAAATGGTAAAGCGAGAAAGCGCAAAGCACCTATGAAACAATACAACGTATGAAGCCCTTTGGAAAGAGTAGCGATTGACATCGCAGGGCCATTCCTAGAATCCGATTTGGGAAATAAATACATCCTGGTGGCGATGGATTATTTCACGAAATGGACGGAAGCTTACGCCATACCCAATCAGGAAGCAGCTACAGTCGCAGACGTATTAGTAAAATAGTTTTTCTGTCGGGTTGGAGTTCCGTTGGAATTACACTTCGATCAAGACCGCAATTTTGAGTCTGGGCTGTTTCAAGAAGTTTGCCGACTGTTGGGAATTAAAAAAACTAAGACAACGCCTCTCCATCCTCAATCTGATTGCATGGTTGAACGGATGAATCGAACAATGGGCAAGTACTTAGCCAAGGTAGTGTCTAAACACCAAAGAGACTGGTATCAGTAATTGCACCTTTTCCTAATGGCGTACCGATCATCCGTTCACGAAAGCACAGGCCAAACACCATCCTGTGTCATGCTCGGTCGTAAAATACGATTACCATGCGATCTTCAATTTGGACGAAGACCGGAAGAAGAAGTTGTTGGAGAAGCTGGCCAAGAAGCTAGACGAAGTACATGAAGAGGTCCGTAAAAACACACAAATTACCAGCGACAGAATGAAAACAAGATATGACGTCAAGGCGCAAAATGGTGGGTTTCAACCTGGCGATATGGTCTGGTTGTATAATTCTCAAAGGAGACGTGGTTTGTCGCCGAAGCTGCAAAGGCAATGGGAGGGCCCCTATGAAGTCGTGCAGCGTATTAACGACGTCATATATCGCATCCGAAAACCGCCCAGAGGCAAGCCAAAAGTGGTTTACGTCGATCGTCTAGCCCCGTTTGCTGGCGATAACCACAATACGCAAGTCTAGGTCCGAAAAGGAGTAATAAGTAGCAGAACCAGGAATCCAATCGAAAAAATGGAGTTCGAGAAGTTTATGAACTTATACGGAGGTTCTGGAAAATTTAGGTTCGGAGTTACCACCGAGGAACAACAAGACCTGTTCCAGACACAAAAAGATTACGCCATGGCACACTGCGTAAGCGAGGATTTTGACATGTCCAGAGGGGTTGCAATCGTGTTTAAAAAGAAGTTTGGGCAGCTAGATGAATTACGAAGACAACAACCGGCAGTCGGGAAAGGTTTAGGACTACGTGGTGACGGACGCGTCGTTTTCTATCTGGTCACCAAGAAATACTCACGTATCAAGCCGTTATACAAAGATCTGTGGCGAACATTATGGAGTCTCAAGAGAGAAATGGAGTTCTATCATGTTAAGAAATTGGCAGTACCCAAGCTTGGTTGTGGCTTAGATCAACTGAATTGGAGGACAGTTCGAAACATGTTGGAGGTCGTCTTCTGAGGAACAGGCATTCAAGTGTTGGTCTGTAGCTACCAACCAAGGAGAATATTGGGTCAGGAAAAGTCCATTGATTGTTACTTTTATGGTCAAGGAAGTTGCCGAAATGGGGGAAGCTGCCGCTATCGCCACGATCTTTTTTACCGGTGTTGCATCCAGTCTCCTGTTCTGGGACAGAACAGTCCTAAGAAGGGGGCAGTGAAACGTTCGAGAAGTTATTTGCAAATTCAAGAGTCTTCTAGAAGTTGTTATCCATCTTCTAGAAGATATACCGAAAGATAGGGAACACTCGATAAGGATTTGCAGATGTGTATAAATACCGAAGAGAGAAATCGTAGGTCAGTTATTGCCGTAATGCGAAGACAGCAGTGTTAAGAAGATTATTCAAGTCTAAATAAATAAGTCGTTAACGCGTGTGCGATAAAGATACGGAGTACGTGACTTTAATATAAACTGTTTAGATAAATAGAAGTTATCCGCGGACTTTATCTTATCTTCGTGTAAGTGATAGTGTTATACAACGGTTATACATAAATTAGTGTAAACGTTTTCATTAAATATTATTAGATTTAATTAGTTCGGTTAATTTAAAAGTGTACATATTTCTAGTATAAGTCAAAATATTTGTAGTCGTTTAAATAAAAATAGTTTTAATAATAAAAATACGTAACAATATGATGAAAATGCACTCTATATCAAAATTGACGTTTTAGCAAAAATATGCAAAATTTATTTCTAAAGCAGAGTAAGTGAAAGCAATAAAATCTCAAAAAAAAAATGATAGCGTTAATAAAAGTTATTAAAAAAAAGGTCAAAAATATCTATGTGTGAAAACAATTCTAAAACGTGATTTCTAGCAAATTTTGTCCTTTACAAAAAGTTGTTTAAATATTTATTGTAAGAGGCGCTAGTAAAGATTTACTAAGCGAAAACAAAAAACGCTCCATTTTTACAAGCTGAAGTTCACTAGGCTCTAAATAATAAATATTTTTTTGTATTAAAAAAAACTTACTTGCAGTATCTGTTTGTATTTAAATCTAGCATCAAATAGCACTTCCTAATGTAAATAAATTTTATACAGAATTTCCAAATAGAAATATATTATTACAAACCACAAAAGTTGCTTTTTTTATAATTTTAATAAAAAACTTAAAATATATAACAAAACAGTAAACTAAAAAAACTGTTTTTTGAATACATCTATTACATAATCATGTGCGAGACGCTTGATTATCAAAAATTATTTTTTTTAAAACGCTAGGTTATTTAATACAAAACTAATTTTGTTGTTTTAGTTAAAGCAAGCTTCAACTCACTACTGCAGAATTTTATATTGTATTTGCTTTTTTTTTAAATTGATTTTTCAGGTTTATCATAAAAGGTAGCAAATCCACTATAACCTTATTATTTCGACACGACGTAAAATAAATTGGTGAAATCTGCTTTTTGCACTTAACGTTTAAAAACGTTTTTTTAAGTTTGATAGAAACAGAATTGACAGTTTTTAGTTAAAAAAATTGTAAATTTGATATGATACAATAAATTAAAAAAAATTGCAACAAAATTTATAGTTTTAATAAAAATTTTTACATTTAGACTGTCACATGTAATTTTGTATGCAAAAAATTGAAACAACATTAAAACTTACTTTTTTGTCTCCTGCTCTACAACGAAATGATTGTTGACATCCATTTATAGATGCATTTAAATGCTTTTCTAACTTTCGAGAGCTTTTCCACAAACCAACTGCTATTCTTGTGTATAGTAACTACAAACAAATTAAAAAAAAATTGAAACAAATTACTTTACAATAAAATGAATTATCATGAAATAAATTTAATTAATGTTTTAATTATGAAATATCTGTGCAACAAAATTAACGCACAACCAAAAATTTACCTTAAATTTAAAGCAATGTGTTTTTGTCAGTTTTTGTTCGATTTTATTTATTTATTTTTTAAATTGTAGCCTGTTTTCTTGAGAATATCACTGCCTTAGTTGTTTCAACTACAAATGTCATTTTCATATAATACCGGGTGTTTTAAAAATACCATTTTTTTTCCAAATTTTGAAGCATCCTGTGGGATATACTGATTACAGCAAGTCATTGCAAATTTAGGCAAATTAAAGCCTCAAGTTTGCTTTACATTTTGTTTTTTTAATCATTTATTTATCTTTGTTACTTCACGAGATATTCAGTGTTATAGAGTAACGTGTTTTTCTATTGAATTTTCCTAGCTATCGTTTTCCAAGTAAGCATTGCTTGAAATTTAATAAAATGCTTTAATACAAATAACAACAATAACAACAAACAACATTTAAAAAAAAACTAAAAAGGAACGCAAAATCAATACTTTGTATTTCCACCCCTGCCACGAATGACGTCCCCACATCTTCGGTTCATACTTAAAATTAACGTCCTTATCAGGTCTTGATCAAGATCATTCCACAATTCAATGATACTTTCGCTTAGGTCTATTAAGTTTTGGGGCTGTGGTCCTTCACTTCGTAGCCGGCGACCAATTAAATCCCATACATGTTCGATGGGATTTGGGTCGGGGCTACGGGCTGGCCAGTCCAAATAATTTACTCCTACTTCTTCCAGGTAGTTTCTAACAATACGAGCCTTATGAGGACGCGCATTGTCATGCATAAGTAAGAAGTTAGGACCAATATAGGGCGCATAAGGCACGACATGTTCTTGAAGAATATTCATAATGTACCTCTCAGAATTAAGACTTCC
The DNA here is from genome assembly GCA_035610365.1 of Aquatica leii. Lineage (NCBI taxonomy): Eukaryota > Metazoa > Arthropoda > Insecta > Coleoptera > Lampyridae > Aquatica > Aquatica leii. Next base: position 112,605,924 of record CM069434.1, on the reverse strand, counting down.
ATTGATTATGACCAAGTCAGTTTCTCCGGTTAAAGATACTCCACCCCACACCATTACGGATCCACCTCCATATAAGGTTGTGTGTAAAAAATTACATTGGCTATGTCGCTCATCGGGCCTTCTGTAGACGCGCATACGTCTGTCGCAGTTATATAAACTAAACCTCGACTCATCAGTCCAAAGAATATTCGCCCAGTCTGCTTCTAACCAATTAACATGTTCATTGGCAAAATGTAATCGAGCTCTTCGATGATCTCGTGTCAATGCGGGTCCTCGAGCAGCAATTCGAGGTCTTAAATTAGCGTCTCTTAGTCGCCGACGTACAGTTTGAACGCTAATCAGTGGACCACCTGCGCCTTGAAGTTCCGATCTTAGTTTTCTTGCCGTTATAAAACGATGCCTGACGGCATTTACTCTTAAAAAGCGATCCTGGATGGGAGTCGTAACACGAGATCTACCTTGACCGGGGCGTCTGGAATGATCTCCCGTGTCAGCAAATCTGCGAACAATTCTCGAAATGGTTGTGTGATACCACACCAAATCTTTGTGCTATACGGTTAAAGCTCCACCCTTCACCATGTAATGTAACGGCCTTAACACATTCATCACGACTTAAGTTTCTGTTTTGCCGTTCCATTATTTACTGAAGATTGTTGGATTGTCAACAAAAAACTGATAACACAAGTTGTCACATTATGACGTTTAATTTTTTGTTTCCATAGCCTCCTAAATGTTTAAACTTTCAAGTCAAATGCATTTTACCGTAAAAAAAGCACCTGATGTTTTAAAAGGGTATATTTCATGAAGAAACAAAGATAAATAAATAATTAAAAAAACAAAATGTAAAGGAAACTTGAGGCTTTAATTTGCCTAAATTCGCAATGACTTGCTGTAATCAGTATTTCCCACAGGATGCTTCAAAATTTGGAAAAAAAATGGTATTTTTAAAACACCCGGTATTATATGAAAATGACATTTGTAGTTGAAACAACTAAGGCAGTGATATTCTCAAGAAAACAGGATACAATTTAAAAAATAAATAAATAAAATCGAACAAAAACTGACAAAAACACATTGCTTTAAATTTAAGGTAAATTTTTGGTTGTGCGTTAATTTTGCTGCACAGTGTAATTTTACAATGTAACAATGGTTTTATTAGTTGTTTGTAAATGTCATAATAATGTATCCTGTTAATGTCGTTTATTTGTAACAAAACTTTACTTTTCATTAATTTTAATCCAAACGTTTAATTCAATTTTAGTTAATAAAATACGACTTTTGGTCAAATCAAGTAGGTACTTCACAAGTACACTTAATTTAAACTGAATTTAATTTTATTACAATTTAACATGTACGTATGTTAAAAATCAATAATATTCAAGTTTTTTATTTAGATTATTAAATGCATTACTTACCGTCATAATAGCTAATGGTACCACGTAGAGAAATACGAAATTTATCATATCAAATAATTGTGAATTGAATTTTCTTCTATTTGCAATGCAAACAGTTTCATCCTTTCCGTCTATAGATGTAGTGATTGTATTAACCCAGAAAAACTTCGGTGCGCTGTATAAAGCACTTGTCACCCAAACAGCAAATATAACCAGCTGAAACAAACGCAAATAGTTATTAAACTTCTTTCAAACTAAAAAATACTATTCAAATAAGTATGTTTAAACAAATAAAATTTTACATAATTTGTTTTTGTTAATGTAAGTACATAACAACTAGTTATTATTAAAAAAAAAAACAAAATAAATATAAATTTATTATACTGTGGAGAAGACTTCAAGAGTAATAAAATATTATTTTAAAAAGAGACTCCACTTAGAGAAATGAATTACTTCACCAATATTGTAAGAATCATGTTAATAACTATTGTTAATGGGATTTAAATTTTTACATTCATCGATAAGCTGTTACATACAACAAAAAATATTTGTTTTTGAAACAAATGTAGCTTAAGGATAATGAATGTAAACATTTTATACTGCAAAAGAAAAAGTAATAAGTACAAGATGTTGCAAGATGAAGTGCGATGTTACTGCAGTGAATTTTATTTTAAGTTCCTTATAGCATCATATTTTACTAAATTTACGTTTTGTATAAAATATGTCTTTTAAGCTAACATAAAACAGAAACAATAAATTATTATAATTATTTCAATATTTCTATTTTGTTAGATTTGTATTCCACTTAAATATTTTTAAAAAATGTCACAAACTTTAATTCTATTACATGTAAATTCAAATTAGAGCTTTTAATATTTTTGACCTGGTAATCTATGCTAGTAACTAATGACTGCTTAAAATTTAAATAGATTTTACTACAAAAGCCGACTTTAATGACATTAGGTACGTATAGTTTTGCGTTTGAAAACGCGTGGGTTAATACGTTAAGAATTAATTAGCTATTTAATACTAACCTAATAAATTGTAAAGTGCTCTAAATATCTTTTTACAAAATTAATACACAGTGACATTCATATTTTACTTGTTTTTTTTATATCAAACTATTAATAATACTTATAGTTTTTTTTATTTTAATTCGGTTATAGCGTATTAAAACAAAAAATTCACAGATATCGCAAATTTTGCAATTACCGGAAAGTGTTGAAAATAAACACAATATTACTTACGTAATATAAAGAACAAGGTTTATTACAATATTTAAAAATAAGAATGTATACTATTAATGCATTTTGAACTATTTAATTCAAATTCAGTAAAATCTACATGTTTTGGATAATCCTTACACTCTTTTTTCTTAAAAATTGTTTCATCTTTTTAATAACATCAATACCAAACAAATTCTTGAATTACTAGAGTTGATATATATTAAAATATCAAATAAAAATTTTTGTTGAACGATCAATCCAATTTCAATTATGATTTTAAACTTAAATTTTCTCAGATTTCATTCTAAATTGCACCATCGTCCTTTTTTAAAATAATTTACATGTAACATTTTGTAAAACTAAGATTTTTTAATTATCTAGTTACAAATTTTCATATTTGACATTTTTCAAAAAATGTAAGTTAAAAATTTTTTTGTAATCTTAACATTTTATAAGTAGTAAATATTTTTTGAAGACTTTTCTGAAGATGAGCTTCATTATTTTAAAGCTCGAAACATATGTAAAAAATACATTTTGAAAGTTAACGAATTTATTATTGGTGAACTGGTAATTTGAATAATTTAAAAATTGACCAATAACAATGAATCTCCTTAACAATTTAAAAATTTACCGATTCTATAATTTTTTCTTCTATTAATATTAAACAAATGCGCTACTGACTATAAAAAAACATTAAAAAAATGAACTTTACTATAACATGAATCCTCTCTCTAGTCTTAACTGATTTATAACGCTAATAATATTTACAATTGCTTGACTGTTGATACAATTTTAACATTCAAAATTTACTTAAATTTTATTTTACATACTTTCGTCCTATGTTGATAACTTTACAGTGAAATCGTTTATGACTTAAACCAGTAATTGCTGATAGTTTTTATTATAAAACTTTATAAATCAGGTTTATTAAACTATTTCGTTTACGCATTTTAAACTTTGAACATAAATTATCGGTTTAGTAGAACATCTGTGTTTCGGAGGTAAGTTGCACATAAAAATTTTTATGGAAGACAAAAGTTACTATAAAAAAGTCAGCGGAAGGGTACAATTAAGATTATATGTTATAAACCTCTACGGCAAGGAGGTGTTAGTACAAACTAGATCTTTAGATTATTAACGCAAAAAAAAAGAATAGCCTAGCATTTCTAAATCGTTGCCAAGACAGCAAAGTTTTGCCTGTATGAAAATTAAATCATTTTCCAAAATCTCATACTGAGAGCATTTTTTGGAAAGCTGGCTTTGAACTGCTACGTTCGGAAATTTACTGGAGAACTGGACGCTGTGAGCAAAAAGTTATACAAGCTATATTTAACTATGTTTAACAAATTAGAGCACTCCATATGAGTAAAAATAGAGACTATCACTACAATACAAGCAAACAAGGTTTACGAACATTCAAAAATAAAGAAAACTAAGAAATACGAGCATATGGGCAACCAAAAAATAATTGTCAATCTAACAAATATATTTTTGAATAATCTGACCACATCTTTGTTAACCTTCCGATTACCATTGGGGTCTTTTTTGACCCCAGACGTGTTGTTTTTGTTGTCTTTTCTTAAGTTTTTTTTAGAACTGTCCCAATATTTCTTTAGCTGAGTTTCTTTCAACAATGTTTAATAATATATAAAAAAAATTTTCAATTGTTATTTGTTTTGCGACTTGGTAACCGACGTTCTAAAAAGTAATTCTAACATTTTGTCTGCATTTTTCATCTAATCTGCTTGTTTCAACGTATTTTAACGTAATATTCGTCTGAATCATGATTACTACCATTCCGTCTTTAGTTATTACATTCGGTGAGTTTATTTGAATCAGTTGAAAAGTGTGTCTGCTGTGTTATTACATTTGATTGGAAATAGTTGTTGTTGAATTATGGCTAAAAAATATTTGTCTCAGCGTGAAGTGGAAGAAATAGCTAGCAATATTAATTTACTGAATGAAATTGAAGATGAAATTTTATCTGACGATAGTGATGCCGAATTTGAAAAAGTACCTGATGTAAACCCAATTGAAAGTTCGGAAGACGATGACAGTGATGATAATTCGCCCAATGATAAAGATATACTGGTGGGTAAAGATGGTTCCATATGGAAAAAAGATAAGCTTCATGTTAGAAGACGAAATCAGCGAAATATTCTAAAAACACCGCCAGGATTAACAAAATTTAGTGAACATATTTCAACATGTCTAGATAATTTCCATTTATTTATCTCGGAAGACATTATAGACATAATACTTAAAGAAACAAACATTCGAGCTAAACGAATTGTAGGCGATACGTGGAAGCCAGTAGATGCGGATGAGTTACATGCATTTTTTTGAATTACTGCTTCTAGCTGGTGTTTTGAAAGCACGCCAAGGACCAATATTGGAGCTGTGGAGTACAAAATACATGTCTCTCCATAGACCAATTTTTTGTGCTGCAATGTCTCGTAATCGAATGAGAGACCTTTTGAAATACACTCGATTTGACGATATGGACACCCGAGAAGAACGACGGGCAACAGATAAATTAGCAGCTATTTGTAACATTCACGATATTCTCTCTGCAAATTGCAAAAAATCGAATCACCCTAATGCTAAAGTATGTATTGATAAACAACTTGTTTCTTTCCGTAAAAAATGTCCCTTTCGAGTGTATATGAAGTTGAAGCCAGATAAATACGGAATTAAAATCTGGGTTTTATGCGATGTTAGTAACAGATATTGCTGGAATTTCCAAACATATACTGAAATGGTAGGCAACGCTCCAGAACGGGTAAGGTAAAACACAATTTTATGCACGAGTAAAAAATTTTATTTCTAGAAAAGCGGGTAGTTTTGGATTTGGTTGAGGGTTTGAGAGAGGGTTATAGTATTACCACAGATAATTTTTTTACGTCTATGTTTTTGGCGAAGGAGCCACTGCAGCAATCAAAAACCTTGACCAGAACAATCCGTAAAACACGTATAGAAATACCAAAAGAATTTTTACCAAAAAAAATCGAGCAGAATACTCAAGCAAAATTCTATATGGAGAATACATCATTTTAGTTTCTTACGTACCTAAAAAATATAGAAGCGTTTTGCTACTTTCAACGCAACACCAAGATTTGAAATTGTCTGGAGAAGACCTCAGTTACAAACCGCAAGCTATTGCTGCCATGAATGCATTTATTCTATACACTACGAAATTTGGAACATATGAAAAAGGGAAAACATTCCGAAGGAGATTATTTTTGCAAAAACTTGGGTTTGAATTAGTAATCCCACATATCAAAAAACGTACACTTCAAAGATTACCAAGACATGTGCAGAATGCAATAGCGATGGTTTTGGCAGACACAGAACCAGAGGAAGTAGGACCGCAAGACGAAACTATCGCTCGCCCAAGAAAAGGTCGTTGTAAGATATGTCCAAGAGCAAATGACAAAAAATGTTCGGAAACATGTGAAAAGTGAAAACTCTTTGTATGTAAACAACATTGCCAAAAAAACTACAATAATATGTAATAGTTGTTGCCCTCACTAATTTATGTTTACATTTTATTTTTATATTTTTCTTAGTTTATATGAAATCTATAATGTTAATTTAAAATATTAATAAAGGTTACCATTACAAATTAATTGGTACATTACAAAATAAGAAAACAACTTGGGGTCAAATCTGACCCCACTTGGTAATCGGCGCCTCAAAAATTGCTTGGTAATCCGAAGGTTAATAGAAATAAAGACAATGTTCTGGTAAAATGCATAGGTCAAAATCATTTTAAAACTACTGTGAATACGCTAGGAATAACAGTACTCCCAGAATCTCTCAGAATAATAATAATAAGCTCAAGAGAACCCAGTTTTTAAATAAGCTTGTGATTCAAAAATAGATATTTTAGAACAACGTGGTATTCTTTAATGAAAAAACGTTTCAGCGTTCTAACAGCAGAAGACTACAAGTTTATCGTTCCAGAAACTCAAGATTTGAAGAGCATACGTTGAGTAGTGCTAATAGTCGACGATTTTTTGTCAATTTTTGGGCGTAGATAAGCGTTAACATCCTGGAATGTGCTGGCAAACTAATGGACAATTAATCACCTAATACTACCTAAGCATCTTAGCCAACGTGATGTTACCATCAGTAAGAGTAATTTTTTCTACAATTTTAGTTTGATTGATATGATTAATTTTTATTACTAGATAATTTTTTTATTTATACGACTCAAATAGTAAGTGAGTGGGTCAACAACAACATAAATGTTTTGCCATGTTCAGCAAAAAGACTTGATTAGAACCCTATTAGAAATGTATGTGGTTTCACAGTCAAAAAAATATATCAAGAGTCTAAGCTGGCAAATCACGGTCACCTACGTGTTGTTATTGAAAATGATTGAGAACATTTAATTATGTTCACGCTAAGAAGATTGAAAACTGTTATGACAGCAGATGGTTCTATAATAAAATATTAAATAATACAATTTTCTATTCTGGATAATTCCCTTGTCATCACACAAGCTGAGTTTTTCTCACACATCGCAGTGAACATCTTCAAAACCCGGAAACACTATCCTTGCTGTAACTATTAAATTTTAAAAAATCTTTATTTTTGTTAGTAAGATTCTTTAGACCTTGCCTGAAATGTTTTTATAATCATTATTGCTCTTATTCTTAACTTACAATATGCAAATTTTGCTGACATTTAATTTACCACCTACTTCAGTTAAAGTCAAATTTGATGTAGTCTTTAATGTTCTTCCGTAATAAATAGTTTTTGTTGATTTATGTTTAAATGTTAATTTAGTTTTGATTCAGCCTTTAATTTTCTATTATAACAAATAAATGGTTTTTGTAGTTTTATATAATTTAATTTTGTAATAAATAAACTTTTATGTAATTTTATGTTTTTTCAAATTTTTTATAACAAATCTAATGTAGATAAAACTTATTCGACAAAACGGCACTAACAAAAGTAATATATTTATGTAGTTCTCAATATTTTCTTCTTTCTTTGTAACACCACTGACCAAAGTCAGATTTACAAAAAAAATGTTTAGTAAAAAACCTCATGACCACCATAAAGCGTTTACATTTGCGTTGCGCTCACTGTACAGAAAATTCCGACAAGAAAAATAAAAACAAACAAAAATTTAAAAATATGTATCTGAAATTTGTTAGGCAGAAACTTAAAGAAACATTAAATTAATGTCGATCGATGCTTCGGTCGAAATTACGGTACCGAAAACAATATTTGAAAAAAAAGTACGTGTGTTTTACAATATTTTGATCGCCTAGCACCTTTTTAATTTTTTTTTAGATTTCTACGCTATTTAATTGTACTTTCATCTTTTTGTTCTCTAGTATATAAATTTTGTTGCGACAACGACTTCTTTGGTTAGTTTATAGAGAATAAATGTTAAAATTTTTGTACTGTACATTTTTTGAAACTAATTTTGACGGTGATCGTACATTGTTCGTATCAGATAGTGCTTTAAAACAATTCTAGTGTTGAAAACACTTATAGGGAGCTTGATTCGAAGGTTCGTGTAACGCTCAGATGAAACAAATCTGGAACTTGAGGTGGTGGCCAATTTCACTTCATTTTTTGTATTTTTACAGAATTTTAATGTAATTTTTGTGCAATTTTGCACACGTGTATCTTCTACTATTGAAGATATTTGTACCCTTCCGCCGACTTTTTTTAAAGTAAATTTTGTCTTCTATAAAAATGTTTACGTGCAACTTTTCTCTATCTCTATCTTGCAGGTAATAGTTTATCGACACCGACAAAGCTACCCTTATTCGCAAAAAAAGCCGCGGTGGTCACCAAAAGCAATTCGACCGAAACACAGATGTTCTACTGAATCGATAATTTATGTTCAAATTTTAAAATGCATAAACGAAATAGTTTAATAAACCTGATTTATAAAGTTTTATAATAAAAACTATCAGCAATTACTGGTTTAAGTCATAAACGATTTCACTCTAAAGTTATCAACATAGGACAAAAGTATGTAAAATAAAATTTGAGTAAATTTTGAATGTTAAAATTGTATCAACAGTCAAGCAATTGTAAATGTTATTAGCGTTATAAATTAAGACTAGAGAGAGGATTCATGTTATATATAAGTTTAACTTTATTTGTTGCCTTTGGCTTACAAATTAGTTGTGCTATACTACATTTACAACTTACATTCGATATTTACATTTACATTTACAGTTACATTCTATTTACTCTTTTTTTTAAATAAATTTTCTTATCCCTCCTCTCCCCTTAACTTTTTCCTCCTTCTCCATACTTCTTCCATCCACTCCGCTCCTTTTCCGTTTTCATCTAAAATTTCCTCTATTTTCATCACCACTTCTCTTAGTTCCCTGCATTTCTGTCTCATGTGGTTAAGGTCTTCCATCTCTTCTCCACATAGCCTGCACATCTTTTCTGGTTCTTCTTTCCAATATTTGTTCCCTAACTCCTCGTTGCCACATCTGAACCTTGCTATCATTTTGTTGCTTTTATTTTCTCTATCTTTTAAATATTCCGACATTCCCTCTCCCTTAATATCTTTATAATTCCTATTATATCTGCCCTCTTTTATCTTTGTCCATCTTTCTTGTTTTTCGATGTCTCTATCTCTCCTTATTATTTTTTCCCTTACCCCTACTCCCTTTTCTCTTAATCTCTCCACTTCTTCTCTCGCGTACCCATTCCTTTTGTAATACTCTTTTCTGCCCTTCTGTCCGTACTTCATTTTCCCTCCCTTTATCTCTTCCCAACATTCTTGCATAATTTTGCAATCTGTTCTTTCCCTCATTTCTTCCTCGTATTTTATTGCTCTTTTTCCTGTCTCAATCCTTATTTTTTCTATCTGAACCTCCTCTCTCACAATATACCCCAGTGTATCCCTTTCCAATCCTAACACCCATCTCCAGTATTTTTCCTGTAGCCCCTCTACCTCCCTCCACTCCTTCCAGCTCCATATTTCCGCTCCATACATTACCACCCCTTTTATTAATTTTTCTTTCTTTTCTTTTTTCTATATCTATCTCAAATCCTCTTTCCCACACACCCCACATTTCTCCTATTAACCTGTTTCCTTTCTTCACCCTTTCCTTTATGTGTTCTCCCTTTTTATTATCCTGTTTCATCGTGTAGCCCAGGTATGTAAATTCCTTCACTTGTTGCACTTCCACATCACTCCATATCCGCTCCTCTCTTTTTCTTTTCCCCCCTCCTTTTCTAAATATCATTATCTTTGTTTTCTCCGTGCTTACTTCCATTTCTTTTTTTTTCATGTATTTTTCCAGCGTTTTCATCATCTCTTTCATTTCCTTTTCCTCCTTAGCCACCAACACTATGTCATCCGCATACGCCAACGACCATACCTTTGCTTTCCTTTGCTTACCACTATCTCTTCTGTTTGTTGTCTCTTCCAGATCCCCCGTATATACTGAAAACAGGCTTGAGCTCAGTGGACATCCCTGTCTCAACCTTCTCTTTGTGATGAATTTCTCGCTCTCTTCCTCATTTACTTTAACCCTGCTCCTCGTTTCTTCGTAGATTTCCTCTATTCATTGTATTAATCTTTCATTGATTTTTTTTCTCTTTATGTATTCTCACAGCTTTTCCTTATTCACTTTGTCAAAAGCAGCTTTTAGGTCTACGAATAGTGCCACCATTTTCCCTCTTTTTTTCTTGTTCTTTATTTGCTAAGTGTTTCAGTATCTATATGTTGTCTATCGCTCTTCTTCCTTTTCTGAATCCCGCTTGTCCGTCTGGTACCAAACTTCTTTCCTCTATTTCCTTCTGTAGTCTTCCTTGTAGTACTGTCGCATATAATGTGTATGCCGTGCTCAATAATGTTACCCCTCTATAATTCTTGACTTTATTTTTTTTTCTTTTTTATGGATTGGGCATATTATTCCCTCTCTCCATCTCTCCGGAAATCTTTCTCTTTTCCATATTTTGTTTAGCATTTTCGTCATCCTTTTTGCTACACTTTCTCTCCCGTATATCCACTCTTCTTCTTGTATCCCATCTTCTCCTGCCGCTTTTCCTTTTTTTTATCTTCTTTATCGCCTCTATTACTTCTTCTTTATTTATTCTATCCTTATCTCCTTCTTCTTCGTATCTTACTACCGCCTCCTCTTTTTTATTTTTTTGTTCTTCCCCTCCCAACAGGTACCGAAAATATATCTCCAATTCTTTAATATGTATTCCTTTTGTCGTCATGTTTTTTTTCTTGTCTTTCTTTAGGTACTTCCATACATCTTCTTCCGTTTTTATACCTTTGATCTGCTCCTCTTGTTTCTTTTTGTTTTCTTTCTTCTTTCTGTCACATGTTTTTGTATATTTTTACTGCTTCTTTGTATTCTTCTTTTTCTTTCCTCCCTTTTTTCCACTGGCTTAATGCTCTTCTTGCATTTTTCTTTGCTTCCTTGCATTCCCTATCCTACCATTTTTTTCATCCTGTTTTCTCCCCCTTCCACTGTCTAAATTTGACTCTCTCTGTTGCTTTCTCCATCATCTTTCTCATTTCCTCTACACTTTCTTGTAATTCCTTCCCTATCCATACCGTTTTCCCTATTCTTTCTTTATATCTTTTTATACCCTCTTCCGTCCACTTTTTTTTAGTTATGTACTTCTCCTCTTCCTCTCTCTCTTCTCTTCCTCTTCCTTCCATTGTCAATTCCAGTGGTTGATAATCTGACTCTACCCTTTCTCCCACTTTACTTTGAAACATTTATCTCAAATTTAGAAAGTATGTTACTACAGGTATCAAGATTTTCGAAGGTCATTATAGCGGGAGACTTTAATGTGCATTTTAACACAAGTGATTCTAAATCTAAGCAACTATGTTATCTGTTCAAATCCTTTGGTTTTGTTCAAACCATATTACATCCGACTAGGAAAGGCAACTGTTTGGATAATATATTTATTAACTTTTCTTTTAACAATTACTCGTCAAGTGTGTTGGACTCAGGACTATCCGATCATAGTGGTATTACGGTGACGGTTAAGTTAGATATCAGTTGTGATGTCAACGGCTCATTTAGCTACAGTGTTAGAAGACCAATAACAGCAAGTGGACGTAACATTCTATTTCAAATTCTAAGTTCTACAGTACATGAATATCTAAAAGCAAGAGACACAAATGCAAATACTAAATTTAATATCTTTTTTAACTTGTTTTATAATGCGTTTTTAATTGCATTTCCAGAAAAATTATGTAAATTACCCAAAAATTGTAAATATAATACTCAATGGTTCACTGATGAACTAAAAATAATGCGTAACAACTATCAATCTGTATCTCAGATGTACAAACAATTCAAATCACAGAATCTTTTTAATATCAAAAAACAATTGTATTATTCTTATAAAAATGCTATAAAACAGGCAAAAATTGCTCATAACAACTTTATGATCAAAACGTCTTCCAATTCAATAAAAACCATGAGGAACATTGTTAACTGCCATAGAAAAACAAAAAAAGAAATTACAAAAATATAACAGTAGATGAGTTTAACGATCATTTTTCTAACGCGTGTAACGTATCATTAGAAAACAATTTACCTGATAATAAATTAAACGCAATTAGTTTATGCAAAATTGAAATTAGTCAAACATTAAAATTTACTTTAAGTTTAACATCTGAGGTTGAAGTAAGAGACATAATAAAAAACCTAAAAAACAGTAATACACGTGACATATATGGCATCAGTGTAAATTTAATTAAGTCAAATATCAGTTTGTATACTGAGCCTCTTACAAGGTTAATCAATGAAGCTCGCAGAAGGTGTTATTCCTGACGTCTTAAAAGTTGCAACAATTTTACCACTCCACAAAAAAGGAGATGAAAATGACGTAAAAAACTATAGACCAATCTCTATATTGCCAACTTTTTCTAAAATTTTTGAGAAGGCTATTTTGGTGCGTATACTTAATTACTTTGAAAACAATAACATTTTTTGTGAAAACCAGTTTGGTTTTAGAATAGGTAGATGTACGACAGATGCTGTTATGAGTTTTGTTAACAAAACGTTAATGTGCTTTGAGAAAGGTGGTCACTGTTTGGCAACATTCATAGACCTAACCTCAGCTTTTGATTGTGTTTCACATAGTTTATTACTCGAAAAATTAAAATTCGTATATCACTTTGACTCAACAAGTTTGGCCTTGATAAAATCATATTTACTCGATCGATCGCAGTGTGTGAAAATACATAATAAATGCAGTAATACTCTTCCCATCTGTAGAGGTGTTCCACAGGGAAGCATACTCGGACCATTATTGTTCCTTATATATATAAATGATTTATCTATGTATTTAGAAGGTAACACTGATTGCATACTTTACGCTGACGACACTACCTTTTTTGTTAGTGGTACAAATAAGGAAGATATTATGTTTCAATCAGAAATATCTCTCAATCTTGCAAAAAACTGGTTTATAGCTAATCAATTAAGTATTAATAATTCAAAAACAGAAAAATTATTTATGTCTTTAAAAAGTCATACTTTTCATAACCCAGAAAAAGTTAGATTTCTGGGTGTATCTTTCGATGCAAAATTAAATTTTAATATACACATTGATTATATATCCGCAAAATTGAGCAGTAACTTGTTTGTACTACGAAGGTTGTCTAAATGCGTATCCGGTGATGTGCTAAAAAATGCATATAATGCTTTATGCCATAGTATTTTTAGTTATTGTATAATTGTATGGGGAACATGCGGTTCTTTAAATAGTCTGTTTAGATTACAACGTCGTGCTATTAGAATTATCAGTAATGTTGGATATCGTGACGATTGTCGTTTTCACTTCAAAAATCAAAAAATTCTAACACTACCTTCAATATATATATTAGAGTGTCTTTCTCATGCCAAACGCAATTTGTTTAGGTATACCAAACAAATGAATGTACACAATTATGTTACTCGCAAAAATTATGAAATTTGTCTACCCTATTGCCGATTAAGCAAAACATTAAAATCTCCTGAAATAATGGCAAAAAGATTTTTTAATTGCCTACCTGCTGAGGTACAAAATTTGGAGTACATTATATTCAAAAAAAAGATTAAGAATTTTCTTATAAGCAAAGCATTTTACTCATACGATGAATTCTTTAGCTGTAAGTTTGAAAATCACTTTAATTAATTATTATTATTGTTAATATTTTTTTTCTTCTTATTTGACGTATGTAAGTAACTATGTTTACATGGCATAAATAAATTATTATTATTATTATTATTATTACTTTAAATGTCTTTACCTTTTCTGCAGCCTTTTCATTTGTCATTACAAAATCTATTATTTATTCTCCCCTTCCTCCTATGTACGTAAATTCCCCCTTTCCATCTTCTTCTCTGTTCCCATTTATTATTTCCCACTCTTTTATGTTGCACAATTCCAGCAGTTCTTCTCCCTCTTTATTTATCACTTTGTCCTTTGTTTGTCTCTTTCCCGTTCCTTTTCTTTCTTGCATTCCCCCTTCCCTATTCTTGCGTTGAAGTCCCCTCCTACTATTATCAATCTCTCTTCCCTTTCTTCTATCATCTCTTCTATGTTTTTCCTTGTCTCTTTCATTCTACTGCTATAAACCGTCACTACTTATATTTTTGTTTTTCCCCACTGTATGTTCCTTTCTACAGCTCCTCTTCTCTGTTGCACTTTCCTTTTCTTTTCCTGGCTCAACCATTTTTTTTTTATTCCCGTTATTATACCCCCCTTTGCTCTCCCTTTTTTCTTTTCTCTTTCTGCATGTTGCACCACTCACTCAAATTCCTCCGGCAACTCTATTTCTCAACTACTCCCATTCTTTTTCTTCCATCCATGTCTCCTGTAATCCCACTACATCCTGTTCTTTGATGTACTTTCAGAAATTCTGTTCCTTGTTTTTTATTCCCGCTACGTTCCAAAACAATACTCTCAGCTCACTCACCTCCCCCTGTGCTTCTTCCTTGCTTTTTTTTTTCCTCCTTTTTCTTTTCCATTTCCATCTCGTATTATTCTTTTTCTTTGCCATTTCGTCAACTTTCTCTCCTTTATCGCCCCCCTTTGCCCTTTAGTTTTTTGCCTTTTGGTTCCCCATTTTCTCTTCCCTTTCTTTGCTCAGTCCGCTATTCTTGTCGTTCCATATGTATCTGTCTCCGTCTATCTCCATTTTTCTGTATCCCACCCATACTCTTTTTCTTTCCGCTCTTTTTTCCACCGCTTTGTTCATTAGTTCTCTTTGCACTCTTCTTTCCTCCCATGTCAAATCGTGATTTATATATATTCTTGTATTCTTTAATTTCTTCTTCTCCGCCATTACCTTTCTGTTTTTTCTCCCATCCTCCGATTTCCGCCACCACCATCTCATTTTTCTTCTCTTTGTTTATTACTGTCACTTTTTTCACTTCTACTTTTGCATTCAATTTTTCTTCCAGCATCACTGCTAAATCTTTTTGTGGTTCTTCACTTCTCCATCTCTTTATCACAATATTATTCTTCCTTTTCCATCTTTCCTCGTCTTCCGCTTTTTTCTGCAGTTTTTCTATTCTCTCCACCAGTTTCTCTTTTTCTTTCTCCCACTTCTTTTCTCTTTCTCCTATTTCTTTTTTCATTTCTTTTATTTTTTGTCTTATTCTTTGCATATTTTCTTCCATCTGTTTCATCATTTCTCTCATTAATTTTTTTATTTCCTCCATTTTTTTCCTTCCTACTTCTGTTCTTGAGCTTTTTCCTTCGCTTTCCTCCGCTATCTTTTTAATGTCTGATGATCTCATTGTTTTCTTTCCTCTTTCAAATATTTGTTGCCTTTCTTTTTCCTCTTCCTCTCTCTCTTTTTATTCATCCCTTTCCCCTTTTTTTATTTTTATTTATTTATTTTTTTTTCTTTCTTTATTTATTTATTTAATTTTTTTCTAATTTTTTTATTTATTATTATTTTTTTTTCTTAATTCCTCCTTACCTTCTTTTCTTATTTTTCGTGTTTTAAAACGTTACTTTTGTAGCTATTTCGCTTTAATTTCGCTTTAAATGTAATAATTTCGATTAACGTAGGAGGTTATCTTTTGTCGCTGACCTTTTCGATTACCTGCTTATTCACTTTAATCTCACTTGTTCGTCACAGTTTTATAATTTTCCACTACGGTTTCTATTCTTCAGTTAATTTATTTATTATTTTACACCCTTCCTCCTTTACCCACCCTTTTTCTCTCCTGCTTCCCTCTTACTACCACTACTAACACCAGTACCTTCACTAACTATCTTCTCCAACTTCTACACTTATATTTCTCTATTACGTTTTCTTAAATGTAAATACGACCTTCTACGTCGAATGTTACCGCACGAATCAGGATTCATGTTATAGTAAAGTTCAATTTTTTAATGTCCTTTTCTAGTCAGTAGCGCATTTGTTTAATATTAATAGGAGAAAAAAATTACAGAATCGCTAAATTTTGAAATTGTTAAGGAGATTCATTGTTATTGGTCAATTTTTAAATAATTCAAGTTACCAGTTCACCAATAATAAATTGGTTAACTTTCAAAATTTAGTTTTTACATATGTTTCGTGCTTTAAAATAATGAAGCTCATTTTCAGAAAAGCCTACAGAAAATATTTACAACTTATTAAAAGTTAAGATTACAAAAAAATGTTTAACTTACAAAATATTTTAAAATCTAACAAAATTTAAGTTTAAAATCATAATTGAAATTGGTTTGATTGTTCAACAAAAAATTTTTATTTGATATTTTAATATAAATCAACTTTTGTAATTCAAGAATTTGTTTGTTACTGATGTGATTAAAAGGATGAAACAATTTGTAAGAAAAAAGAATATGACGATTATCCAAAACATGTTGTGCAAATGTAGATTTTACTGAATTTGGACTAAAAAATAGTTCAAAATACATTAATAGTATACATTCTTATTTTTGAAAATTGTAATATGCAAGATTTGAGATATCTGTGAATTTTTTATTTTGATTTGGTTTGACAAAGGTCAAACACAAACTGAATTTCTTCGTAAATTTTTTTCTAAAGCTTCGTAATTTTATTTTCGACTGTACAATGCTTTCAAAAAAGTTTATATTGCTATATACAGTTTTATTGTTAAAACTATTACAAGATTATAAGTAAAACAAATGTTTTTGATACTCGCATTACCAAATTGCATTTTGCTGTATAAGCAACGTCAAAGCAAAAGGTACATTTTATGCCGTTATGTGTTTTATTCAGTTTGCAAATTTTTATTCGTATTTGTTAGTGACTATTACAAATAAAATAAACACAAACATAACAAAAGAATAAATAATTTAAATACCAATACCGTTTGTACAAAATCTCATAATTTCAGAAATAATAAAAAAATAAGTATAAAATCTATATTTGTTAAAACAGCTTTTTAAAGTAGAAACGTTTGGCAAATATACAAAACAAATTGTTTTTTAAATAAACAGTCAACGAGTTAAAACTTGTTTGTTTTGCCAACGGCAATTAAAAAAACAAATAAAACTGCACAGTTTTTACTTTTGAACGTATTACCTATTTATTACTTTTTATATTTTAGTTTAGCAATCTAATCAATGTTTGATATATATAATATTTTACATCTTTAACCTAAAATTATATTAAAGTTAAATTTGTATCGATAGTTTATTGCTAATCATTTGTAAAAAATAATAATGAACGTCTGTTAATAACGTTGCATATAATATGAGATAGTTATTTAACGAACAATGATAGCGATTAATAATCGAGACATTTTAACGCCGTGAGCGAACGTAACGAGCGAACGCGTTAATATTGTCGAGATTATTTGTCGCCGATTAACAAATGAGTTGGTTCTTTTGTTAACCGTACGTTACTAAAACGTGTAAAGTTATAAAGCAACGAAAGTATACGTAACCCGTTGTTATATCTAGTAGTCGCGCAATATCGTTAAATCAGTGTTTGCTAATAATTTAATTGGTTGCTATGCAAAATCGTTCATTAATAAGTGTCATTAACGATCTATTTTTGATACATTATTATACGTTAATATTACTATTAAAAGACGATCGACGGAAATAATATGTGTAAATTGAACGCATTTTTTTCTAAGAGAGCAACTCCTCGAGGGAAAAAAGCGTACAATTTAGACAAGAACGAGTTGAATACAACATTCTATTGCTCGAACAGAAACTAGAAAGCCATGAAAGTCTCAAAATCTTTCGAAAATAATTTGACGTTTATGTTGCCAAGTTCCCGAAAGCTGTCAAACACGGTTTACAATAGCGAAAAATTAAAATTTATGACAGTTAAGAAGAATAAAGTAATTTAATAAACTTACCCGCAATCTGGTAGGTGTTAATATTTGTTTACACGTAATTGGATGAATAATAGCGAAATACCGTTCTGTACATATTACCACCAAAATAAAAATGCTTGCTGTGTAGCTGAGGGACGTTATAAATTGATACATCTTGCATAGAAAATCTCCAAGAATCCAACTGCAAAAAATAAAATAATGTATAATTATCCTTAACAATACAATTATATTTAAATTTGTCATCAAAACATTTATAAGTAAAGTAAACAATAGTAGTTTATTTAACGAGTTCCTGTATAAACTGGACGCTTTTTTCCCAAGAGGGCAGTTTTAAACCCGAGTGCAACGAGAGTTTAAAAAGTCCTCGAGGGAAGAAAAGCGTCTAATTTAGACAGGAACGAGTTGAATACAACATTTTATTGCAGGAACAGAGACAATGAGGCTCTCAAAATCTTACGAAAATAATTTGACGTTTATGTTGACAAGTGCGCAAAAACTGTCAAAGACGGTTTACAATAGCGAAAAATTAAAATTTATGACAGTTAAGAACAATAAATGTGTTTTAATTAATCGTAAGTTAACAATTATACCAGAAAAATTAAAAGCGTTTTATTGTTTAGTTAATTTAAAATGAAAAATTATCGCCAAAATGGTTGCATCAAAATACAAACTGTTAATGGTGTATCAATAACACAGCCCAACAAAATAAAATATTTGTGATGTGCCGATTCCAAAAATACCTGGCTTTTTTTCGTAGCAGCTCCAGTTTTTGAGATATTAGTTCTGATGAAACGCAAAAATATTGAAATAGTGATATCTTTAGAGGCCAAAAGTGAAATTTCCTACATAAATAATTAACATCTAATGAGGTAGTTTGAGTTACTTGATATTATTCATTACTGTAAAACCCGACATTCCTATACCCCTATCAAAAACTAATTAATTCGTCGTATTACCTCGCAAATATCTCTGCTTTACGAGGTACGGTTTATATAAATTAGAATATAATTAGCCAGTTTGAGTTATTTGGTATTTATTCAATTGTGTAAAACCCAACATTTTTATAATTGCTTCCATCAAAACCTAACTAACACACAGCTATATTAACTCGTATCTTTGCTTTACGAAATACATTTACCTATTTAGTTTACGTAGCTGAAGTTGTGGTATCATTTGGTGTTGTTCAGTGATAAAACATACATTTAATTAAAACCATGGCATTCAGAAGCAAACGTAGTTGTGTGAATCATCCAGATGTTTTTTACTATGTATGTGGTGAGTACACTTTTAAAGAAAGTAGAAAGCCTATTTCTGATTGTGTGAGAAGAAGTTTGTTATGTTCCAATGGAGGAGGTGGAGAAAAAAAAATTATTAAGTTAATTATCAAGATGTCACGCTTACCTTTCGGCTAGCTTCACCGTAGATGGTCGTCGGGTAAAAAAAAATCAAAAGGAAAAGAATCTTCTTTGGTAAGCGAAATGCCCGAATGCGCCACCTCTTCTCGAAATTTATTCGAAGATAAGTCTAGGCAGGAGAAAAGGAGATCTTAGACCCGAGGTCCCCCAAAAGAAATATAGCGAGAATAAACCATAATCATTTATTAAATATATATATAGATTAATAGCAAATTCCTGGAAAGAAAGAGCCAACTCGACGGTTACGTCACTGGTATAAATCACAATATCAAATAACTTACATAAACAAATAGAATATAAGGTTAAAGCAGGTCTAAAATAGACTCTGGAAGCAAAGCAATTATGCGCTAAAGTTTAAATTATATTTCCGCAGCTACCGTAACCGGTAGCATATCCACCCGTGATCGCGCGTTAGAATTAGCAAAAGTAACACCGCTCGTGGTCCTTGACGTCAAGTTCACGACCGGTACTAAAATTGTCATTCAATTAGGTTACGACAAATAATACGTTGCGAGCTCCCAAATCTCTACCATTTACAATTCCCGCACAGTATAGATTGAAATTTTCTTTTACGTTAAATATAGTAAGTTACGTTAGATATAGTGATACGACCACCACGAGTGGACGTAGAAGTTGGGGTTGGACCGCCGCGGTTAACCTTACAGTGGAGACGGCGTGGGTTCTCTAAGATTTTTTTTTTTTAATAAAATAAATGGGCGCCAAGGGGTCGAATACCCGTTCCAAACCCTTCCTAAAACGTCAATGAAATTGACACACCACCAACCCCTAAACGGGTGTCACCTAAATAAACAGTGTTGTGGAAGCCAATAAAAAAACCCAGTACAATTAAACAAATAATTATTTTAGAAATAAAATTAAACAAATGTAGATTTGCTAACATCAATAAGCAATACAATAATAATAAATAAATAACTTTCGCTAATTTACCTTTCGTAAGTAAACGGGCACCCCAAACGCGGTCACGAGTCACGTATGAAATAATTATTTTTGACCGGAAATACCAAATAAATCGACAACCGTGGCTTACGTAAGCAATGGCGCGAATTCCGTTACGAATCAAGTGAAGTAGCACGTAGCTAACGTGGGGATGCGACATCCACTCAAACAAGGTAAAATTAATAATAATTAAAAAAATATCTGACTTAACTAAAAGTAAATAAATGCTTGATGCAATACAATCTACAATAATGTTAATAAAAAAAAAAACGTGAAGCAAAGATGTTAAACAATATTACTACTGTACAATAAGAAAAATATAATGTCTTATTACAAATGAGGTGGCAGCGAACGTGCATTAACGACGATACAACGGCGTCCGATTTATAATCTTCTTTGGCGTAATAGTAAAATAGAAAATTATCTGACCTTAACGTCGACTTGAAGAAAATGGCCGTTGATAAAATTCTTATCAAATAGCAGTCGTTTAATGTTACTACCAACAATAATGGCGAGAGTGAAAATTCTACGCCCTTGGAAAGAACCCTAAAAATATAAAAAAAAAACAATGACGAAAACTGTCTGAACAATTAAAATCTTCAAACCTACCTCGAGAGGGTTCGATGTAAAAATCCCAAAAAAAGTAATAAATGGCCTCGTGGTTGCGACTCATTAATCCCCAATTAAATAGGTTACTCTTGCTTTCTTTCACAATAATAACGAGCGATTAGTAAGAGTAAAATAACACAATGGCTCTAGATCCTGATTAATTCAGAAGGCAGTAATTTCTAAATTCAAAATTTGCCATAAAAGATGAACCATGTGTTGCCACACCACATCAAAAACCAATAATGACATTGAAAACGTAAAATATCGTTTCTTTAAAAAAACTCGAGTGTAAAGGTCTTAGAAACCGCCAAAAAGGAGACAGTGCCGTGCTCATACGGAGAATATAAATGTTAACAATAATACTAAATTTAACTAGAAAAGTGAAACTTTGATAATTGGAATTGATTAAACATAATTAATAAAAAGCAGTCAAACATAAACGGATAGAAAAAACCAATAAAATTACAAAGAAAACGATAATGCATGTACGGTGAAAAATAATACAAACGCGCACGGCTTTGGCAAACGATTTCCCCGATAGTGCATTACGGAACATGCCGAACTAAATTCACTTCACGACAGAAAAGAAAATGGCTACCACTAAAACACAAAATAATTTACAACTATGAAGATTGCTATTCTAACTAACCTAAATAGGGAACAAATAAAATTGATACTAAAACTAAAGGAAAATTAGTACAATGCGTAGTTTGAAGATCTATAAAATAGAAATTCTTTACCAGGTAAGTAAACAAAAGTCAATGGCATTTCAAAATGTAAACAAAACCTCTTTGATTTAGGAAACTTTAATGATCAATAATTAGGCGTATGAAGAATCGACAAGTAAACGGAAGACACAAAAAATAATAGAATAAAAACTTATGTACAATAAACCAAAAAAATGTGTACTTTGTTTTAATTAGAAATTAAAACGTAACAATAGTAATTAAATATATTTAATTGGATTAAAATTTACGTTAAATGTAGTAATTAACCAGAATTAAATAGAGTAAAATAGGCGTACTGTTTGCACAAAAGACAAAGTTCAAGACAGAAATACATTCAATTACGAAGTCCGTACTGATTTCCTTTCATTTAATCCGTAGCGTGAGTTGCAATATTCATTTCTCGTTATTAGGCGCAAGCAGAAATCATGACCCCAAAGCGCGTGGACGAAAGTGGGTCGATGTCCCGTGGCCTCCCGATGTCCCAACGTACGCTTAAAGATACTTATAAATACTTTTACGTTCCGAGTTTTTTTTTGTTTTTGTATAAATCCTTCACCAGGTCACCTCGCTTTTAAACCCCAAGCTATAGAAAAGCGCCATCAAACCACTTGGATCCTTTGCTCCGCTGCGTTTGTTACTTCATAGTTACAGTGATACAACTCCGGCAGTTCGTAAGAAGCCACACCGAACGTCAGCTCCGAAAGAGAACTCAGCCAGAAAGCTTCGAAAGAGCTTGGAAGAAAACTCCGACAGACAAAAAGAAAAACAAAAAAGCTACTTTATGATTTTACTTCGAAATACGTGGATATTTTGTTTTACGAATGTGACATTTGATCGGATTCCTTAAGGATTTCAATCCGTCTCTGCCACGTCCATTACACCGCAAACCACCAAATAAAATGAATTCCGTAGATAGCCAACTACTCTCGAGTACCCTCTACAAGTATAACTTGGAGAATATAGCTCGAGGTCAAGTATTTCACAAGGTTGCCTAACCATCAGGCGAATTTAGGCCCATGTACGAATTTACACGTTACAAATTATCTATATTATCTAATGGTTTGGAGAGAACCAAATACCATTACGATGACTGTTATTTTTGTCTCGTGAATATCAAAGGAATCAATCGGAACAATAGACAGAAATGGCCATATCCTGTTCTAGATTCAGCAAAGAGGCCTGTACTGCATAATGAAGAAATACCCATTCCATCATTCAGCAGTCTGCCTTTGCTCCCGGAAGATGATGCAAAACTACCCACGTTTGATGAAATTCAGTGTATGGAATCAGAAAACGACAGTGATTTTGAAGCAGATTTATCAAGTTCGCAATGTTTCAATCAACAAGAACTGAACGATCTCATTAGAAACCTAAATCTTTAAGAGGAATCTTTTGAATTCCTCGCTTCCAGATTAAATGAGAAGAATCTACTGCAGCCAGATACTAATATTACATTTTATCGTAAAAGAGATAAGGATCTGCTGCCCTTTTACTCTGAGGAAAATAACCTGGTATTCTGTAACGATATAACAAAAAATGGGTTTGTCGGAATACACACCAGACGAATGGCGCCTTTTTATAGACAGTTCCAGACGAAGTTTGAAATATGTGCTTTTACACAATGGTAATAAATATGGCTCAATACCCATTGGTCATTCTACCAGCATGAAAGAGGAATACGAGGCAATATCACTAGTCCTGAAAAAAAATTAAGTATGAAGAACATCAGTGGGTGATTTGTGTCGACCTAAAAATGGTGAACTTCCTCCTTGGACAGCAAAGTGGATATACAAAATATCCTTGTTTTTTATGTCTTGGGGACAGCAGAGCTAAAGATCAGCACTGGGTTAACAGAAATGGGCCTTTAAGAAATTTTATGACTCAAGGAAAGCAAAATGTAATCAACGAACTTTTGGTTGCGAGAGACAAAATCGTATTTCCACCCTTGCATATCAAGTTGGGGCTTATGAAGCAATTTGTGAAGGCTTTAAATTGCGATGGACTTTGTTTTGGCTACTTGATTCGTAAATTTCTTGGGATTAGCACGGAAAAACTGAAAGCCGGAATATTCGATGGCTCTCAGATAAGGCAGCTTATTAAAGATCCACAATTTACCGCATCAATGAATGAAATTGAATCTAACGCTTGGTACTAACATTAGAATGTCTTCCGGGTTTGGACCGTGTCATATTTGCAACCGAAGCTGCCAACGTTTCGCCCACTTTCGTAAGGGGCTTCATCAGGGCGTGAGATAAATCGCAAAACTCAAACAAGCAATCGAAATCTAACTAAGAACTTCTCAAAAGTTAGGTTATCCACTTGTAAAACAAGCCATAACCTAAACTATGAAAAGGTAAGAAAGAAAACGATAACCTGAAAAAGCAAACGAAAATCTAACAAAGAAGCACTACCGAGTTAGGTAATCAACTTGTGAACCAAGCCAGATTCTAAACTAGGTAGAAGTGACTTAAGAAGAAATAGTCTCCGTATTTAAAGGAACAGGATCGTCACGGATGATTAAGCTCGACCCTGATTGGGTTACGGTTGCTAGGAGGCGTGTTTTTGTTAAATGACAAATAACCGGGAACCAAAGAGGGGATAGTTCGAAACCATGATCGCGATTGAAGTTATTGGGGTGTTTGATGATTTCTATGCTTTCTCGGAATTTCCTGTTGAAAAAGAATGGGGATTTGGCAATCAACGAAACATTATCAAAATCTATCTTGTGACCTGTAGTAAAATGATGTTCAGCAACCGCAGACTTGGAAGTATACCTTTTCCTTATACAACGATCATGTTCTGAAATGCGAGTAATGACGGAACGACCGGTTTCACCAATGTAGACTAAGCCACAAGAACAGGAATTTGGTATACACCTTGAGATGAAAGTGTAGGAAATTTGTCTTTGGGAGAAGGAAGAATCTGAGAGATTTTGCCTGTCGAGTTGAATATGGGTTTAATACCATTCTTACGAAGGAGTTTCCCTATTTGATCTGTAACCTTGTGAATGTAGGGTAAAAAGGCCAATTTCGGGTTGGATTCGGGAGTAGAAATGTCCTTAGGTAATCGAGTACGTGGATGTAAACGACGATTAATAACTCTATGAATATCTCGCTTGACATAACCATTGTTCACTAAGGTTCTAGTAAGATGACGGAGTTCTGAGTCTAGATTCTCAGGTTGACAAATAGAAAAGGCACGATGGACCAAAGATTCAATGACAGAACGTTTCTGACGAAACCAATCATCAAATCTTCCAATCTACCTCCTGAAACTAAACGTCGACTTACCCCATCAGATTCTAAACCACCTCGTCTATACGGACTTCCCAAAATTCACAAACAAGGTATTCCTTTTCGACCTATCGTGAGTACTATCCAATCTCCTACTTACAAGCTAGCCAAGTTCTTGTCCAACATTCTTTGCGAGTTTACAGGTAAAACCTCTTCTCACATCCTCAATTCTCAGCATTTTATTCAACGTCTAGGAACTATAAAACTTGAACCCCAAGATCTTCTCGTGAGCTTTGATGTTACTTCACTTTTTACTAAAGTTCCTATTAAGGATTCGCTTATTATCATCAAACAGATTCTGTCTCTACATGGCAAGGACTTGAGTTTGGTACCTCTTATTGAAAAGTGTCTATCCTCTACTTACTTCCAATTTGATAATAAGTTTTACGAACAAGTTTCTGGTGCTGCTATGGGCTCGCCTCTATCACCTGTTGTAGCTAACATTTTATGGAATCCTTTGAAACAGGCTGCTTTGGAATCATCAATATTAAAACCTAAAGTGTGGTTTAGGTATGTTGACGACACGTTTATTGTTTGGTCTCATGGTCATCTTGAATTGTCTAAGTTTCTTGATCATCTTAACAATCAACACTTAGATATCAAATTTACTATGGAAATCGAAAGTAATGGTTCTCTTCCATTTCTTGACGTTCTTGTGACTCGTAAGCCCGACGGACTTCTAGGCCATTCTGTTTATCGCAAACCCACCCATACGGACAGATACCTTCATGCTTCGTCTCATCATCATCCTGCACAGAAACGTTCTGTCATTGAATCTTTGGTCCATCGTGCCTTTTCTATTTGTCAACCTGAGAATCTAGACTCAGAACTCCGTCATCTTACTAGAACCTTAGTGAACAATGGTTATGTCAAGCGAGATATTCATAGAGTTATTAATCGTCGTTTACATCCACGTACTCGATTACCTAAGGACATTTCTACTCCCGAATCCAACCCGAAATTGGCCTTTTTACCCTACATTCACAAGGTTACAGATCAAATAGGGAAACTCCTTCGTAAGAATGGTATTAAACCCATATTCAACTCGACAGGCAAAATCTCTCAGATTCTTCCTTCTCCCAAAGACAAATTTCCTACACTTTCATCTCAAGGTGTATACCAAATTCCCTGTTCTTGTGGCTTAGTCTACATTGGTGAAACCGGTCGTTCCGTCATTACTCGCATTTCAGAACATGATCGTTGTATAAGGAAAAGGTATACTTCCAAGTCTGCGGTTGCTGAACATCATTTTACTACAGGTCACAAGATAGATTTTGATAATGTTTCGTTGATTGCCAAATCCCCATTCTTTTTCAACAGGAAATTCCGAGAAAGCATAGAAATCATCAAACACCCCAATAACTTCAATCGCGATCATGGTTTCGAACTATCCCCTCTTTGGTTCCCGGTTATTTGTCATTTAACAAAAACACGCCCCCTAGCAACCGTAACCCAATCAGGGTCGAGCTTAATCATCCGTGACGATCCTGTTCCTTTAAATACGGAGACTATTTCTTCTTAAGTCACTTCTACCTAGTTTAGAATCTGGCTTGGTTCACAAGTTGATTACCTAACTCGGTAGTGCTTCTTTGTTAGATTTTCGTTTGCTTTTTCAGGTTATCGTTTTCTTTCTTACCTTTTCATAGTTTAGGTTATGGCTTGTTTTACAAGTGGATAACCTAACTTTTGAGAAGTTCTTAGTTAGATTTCGATTGCTTGTTTGAGTTTTGCGATTTATCTCACGCCCTGATGAAGCCCCTTACGAAAGTGGGCGAAACGTTGGCAGCTTCGGTTGCAAATATGACACGGTCCAAACCCGGAAGACATTCTAATGTTAGTATAGATTCCGGCCGTGGAAGCCTTCGCTATTACTCTAACGCTTGGTGTTTATTTGTTCCAGTTGTACAAAATTTTCTGGGAAATTATAAAGCAAAAAATTATATAGAATTAGTGGAAAATATGCTTTAATATACTCGGCTGCAACATGAGCATAAAAGTTCACTACCTCTACAGCCACTTAGATCGGTTTCCAGAAAACCTAGGTGATTTGAGTGAAGAACAGGGGGAAAGATTCCATCAGGACATTAAAACTATAGAAGATCGATATCAAGAAAGATGGGGTACCCACATGATGGCCGACTACTGCTGGAGCCTTCAGCGAGACTGTCCTAATAACTACCATGCTAGAAAATCATACAAAAGAAAATTTATAAATGATATGTTAATATAATTTATAAACTTATTTGTTTATTTTGTGAAATAAATACATTACTTTGGATTTTATGTGTTTTTTTACTAGCACTTGAAGCAGATAGTATTAGTAATGACGTAAAAAGTATAAAAGTTAAAAAAACTAGACTATTTCTTTCTAAAATAAAAGTCAAAGTACAATATCTCAAAAACTAGATCTGATAGACCAAATCTGAAGACAGTTTTGGATTCTGCACTCAAAACTTACTTAAAAACAGTTACAAAAACCCTGGCACCAAAATGTGTGTTGGGCTGTGTAATTATTGTTTAATGTATTTTATGTAATCAACGGGTGCGGTTTGTAATGTTAGCAAAACCGATTGTTTTAAACTAACATAATGGAACAGAAGCTGGCGGCGAAATCAGTGTGTTCATATTTTCTGTATATATTTATTTATTTAATATAAATACGCATATTTACTTTTATTTTTTTTATATGCGTGTTTTTGTGGTTTAAGTTTGTGCAATACTCTTCTTTGCTATTTATGTGACAAAGTATAGTTATTTATTTATGTATAAGCTACATTCGTTTACTTTTAGATGACAAGAATAGACGGAGCACATCAAAATTCCTAAAAATACAAAATATACTTAAAGGATAAACACATGCTTATCAATTTATTATTTTATGATTTTTTTATATTTTTTACAGTCATGTTCTATCAGATACAGTTCAGTGTTAAAATAGAAAATAAAATTAATAATGGTCTCTTTATTTTATTCTTTTACTGGGCGAAAAAGAAATTAAGCATTAACGTCAAGTTTTATTTTTTTTTCGCCTTTCCCTATCTCTATCTTTCCTACTTTTCATGTCTTTTTGTTTGGGTCTAGGGTTTTTTATGTGCCATCCATTTTTCTTTTGATTTGTGTTAAGGTTTGCTTTTTAAGCAGTTAGTTGTACATAGAAACACCCTATCTCTTTCTGTCCGTCTTTTTTATTATTTTTTGTCTTTCTTACTTTTAATTTTTTATTTTATGGTTGCTTAAGTTTTTTCTTTTTAAGTTTCTTTTCTTGCTTGATTGGGTTTAGTTGATTTATGATTTTGTTGTACTTGAGTTGAAGCTTGGGATAGATTGCAACGTCTCTACGTACTTTTCTTTAGTCGGTTTTTTAATGTTGTTAGTCACTGTTGCAATGCTTCTACTCTTTAGGTATCTTTTCTTCTTAAAATATTCTAATCCATTCTTCCGCTTCATAAGTTTCCATGTGACACCCTTACGCAATTAACAAAAGTTAACGACGTTCAATTAGCAACAGAAATTTTTTTTCTATCTTATTTACTTTTACTCCTTTTTTTGTTTTGTTTGAGTTATATGGGTTAGACTTTACTTTTTTGGTACACTAGGTAGTTTTTAGTTTTATGGACTTTGTTCTGTGACCTTTGGATTACTGATTAGTATTTTTGCGTTTTACGTAAGCTGACTTATGTCGACTTGCAATCAGAATCCTCTTTTTTGAGATATCTTTGTTGGTATTCAATTCTTAGATCTTTGGAGTCTGCTGATTTGCTTTGGTGGGGGAACTTTATACCGTTTGTTGACAATTTTTAGCGCATCTAACATAGTTCGTCCTCTTCATGATTTTTTTTTTTGATTTTGCATATTCACATTCAATTTCCAATATATATTTGAGTTTCTTATTTCTACTTCTTTTGTTTCGTAGTTTTGAGGATTATATGCAAAGTAGGGTTGGGTCTTAGAGTTTTTGTAATTAGTAATTGTTGGGTACATGGAGATAATCAGGCGTTCACTTTCAGACATTTCCCCTATTAAAACATTCTTGTTTGGCAGTTGAGATTTTGATCCTGTACGGAACGTCGAGTATCGTATTTAAAAACTGACATGTTTGCTTTCAGCATGTTTGTTTGTGTCTATTAACTAATTGCTTACTTTA
This sequence comes from Aquatica leii, assembly GCA_035610365.1. Classification (NCBI taxonomy): domain Eukaryota; kingdom Metazoa; phylum Arthropoda; class Insecta; order Coleoptera; family Lampyridae; genus Aquatica; species Aquatica leii. The sequence continues at coordinate 112,576,871 of CM069434.1, read as the reverse complement.
TTTAACCTTAAATATTTAAGCTTGTAAATCACAATAAAAATTTATTTACAGTCTTAACGTTTAAACATCGTAACATTTATGTACTTAAGCGGTTGTATGTGCGTTGAATAATTACCCGTCAAGTTATTTTGACTTTAAGATTCAAGTTAAATTAGACGCATTCGTACTGTACGTAAGCTTACATACGCTTGTTTGTCAACTATAAATTATTAAAGGGCAACGACTGGTACTGGATATTAAAAAGCTCTGTTGGGTAAGTGATTGTTCAATATATTTTGATTACGCAGCGATATTTAATGTCTGTGGTTGTGGGGTAGTTATCACAAAATTAATTAAGTCTTAGAGTCTGATAACATTTATAACTGCAAAAATGTAATTAATTAGTTTTGTTTTACTTAATTATAATTAAGCAAACAAGTTTTCAAGTGTCACCTTCTTCATTATCTGGAATATTATAGAAATACTTATATCACAGCTACCACAACGCTAGTTTAATGTCTCATGTGTTATATTATATAATAGTTACTAGAAACTATTCTCTCCCTGTTGTTCTTGGAAGAAATTGTAGTTTATATGTTATTAAATCTGTACATGTTATCGTTGGAAACATATAAATACATATTGTCTGTGTTACATCGTTTTTGGTCGCTTTATTTTGTCTCTTTCCTGTCCAGACGTAACCTTGCTTTCAAACCAATGATCTTGATTTGTACGAGGAGTGGCACCTAGATAATTTCTAGCTTTATTTCTGTTTTTCTTACACGCTTATTCACCGACATTGTAGCTAATTGTGGTGTTACCAACGAAGTCTACTGCAAGAAAAAGTTGGTGGCGCCCAACGTAGAGCCTTGATTTACTGTACTATTTTCTAATTGGTTTTACTTTTCTTTAACAACGAAGACTATTAAATTAAAATTTACTTCAATATTCTTAAAATCATTGATTTATTTTTTTGCAAATTTATTTATATAATATATTGTATATAATACCTTTTTAAAACGATGTAGATATAACAATTTAATTACTAATTTCATAAAAATCAAACATCACATCCAAACTCCGGGAGCTAAAAAGATTTGTGAAAAAGTAAGTTTAACCCTCCTACGTAATGTGATTCATACTACTAGAAGTAAGCTTTATAAAATTGATAAACAAGTTAATGACTTGAAAATCCGCTTACGTAAACAATTATCAAATGTTAACTGGAAATTTCTTGAAGATCTTTTGTACCGCAGATTAAAAAATCATGAAAATGGTACCAGATCTAAAAAGATAAGTAAATTTAATAATTTATTTAACAAACAAGTTACAAATTCATATAAAAACATTGATTATAAAAATGATAAACTGGTTGTTAATTTTAACTCTTATCAACTATCCGATACTGCTTGTTCTGTTTTGTCCAAAGGTTTGGATTTTGCTGTTGCTCCTTCAAGAATTTCTGTTGAGCATAATATTTCTAAGATTGAAGCCAGCATCAGTCATCTTCCAGATCGTGAAGCAGCCGAGATTAGATTTGAAACTACCAGGATACTTCGAAGAGCGAAACTTCCAAAGAAGAATCTAACCAGTGCAGAATACCAGGTATTAAAAGGTTTAAAAAATAACAATAATCTTATAATTGTACCAGCCGACAAAAGAAAAGCTACTGTGTTAATGAATAAAGAAGAATACATTAATAAAGCTAACAGTTTACTTAATGATGCCACATCTTACATAAAACTTCTTCAAAATCCCAATAACAAGTTTAAATTATTAACAACAAAGTTATTAAAAGAAAGTAATTTATCAACGGAAACCATAAAGAAACTAACACCACAGGATTCTCTTATTCCATGGTTCTATGGATTACCTAAAATACATAAGCTAAATGCACTTCTTCGACCATTTGTTAGCTGTATTGAATCGACAACTTATGAACTGTCTAAGTATTTAAATGCTATACTGAAACCTTGCATTGGCTTGAGTAATTCATTTATAAAGAACACACAACATTTTATTGAAGTAATTAGTAAACAGAAATTATCTTCAAATGATTTAATGGTTAGTTTTGATACTTCCTCGTTGTTCACTAAAGTACCAATACTTGATACTTTACATCTTTTACAACGACAGTTTGATAATAATACCATCAAGTTATTTGTGGTGTCTTAATCACCAACATAAAATACAAACTACACTATAGCAAACAAGAATATTTATTTACAAACTTAACAAGATATTGGTACTTAACAGAACAAGTAAAATATAAGCGGTTCGCGGCGAGACGTGTACGCGACAAAGGCTGGACAGCAAGTGGTTCGACTTCCTTTCGCTTACGGTCGTGATATTCTCTTACTGTAAGCGCGGGAATTTTTAGTTTCCTATAGCTGGCGATTTCCAGCGTTGCCAAGCGTCAAACGCCACATCACTCCTTCCCTAGTGACAACGACTAACGGAAACGTGCAGGTAGACGAATTGATCGACCTGAACGTGTCGTAGGGACACACATTGTAACGTTGCGAGGAGTAATTTTTGTTGCAACCTGCGGTGAAAAGATAGACGGTGTATTTCTGGATTTAGATACGGTTCCCGTTGCTGGCTCTATGACCACATCCGTAGTTTGTTTCTGCTCTGCTTGTTCCAAGATTTCGAATTTCGTAGGAATTGCTTTTGCGGCTTCTTCGCTGATAAATGCAGGTTTAATTCTGTTAATGTTTACACATATTGGCTTTTCTTTTCTTTTAATCGTAAACGTGTTGTTGTCGTTTCGTTTCAGCACTTCGAAAGGGCCATCGTATGTGGGCTGTAATTGCTTTTTGATTAGATCTCTACGTACAAATACGTGGGTACACGTCCGTAAATTCATGGGAACGAAAACCTTCATGGCAACATGATGAGAAGCTGGCGTTGCTACCATATTGTTAAAACTGTTTCGAAGTTCCTGCAACAATATGTGAGGTGATTTCTCTGTGCATGATTCAAAAAATATGCCTGGCAGTCGTAATAATTGACCATAAACCAATTCAGCACTGGTAGCCTTCAAATCTTCTTTGTACGCTGAACGCATTCCCAATAAGACTGTCGGTAATGTATCAACCCAATTGGTGGTGTTGTAACATGTAATTGCAGCTTTTAATTGTCGATGGATACGTTCTACCATTCCGTTCGCTTGGGGATGATAACTTGTTGTCAGGCAGTGTTCTGAACCCATGAAATTAGCAAGGCTGGTAAACAGCTGGCATTCGAACTGTCGACCACGATCTGTCGTAATTCTAAGTGGTACTCCAAAGCGAGCGATCCAATTATATGCAAAAGCCTTTGCTATGGTGTTGGCTTCGATGTCTTTTAATGGTATCACTTCAACCCATCTTGAATAGCGATCAACGCACGTAAGACAATATGTATAGCCTTGGCAATATGGTAGAGGACCAATTAGGTCTAAATGCACATGATCAAAGCGAGCTTCGGGCAATGGAAATGTACCTGGTGTTGGGTGCGTATGTCTGTATACTTTGACACGCTGGCAAGGTAAACACTCTGTGGTCCATCTCTTTATGTCTTTTTCCATTTTAGGCCAAACAAAATGCTCTTTGATCATATTAGTACTGCTTCTTACACCGGAATGGGATAAGTTGTGTAACTTGTTAAATATGGACTTACGGAATGGCGCTGTCAGATATGGACGCACTTTCAACGTGGATGTGTCGCAATAAACTTCTGCATCGTCGTTAAAATTGAAAAGTTTAAGTTTCATATCTGTTCCGTTCTTAAGCAGATTTTGAAGTTCATTATCAGTACTTTGGGATTTCGCTAGTTCAATATATAACAGGTCAGGCTGTGCCGTTATTGCGTCTATTCGTGACATGGCATCTGCAACAACATTCTCTGTTCCTGCTACATATTGTATATCAGTTGTAAATTGTGATATAAAATCTAAATATCTGAGCTGCCTAGGAGACGCCTTCTCTGGTTTCTGTCGAAACGCGAATGTAAGTGGTTTATGATCTGTGTAGATTGTGAATTGTCTACCCTCGATACTGTGTCTGAAATGCTTCACAGCGGCATAAGCAGCGAGTAGTTCACGATCATAAGTACCGTAATTGCACTGTGCCGAGTTTAATTTCTGAGAATAGAAAGATAGAGGTTTCCATATCCCGTCCTGTAACTGTAGCAAGGTACCACCAATTGCTTTGTCGGCAGCATCGACGCTAATGGCTAACGGAGCATTTACTTCGGGATGTACCAATAATGTGGCAGATGATAGGATGTCTTTAATATCTTCAAAGGCTTTTATATTGCTATCCGACCAATGGATTTTCTCCTTGCCATTCTTCGATCCTTTTAGCATGGTTGTTAATGGGGTTAATTTGTTAGCTGCCTGCGGTATAAATCTTCTATAGAAGTTTAGCATACCCAAAAATCTGCGAAGGTCTCTAATAGTTTGCGGTCGAGGATATTGCTGGATAGCTTGAACTTTTTCGTGAGGTGGTTTTATGCCTTCTGAATTTATCGTGTAGCCCAGAAAGTTGACTGTAGCCTTACCAAAACTGCACTTCTCTGGATTTATTATTACACCATACTGTGTAAAACGCTTAAATAGTAGTTCAAGGTGTTTCACATGTTGGTGTTCATTTTCAGAAAACACAATAATGTCATCGATGTATGGGAAACAGAAGTCAAAGTCCCGAGTCACTTCATCAATAAAACGTTGAAAAGTTTGAGCAGCATTTCTCAAACCAAATGACATGTAGAGGTACTCGAACAATCCAAATGGAGTAGTGATGGCTGTTTTCTTAACGTCTTCTGGTGCTACCGGGATTTGATGGTAAGCTTTTTCCAAATCGATTATTGAAAAGATTTTTTTTCCATATAATGATTGAGAAAAATCTTCAATATGTCGTACTGGGTAGTTATCTGGTATTGTACGAGCGTTTAATGCTCTGTAGTCTCCACATGGTCTCAATGCTCCATTTTTCTTAGCGACAAGATGCAATGGTGAACTCCACTCGCTTGAAGACGGTCTTACAATTCCAGTACGAAGTAGATCATCATACTCCTTTTTTGCTGCCTTAAATTTGTCGGGGGCTAGCCTTCTCGGACGACTTGAGACTGCTGGTCCTGGCGTCGTACAGATATAATGCATTGTTTGATGCTGTACCGAGTTACCAGGCGATGTTGGTGTAACAACCTTTGGGTATTTTTGCAACAACTGTAGGTATACGTCACTTGTCTCACCCATATAAGTTCGTATCGAATGAATGTTTGCAGCGCGCACTTGTCCTACACTAACTAGATTTGTCACAGTGTCTACTAATCTAAGGTTCCTTAAATCTACTATAAGTCCATAATGAGTTAGAAAATCAGCACCGATTATCGCATGATCAATGTCTGCTATTAGAAAATTCCAAACAAACGCACGTCTTAAACCTAAATTTAAACATTTACTAACTAAACCATAGGTACAGAACTTCGCACCATTTACTGCACTTAAATAAAAGTCAGTTTTCTCTGCTTGGCAATTTGCAAGTCTTTTTGGAAACACTGAAACGTCCGCACCTGTATCCACTAAATATTGTACTTTGTCTGCTTTATCGGAAACGAAAAGACGGCATTGTCCTGTTTGCCTGTCTACTGCCGCCTCGACAGACAGGTTATTCAGTTTTTTTGAAAACTACACGGTTCTCTGCATTTACGCGCTCTTTGCCCGAATCTGTCGTGATAAAAACAGTAGTCTGGGTTATTTACTCGAGGTCGACTTCGAGAACGGGAACGTCTTCTGTAATTATAATGATGGTTACGGTTCGGTTGGCGCTCGGTTGGTCGGCCATTTTGTTCCAATTGCTCCAACCGTGCCGATATTGCTGCTAATTGCAAAGAGATGGCGCTAACATCGAACATGTTATCCTTGCTGGCGTCGGATCGTACTTCCGGTATCGGCGGTGTGGATACTGCGTTACATGCCGCAACTGAACCTTTCGGCCATGTTTCACATACCTGGTCGGCGAGCCTGGCAGCGTCATCCAACGGTTGCGCAGCTACGGTTGCTAAAATTGCTTGTGCGTATGCTAGCAAGCGACTTATCCAAATTGTACGGAGTAAATCGTCCGGCATTGTTTTTCCAGCTAATCCACGTAGATGACGTAGGAATTGACTGGGTTTCCGGTCTCCGAGTTCCTCGAATTCTAGCAGCTGTCGTGTCTTCTTCTCCTGTGACGTGGATAATCGGTCGATTAGCTCTTTTTTAATTTTAATATATTTATTTTCAGGTGGAGGGGCCACTATAATGTCTAGTACTTCTGAAACATAACGCGAGTCTAAACTACCCGTAACTAAATAATATTTCTTTTCATCGTCTGTCACTCCGTTTAATAAAAATTGTCCTTCTATTTGCGCGAACCATGCTGCAGGTTGTTCTGGCCAAAATGGTGGTAGCGTAAACGTAACACGTTGTGGTTGAGGTAAAGAAGATGCGACCACGTTGGCGTTCGCCATCTTTTTTTTTACTTTCGCGATATCGTACACAAATCACGTCGGGTTTACCACTGTGGTGTCTTAATCACCAACATAAAATACAATCTACACTATAGCAAACAAGAATATTTATTTACAAACTTAACAAGATATTGGTACTTAACAGAACAAGTAAAATATAAGCGGTTCGCGGCGAGACGTGTACGCGACAAAGGCTGGACAGCAAGTGGTTCGACTTCCTTTCGCTTACGGTCGTGATATTCTCTTACTGTAAGCGCGGGAATTTTTAGTTTCCTATAGCTGGCGATTTCCAGCGTTGCCAAGCGTCAAACGCCACATTATTTAAACATTGTTTGACAAAATCATTCTTTTTGTTTAATGGTGAATACTACAAACAGATAGATGGTGTAGCAATGATATCGCCAATTTCTCCATCTATTGCTAATTATTATATGGAACATTTTGAAGAAAAAAAGCCTTAATTAAATAAGAATTATTATAAATTCAACATTATTAGAAAATAATAGACAAACTCATTAAAACAATTTCTAAATTTGCTATCAATTTTTTTTTCAAAATGTTGATAGTTGATACCACGGTATAAATAAAATTCTTTTATTTTGTTTACTACGCCACACAATGCTTTGAGTATATAAAGCGAAAGAACAAAGCCCAAACCGCATCTTTTAATCAGTACTTTTTATTAAAAATATTGCATTTGCTTTTGAAGTTTATAATTCATATAACGTACAAATATCCAAATAAAGTAAGGATTTTTTATTAAAAAAACAAAAACAGCGAAAACAAATTTAACAACAAAACTACTAAAATTAATTAAACATAATTAAAATTCTAATTAAAAAATAAAATTATTGTTTTTATTCAAACTAGTCTATTTAAAAGTAAAATTATTATTAGGTAACAGTTTAATTACCTTTTGTAAATTAGAAATTTAGAATAAAGATGCAATATAGCTGTATAAATAGATATTTATGTAGTTATACAGGAACTTTGGAAATGATCGTATCTCACGTTACATATACTAGGCAACCAACGCTGCTTAGATTGGTATAAAGTAAAACAAAAATGACTAAATGAAATAAATTGTAACCTTTTAATCATAGTTAAGTAATAAAGTTAACACATTAACAATATTACCCATAAGCTTCATATAGGATCAATTAACATTTCCAAATGTTCATTTCTAAAGCATTTTAACTATTAGCTTGTGTATAGATTTCTAATAACAGACCTAGTTTAAAACATATTCTATAAGAATGCGTATACAAGAAGAATAAAGTACCTTAAAAGATTTTTTCAAAAACAATTTTATAAGAATACTAGATTGCATTAAAAAAAGAAATTAAAAATCTTATTATAAAACATATTAATATTTTTTTAATCAAGCTTTTGAACTTGAGGTAAGTTCTTCGTCAGGCAGTATAAATTAAATTGATTTGACAATTATAAAACTAAGGTAACTAAAAACAATAAATAGTAAGAGAACTAGATAATTGACGCAAGTTTATTTAACTACAGCATTTGCTCAAAGGTCTAAGAAAAACACCGTAAACTTTCTAGACGTAACTTAACCCTTTGCCTACTAGTCGTAATACGACTATTAGAATGAAACCACCCAACTAGCGCGTTTTCTATTTTCCTGGTGGTGGTATAACAAAACCGCAAAGTGGGAATGACTACGTACGTCCCCCACCGTCAAATGTTATCGTCCAGTAGAAGATTTGTTTGTTGCTTGCTTAACAATTCACGGTTAAATGCAAGTAAAACTACGTAAACGTATATGGATTAAAATTTTTGTATATTACGCCAACAGACGTGTTTTTATATATTTTTCTTTATGATATTGTACAAGAAATTGCATTACAAACTAAATTTTATGCTTTACAAAAATCAGGAAGTAATGCTAATTCTTTTATTGTCTTTACATCTAAAGAAATTAAGGTTTTTTTTTTGAATAAACGTTTTGATGGGCATAAAAAAATTACCGAGTTATTGTAATTACTGGTTCTCCAAACCGGAATTGAGAGATCACTTCATTAGTTCCGCGATGTCAAGAGATTGTTTTGCGTCGTTTTTGGCCCACATTCATTTGTGTGACAACTTAATAATGCTAGCTAGAGGTTCTTCAAATTTTGATAAGTTGTATAAATTACGTCTTCTACTAAATGCTTCAAAGGTCGAAGTACAATAAAACAATATATGCCAGCAAAGCCCATTAAACGAGGCTATAAAGTCTGGATGAGGACCGATTCAACTGGATATGTATGCCAAGTTCAATTGTATACGAGAAAAATAAGTGATGCAAATGAAAAAAACTTAGAAGCCAGGGCAGTAAAAGATCTAACTAGAAGTTTGGTCGGGAAAGGTCATCACGTGTATTTTGACAATAATTTTAATTCTGTACAACTTCAAAAAAACCAACAAACTGAAATGATTTATGCATGCGGTACTTTGAGGAAAAACCACAAAAATCTCCCCACTGATATAAAAAAAAACGAGAACTGAACAGAGAAGAGTCTGATTAGAGGTTAGCAGAGATGGTCTTGTCTTTATAAAATAGAAAGATTGCAAAGCGGCGTACTTTCTAAATCAATTGTAATATTATAGTCATTTGATTTAGTATCGTGCATTTTTTTTAAATAGGTAACCATCACAATCCATCAGAAACGGGAACTACACACAGAAAACAAAAATATGGCATTATAGAAGAAGTTGTTTGTCCTGATATGTTCAAAGACTATAACCAGCTCATGAGTTATGTTGATAAGCTGGACATGGTTAAAAGCATTTACGAAACTGATCGCAAATAAAAAAAGTGGTGTCACAGAATTATGTGGATGAGAATTATTGATGTTGCAGTGGTTAATTTTTTATTTTATTTCACCAAAGAGCAGAATTTGAAAGTTTTTATCTGAAAAGTTTCAGAGTTGCTGTTGCCTTGGAATTAATAGAAGCCGAACAAAAACGAAATAAGTCTTTCCCTACACGTCTTATTCTCCACTTCAAAACTACTGTGTCTTATGAAACAAGGTATGATCAATGTCTGCGCATGCCAGTATATTTTACTTCAAGAAGATGTGCATTTTGTAGCACGAAAGAGAACAGCCATTGGACAAAATGGTCACGTAACCGATGCGATGTCGGTTTATGTCTCAACAACAACAAAAATTGTTTCTCATTATTTCACAAAAAAATAAAAGTTTTTAAGTATATGTCCATCATTTGTGTTAATATTAATCTGTCTGCTATATAATAACAAAAATATTAATTTTATTTTTAAAAACTCTCCTAACTAATAACACTGGTCTGCATGAAAATCGGCCCTGATACCATTCTTGACGATTCTTATGTAAAATGACCTCCTGAATCCAAAAATGAGCTCCGTTTTTACCCATCGCCCACCTATTTTGGGGGGACCCCATTTTTATTTTATTTTTTGCATTTTTTTTTAGAATTTTAACTAATAGCCATTAAACATCCCAAAGCAGGTAATAAAATTTATACCAAAGTATATCGCAAAGTTTTGCCATAAAATGTATATAGAAACAACAATAAAATACAAATATATAAGAACAGCAAAAAAATATCAATAAACAGTTAGGAAGATTCACTGCACGACGCTGGCGATCTCAATACCACATGTAGGTTTGAACAGGAATTTTGGACAGGCTTGAACTTGCATTACTCTTCTCATTATAGTATATTACATTGTTTGCTTAACTGCTTCGATCAGTACATCTATAGTTGTTGCAGAGTTAACTTGTCGACGTTTTAAACGTGCTGGATTTTGTGTTCATTTTTGTTCATTTGTGTAAAACAGTAAAACTACTTTTACTCCGGATTTTTTCAAGTGACTAAGTGTGATTTGTGGTTAATGTCGGGCGTGGAATTACTGTTTAATTATGCTACGCGAGTCTAAAAATCACCCCGATAGCTTCTGCTATGTCTGCGGGGAAGTAACTTTAAAAGCGCAACGAAAACCCCTTTCTCCGCTTGTTAAAACAGCTTATAAATTGTACTTTGATTGTCAAGTTGGCGACCAGGACAAGACTTGGGCTCCATCAGTTTGCTGTACGACTTGTTACAGTAGTTTGACCAAATGGCTCAAAGGTACCCGTAAATCAATGCCATTTGCTGTGCCCATGGTTTGGCGTGAACCTCGCTGTCATCTTACAGATTGTTACTTTTGTGTGACTTTCACCGTCGGGTTTTCAAGCAAAAGTAAGCATACAATTCAGTATACCAATATTCCGTCAGCTCTAAGACCTGTTCCTCATAACGATACTTTGCCAATCCTAGAGCCCCCAAACACTTATACTCTAGAACCGGAAATTGATTTAAAAGACTCTGAGCCACAACCTGGGGTTTCGAATGATACGTTCAATGATGATGAAAAGTATTCCGCAGATTTAGTTTCTCGGCAACCTCACCTCCTCACTCAATCGGAATTAAATGATATTGTCAGAGATTTGCTGTTACCCAAGACTAAATCTCAGCTCTTAGGATCGCGACTTCAACAGGGGAATCTCTTAGAAAAAGGAGTAAAAATATCTTCTTACAGGACCAGACAAGCAACCCTAAAATGTCTTTTCCCAGAAGATAAAAATTTAGTGTTCTGCCCTAATGCAAATTTATTGATGACAGAGCTACAGATGCCATGTGATCCAGACAAATGGAGACTGTTTATAGACTCATCAAAAACAAGCTTAAAAGTTGCCCTGTTGGCAAATGGGAATGACTTCCCATCAGTTCCAGTTGCATACTCTGTTCATATGAAGTTATCATGATTATAAGTAGAAACTTTGCGCTGACTTAAAAGTTGTTGCTCTACTCACGGGCCTGCAATCAGGATTCACAAAATATTGCTGCTTCCTTTGTGAATGGGATAGCCGAGCCCGAGATAAACATTACATCGTACGGGACTGGCCTCTGCGAAAAAGTCTTATTTGTGGACAGAAAAATGTCGCTCACAATCCTTTGGTTCCGAAGGAAAATATTTACTTACCACCTTTACACATCAAACTTGGATTGATCAAGCAGTTTGTGAAAGCAGTGGACAAGACAGGTGGCGCATTTCAATTTTTGAAAACTAAATTTCCTCGTCTTAGCGAAGCTAAAATTAAAGAAGGCGTTTTTGTTGGTCCCCAGATTAGACAACTCTTCCAAGATTCGACGTTTATTGAACACCTAAATCGAAAAGAAAAACGAGCTTGGCTTGCATTTCAAAACTGCTTTTAGCGTACAAGGTCTCTTAAAGTTCACTTCCTTCACTCGCATCTGGACTTTTTCCCTGAAAATTTAGGAGCAGTCTCGGATGAACACAGGGAACGGTTCCATCAAGACATCGCTAAGCTGGAGAAGAGATTTTCAGGGAAGTGGAATGCAAGCATGTTGGCAGAGTACTGTTGGTTTTTGAAACGAGAGAGCTGTACCTCAGGGTATAAAAGGAAAGCAAGCACCAAGTAACGATGAATATCTTTTTATTTATTACTGTTTATAGCTAAAATAATTCTTTTTTTCATTTAAATTAAATGTCCAAGTATTTATTATTATAATTATTATTATCGTTCGATAAATAAATTATAATTAATTTATCGAAAAGTGGTAAAATTAGAGATTTGGGGCTCTCTCGAAAATGGTGAGTGATGGAAAAAAACGGAAGACATATTTGGATTCAGGACGTCATTTTACATAAGAATCACCCGGAATAGTGTCAGGGCTCGATAAAAAATATTTTTTTGCAGACCAGTGTAATTTGGGCTTATTTTCTCGTGGTTTCATATTGATACAACCCCGTAAAAAAACTAAATTTTTCTTATAAATAAAATAAAAACTTTTGATTAACTGCTATTAACATTATTTAACTAGTTTTCAAAATGTCACCTTATAATTTAAAATTTTTTTGGTTATCGTATCCATCCTGTCAAATAAATGAATTAGAACATATTAAACATATTAATTAGTAAAAAAAATTTACTACGAAAGCTGCTAAAACTCTTTAACAGAATGAAAACCGACTTGAAAGTAATTAATTATAAGCGGTTCAATCGAGACAAAGAATCGATTTTCAATTGGCGGAATTTAATTATGACAAAGACTGCGCTTAAAGTAATCATCAGAATGTTGTGATTAAGCCGATGAGAACTCTTTGTTTGTATTGCTACGTACTGAAATTTCAAAACGAATCACCCGGCATGTGTTGTTTGAATGGTAAAGTGAAGTTGTCATCGCTAGTTGCACCACTTAAAAGCTACGTTTCTGTCAACACATTGTTGTCCAAGCATTATTTGAAAAACCTTTTGAAATACAATTAAAACTTTGAAATGACTTCGCTCGGAGATGAAGAAGATGTTGATCAACGTTGCGCTGTTATCAACAGAACCAAGCGTGAAATTATTTCAAATTTACATTTATTTCACCAGCGTACTCCTTTGGTTAATTTATTCAAAATCGCTTTAAATCAAATGCCATCAGATGGTTACCAAGTCATTATAAGAACCGATAAAACACTATCCGGTAAAAATGAACAACGCTTTAATGCTCCAACCATCAACGAAGTGGCAGTCGTTGATTTTTTACTTTAAAGTAAATATCGTTAAAAATATATAAATGAATTTGTTTGTTTATATATGAGACAAAATTTATTAAACAAAAATATGCGTATTATAGTATATCACGTATATTGAATTATGATAAGAACTCAACAATTCAATCACAGTTTGAAATGCCGTAAACTCCTTCATCAGCTCATTGTTGACATGTACGCGCCATAATTCAAAGCGAGCGGCTTCTACACATTTGTTTGAAGCCAAAGAAATTGCACGTCGAAGGTTATATTCATTTGCGCGATGCAATTGCAAATGATGGAAACACTGCCAACATTGATCAAACGTGCATACTTCTTTGCTTTGTATATTAAAAGCTTAAGACATATGCATAATTATGCTTAAGTTGCTTTAACGCATGTTTGGAGATACGAGAGAACAAGATCTTTTCATCACATTTCCGTGCCATCTAGCTTGGACAGAAATTAAAGATTTGTTATTGCCTGATCAGTCATCGCATCACAGAAATGATCTGACAACTAATGAAATTAATGGATCTCATAATAAAAAAACTAGTGTGGTCACCACGCGACTTTCCTATAAGGAATGATGAAGGAATATTTAAGTTATGCTGTCATAAAACCATTTTGAAGTGATATTTACACGTTTGTATTGATTTTGTAGTATATTTGTGCGCCTCGATATTACTTACCTCTTTAGTAAATCAGTTAAAAAAAATCGTCGCAGGCAGGGTTCGAAACTGTATTATATTTGTGAATTCATTTTAACTTACAAACTAAATATCTGATAAACTGTTAATGTTAGAATTATTTTTATTATCTCTATAAGAAACTGTAAAAATAATTCGAATAATTTACATACGTACAAAATTATATAAGAAAAACTGTTAAAAATGGCGGATACATCCAATTCCGGTCTGTTCCGATGTCGAAGAACGAGCAGCACATTCACAAAATACAACACTGACAGCTTTTTGCTGAATCATGAATTTCTAAAATATTACACTTAAAACACAATAAGCAAAACCCTTTACAAGAGAAAGCGAGGCGCTGTTGTTCCAGACTATGCTGGTGTTCATACATCTGATGCATTGAGTGGAGTACCTATATGCTGTAACATCCAAATAACGCTGAATGTTCCGATTTGAGAATGATGCTTCACACAGTCAAAAGTTTAACATCATTCCAAGCTTTAAAAACGGATAATGAAGAAATATGTGAAACGTACAGAGAAGCATGTTATCGACTCGGTTGAAAACAATCTGCATTGGTACACGACATCGACAGAAGCAGCTTTCATTTGTATTCCGCTACAAATTCGCACGCTGTTTGCAATTATTTTAACGACTTGCTTGCCTTCTAATCAAAAACGTTTTTGGGAAAAGCACAATGCAAGCACAAGTGACGATATACTAAGACAAGCATGTAGAACCAATCTAAATGTGAAAATCCAGTTTTCAATAAAGCACTCATACTAATTGAGAATAGAATAGATGTATTTCAATCAACAAAAAATTCTTAGACAACCAGCACAGACATGTGATCGAAACAATGTTCACGGCAGAGATTTGGTACGTGAACGGCAATATAACTCTGATGAATTGCGCCATTTTGTTGATGCTTAGAAACAACTGTTGCTTGCTGATCAAAGAATATTTTTAGGAAAAGTTATGCAACAGGTAGAGAAACGAAAGTAGTAGAACTATTTCCCTTGACGCACCTGGAGGCACAATGAAGACATACTAGCTCAATTTTATAATTGCTGAAATTTAATCGAAAAATGAAGTTGCACTAGCTGTAGTATCGTCTAGAATCGCATCAAGGTTACTTGATAGTGAGCGTAGCGCATTTAGCTCTTAAACTTCTATTAAATGTAAACAATACCAAAACAAAAATATCTAACATCGGTAAAAATTTTGACATGGCTGCAGTATTAAAAACAAACTCATTTACTGTATGGGATGATGCACTATGGCGCACAAAAAATCTCCGAAAACTCAAAACTTTTTTAGAAAATATCCGACCAATGCGTACAGTTCTATTGCTGTTTACTAGTGATTTTCAACATACTATGCAAGTGATTTTAAGATCAACACCACCCGATGAACTAAATGCATGTTTGAAAGCGTCATATCTTTGGAGTCATGTAGAGAAACTTACATTGTCAACAAATATGCGTGTGCATTTACTTCAAGATGCTGCTGCGCAAATGTTGGCTTTGCGAACGAGCAATTTCAGTTCCGAAGAATTCTGTTGACCCAATAAAGTTGTCAAGCTGTCAACTATCCAACAACTCTCTGGAACCATCTAAAATGTTCCTACAAATCTTAACTTTAAAAGTTGGTTCACCGTTGATGCTCATTCGCAACTTAGATCACTAATATTGTGCAACGAAACAAGACTTGCCATTAAAAAATTATCGTCAAATTTAATTGAAGCCACAAAAATTAGCGGCAAATGTAAAGAAGAAGATGTGCTGATACCACAAATTCCAGTTTCTAGTGCGCCCGGCTTTTGTCATAACCATCAACAGGGCTTAAGTTCAATTGCTACGTTTCTCTCACGGCTAAGTATATGTTGCTTGCTCTAAAGTTGGAACGCCGAAAAATCTATATTTTTACACATTTGCCAAAAATACTTAAAATATTGTTTATCGGCTAGCATTAAAATAAAAAGTAACAAACAAACAAGATTTCCTTTTTTTTCCAGCAAATAAATAAAATGTAAATTTAATGTAGTAGCACACGTCGGGTATCCGTTACAAATAAGTTGGCAACGCAAATTAGATTAACTGGTGGCAAGAAATCGACTTGCATTTAAGAATACCATAATTCTTGATATCATTCATAGTAAGTATACAATTCCAAAAATACTTTACCTTATCCTTTGTTACGTAGAGGTATACAAATTAAAGAATATACCCGATAGAAGTCGAAGAGTGGCATCACGTTACTACTTTAAGCAATAAGTGACCGGAACTAACAGTCAGCAGTAGATACTTTCCACGCTCCTGATAAAATTATAAAAGCAAATTATAGTTTAGGAAGAGAAAACCTGGATATACAAATCAAAAGAAATCAAAATATAGCAATTTTATTATCACGTTAAAGAAAATAGCTTAACATGTATTAAGATAATTAAATAGTTACGTAAATTATAGAATCGGGACTTCGAGGAAACAAGAGATCTAGAAGAAGACCACAAACCAGATGGACGGATGACTTCAAGAAGATGATAGGACACGATTGGATGAGGAAAACACATAACCGAGAAGAGTGGAAAAACATAAGAGAAGCTTACACCCGACGATTGATGGAATAGACTGTAGAAGAAGAAGAAGAAGATATAAAATACGAGTAGTGCGCCACTGTACGGTTATAATATTTAAGAATGTTATTATTGACAGTACGTCACTGTTTTTAAAGAAGCTACAAAATAAAGTGGGATTAGATAAAATTTAGTAAAGATCCCTAAATTAAATTGCCTGCAGTTATGGCAATATGGAACGTGACGCATGTTAACAGGTAAACGTTGATAGTACAAACTTGTAACGTGGTATAAGCCGAAAGTCGCTTATAATCATAAACATAACAACCGCGAAAGCTTAAAGTTTTAAACTCGTAATAATAAATTTAGATTTCAGGTTTAATTGTCCTGTCTCACGAAGTTACTATTCGAAATGCAATGCCTTACCTAAAATTCATACATAAAGGTTTAATCAGCTTGATTATTAATTATAAAATTATTTTTTAATTTTTAACAACCGTACATGACATGTAGCAATAACAAAACAAATAGATTACGAGACTACTATTTATTGAAGTGGTACTTACGCGGGCCGCGGTACAGCATCATCGCTAATAAATAAACAGAAAGATCTGACCTGTGTTTTGTAGGTGTCAGGTAAGTGGTTACGCTGGCATCCGCGTGTCTATAATCATTTACGTTGATGATACCGTAAACCAAAATGTCGCTAGTTTTGTGATGGCCGGAACAGTAATTCTCAGATGAGTTCATAACCATAGCGATGAAACTAAGTAATAGACACATCCGAATAAGAAGGAAAACAATGCAAAAAAAACCACTAAAAAAACAATAAATTAAAATCGTTAAATCGCCATTATGTAAAACCTACCAAAAGGTTTTTAATCTTATCAACCCAACAAAAATTTGCGTGTGAATAGCCGTAATGCAGATAAATTCTTGAGTGAGTTCGTCTAAAAGACGAAGTTTAATAAACGTTGAATTTACAGAACACATTCTTATCTAACCACTAGTTTCAAGCGAACAAGTGCTGATAAGTAGCAAATTTGTTAACTTTTTGTGGTTTTATTAGCGCTTTGAAATGGAAAAGAACGTGATAAGTTTGAACGAACACATTTTAGTGTCAAAATTTCCCATCAACTTACGTTATTCGTGGTGGTAAATCAGTATGATCAATTTTACGAAATCCAAAAAACCAAATAACGTGAGACATTAGAATATATAGGGTTAAACAATATAAAAAAAAAGAAATCTTATGTAAGTTGTCTATACGACAGGTCTTAAAATGTACTTCAAATCGGAAATTTCTTGTTGCAAATTACTAAATAGATTAAATGCAACTTTTACATTACACCTTCGTCAACTCGTTAAAACTACATTAAATTTCAATCAGTAGTGTAACCAGGATTTTTGTTTGGGGAAGGACCTATATTGTTTAAAATAGTTTTAAACACAAGTGAAAAGTCGGATTTTTATTTTACACTAAAAGAAATTTAAAGTACATTTACATGTTAAGTCATTTTCACTTTTCTATAAGGGAAGTATAGCAATCGCAATTTTTTTCAAAATTTTTGTATTTCGTTTAAGGTCTCTTGAATCAGAAAAATGTATTTTTGATAAAAAAATTTTGGGTGTCTGTCTGTATGTAACTATGTACCCACGATAACTTTCGAAGCAAAAGTCCTACTAACTTGAAATTTCGTATGGAGCTAGCTTTTTATATTGTATCGGTTTTATTAAAAGATAGGTCTAATAAAAAAAAAGTAAGTGGCTGTATCCGCCAATTTTAACAGTTTTTCTTATATAATTTTGTAAGTATGTAAATTATTTGAATTATTTTTACAATTTATTATAGAGTTAATTCTTTTTACCAATTTATTCAAATAAAATTTCTTTTTAGCATTACCAGTTTATTAGATATAAATCTTGAACAAAAATAAGATACGTTACAAAATTACAATTTTTTTCTATATTCTTTTGACTAGTTTATATACGAAGTGCTACATCTTATTTAAATTATTTTAGGATGTACCCACGATAACTCTCGAACCTAAAGTCCTAGTAGTTTGAAATTGGAATATGGTGCTAGGTTTTTATATTCTTTCGGTTTTATTGAAAGATGGGTCTGATACAGAAACTGGAAGTGGGTGTATCCGCCATTTTTAACAGTTTTTCTTATATAATTTTGTACGTATGTAAATTATTCAAATTATTTTTACAGTTCCTTATAGAGATAATTCTTACTAACAATTTATTCAAAAAGAAATTTAACATTAACAGTTTATCAGGATATTTAATTTTTAATTTAAAATGAATTCACAAATATAATATAGTTTCGAATCTTGCTTGCGACGATTTTTTTTTACTGATTTACTAAAGGGGTAAGTAATATCAAGGCGCACAATTCGGTTATATCTTAATGAAATCGAAGAGAAAAATTTCAATAAAATAATAGCATGCTAGGAAGTCAAAGCAAACGTGTACATATCACTTCAAAATGACTTTATGACAACATAACCTGAAAAAAATATGTCGACATTTTTCATCATTCCTTATAGGAAAGTCGTGTGGTGATCACGCCAGTTTTTTTTAGCTAGAGAACAATACTCGGAGAAGAGAAGGGTCAACGCTACTGACTGCAATATTGAATGATTATTAATTTATTGATTTCATTAAATCATTATCATTTAAATTATTGATCAGATTTTAAAAAATGAACAAATTTGTAAAAATCATTAATTGCTTTAAATAGTTTCTTAATCAAAATGTTTAATTTAAATTTATACATTTTATCCTATAATGTAAATCAACGTTGTAATTTAATAATAAACGTTTTAAGATTTATAGATGCATATATCGTATAGAGTTGTTGCAATGTTTTTATTTATTGCTGCTAAAAATTTTTTTATAGTTTTGAAATCGTTTTCTATTGTTCATTAAAAACTATGGAAATTTGTACAGCTTACTGAAAGCTTATGGTTCTAAGAGACTTAGGTTTGGTTAGTATTTAGGTAGCATAACATTTAGTACAATTGTTTCTGTAATCTGTTTTAAGTATATTCTATTATATTCATTCTAACAGTATTATGCCTTTGATTTAAATCTGTTATAAGCGCAGCCAGGACAAGTGTTGTCATTCAAGACCATGTCTTGTTTAGAATTAGCAACAGATTTACAGTGCAATTAGTAAAATACATTTGCTTCTGGAAATATAAATTTCTATAATTTTGTAATCTAAAACATTTAACAGCGTTTATAAGAAAAGAAATTTACTCCAAATTGTAGCCGTATATCATTAAGTACTATATTCGTATCAATTTTATCTAAACAAAAAGTATTTGTATTTATAGGAATCTAAAAGCAAAAATTAAAAATAAAAATCAATAAAACTCGACAAAAGATTTTCTATATTAGTTTTGTAATGAAACGGTATGTTTTGCGATTTTTAATATCTTTATGTTTAGACAGTGTTCATAGAATCCTTGTATTATAGCATCGTTGACCATAAAAATAAAAAAATAATTAAGAATTTTTTTTCTATATTATAAGTAAAATAAATTAATTATAAAACAAATCACGTTTTTAGAAATTACCAGTTTATTTTTATCTTATTCGTTCTCGTGTTTTCGCTTGCATTTTACATAGATGTATGTAGTAACTTCATAAATTTTCATATTCTAAAGTCAAATATTTTAGCTAAGATATACAAAACTGTCAAGAGCACATTTCCTTTTCGTTTATATTTATCTAACTGTAGTTATTAAGTTAACTTATAATTAAAATAAAATCTAAATTATTATTTAAGATAATGAGGCGCAAAACTCAGGTAGTTTAGATAAGCGAAGATTGCGCTAACAAACGATGTAAAGAAATTAATTAAACAATTAGAAAAATTGTCAAAATTGGTCAATTAACTTCCGAAGTCAGGGATGGGAAATAGTTTGATGTTAAGACTAAACTATTAAAGTCTTATCTGCAATAAAAAGTTACACAGGAATAATTCATTGATTCAATCTCAAAAGATAGTTATAATCCTACGTTCAAAAACAAAACAAAACAAAAACAATTAGGTAAAATTTAGTAAGGTTACTTAAAACTAAGAATAGCAATTTTTATCATTTAATTAATTAAACTTAAAACTAAGAGAAGACCGGTATTTCTTTACATGTAGTAAGAAAAACAATTTTAAAATAAGTTAATTTAAATATTTGCGGTACGCAAATTTAATTTTTATATTAATTAAAGAATTTTATTATTTAGTATTTAATAAGTTACGATCAAATGTAAGTTATTTCATAAATTCGTTGATGAAGCAAAGTTTTTATTCGACGAAAGGAATGTAGATAGATATATCTAACCCACGCATCTGGATCAAATTTCACGTTGATGTCATCCAACGGAATGCAAAGCTAATGTTAGCGGATAGCCTTGAGAAATTTCTCATCAAAAACCGATGACCAAGGTGTATTTTCTTCAAGAAAATCAATTTGGGTCATTGGCATTTATTGTGTTATTCATATACCAAATCCACTCCAATTATAAAGGTAACGATAATTTTATTAAAGATAAAATCGGTACATAAAAAAAAGTCTGTATTGTTAACACAGACTTTTTCTAAATAAAGATATAGCAGATATAAGGTAAAATAAAAGATATACGGCTTCAAAATTAAGTACCACAAGCGTACTCTTCGAACGCTAAGTACTGAATAAATCTTAAAGCTGACCTCGCCCTAAAAAGTAGCGACTCCACAAAATAAAAATTAAGGAAGGTTTACACGCAACATTTAATTAAAATAATACAGATAATTTAAAATCAAATTATAACAGTAACGGAAACGTTCGATCAAAAAAAAAATTATAGGTACTATCAAATGAAGTACTAAATACCATGGCGAATCTACGATAACACTTACGTAAATATCAACAAAGGCAACGACAACGATAAGGCAAAGGCAGCGACAAAGAGCAAAGCCATCGACAAAGGCAAAGGCAAGATGCAACTGGAACACTAATATTAGAATGAAATATTTACAGCTTACTCTAACTTATTACTAACCTAAAGCTATATATAAAAAAACAAAAGGAGAAAAGAGGGAAAAAATCTTGAAACTTGGCTTCGACAGCTAAATAGTTCTAAAGGAAAAAAAGAGGACGTGCGTCACGAAATCGGCAAATAACGTTATCCCACAAACAACTATCCCAACAATACTACCGACACCTAGGCACAATAAAATCAAGACGAAGAAGCAAATGGAAACTGTCACAATCACTACTTATCATCTATAGAATCTTCGCCATTATAAACTTTCAAATCTTTAATATGCCATACTCCTAAATTGTTTCCAGATATATCGGATAATTCATAAACAAGACGGGAATGAACTTTAACAACTTTACATAATATAAATTTTGGTGCTAGCTTAGTAGCAAAACTTTTCGTTGCGTCTGAAAGAGAATAGCTTCTTTTCCAAACAAAATCGTTAACCTTGAAAACGACAGAACGTTTCCTCAAATCATATCGTTGTTTGCTTTGCTTATAAGCCTTTTTCAAACGAGATCGCACATTTTTATACAGTGCAGCTAAAGATAAGACATCTTCCTTCCATAGTTTACGCTCGATATTAGATATAAAATTATTAGCATGATTTTCAGATACGGGACCATAGAAAGATCCATCAACAGGTACGGTACTAGCAAACATTAGAAACGAAGGAGAAAATTGAGTCATTTCATGTCTAGATAAATTAATGGCTTGAGCAATCTTGAAAAAATTTTCGTCCCAACAACGATGGTTTTCTTTAATAAAGGAAGAGATAGTGGTTAGAACAGTTCTGTTTGTTCGTTCGGTAGGGTTTACTTGAGATAAGTGACGAGCACTATACCAGATATTAACTTTATGATTAGAGATAAAATCGGTAAATTGTTTAGCCTTAAAAACTTGTGCATTGTCAGACAAGATAATTTGAGATACGCCAAATATAGTAAAGACATTTTCTTCAAGATATTTAACAACAGATACGGTAGTGGCGTTAGATAAGGGTTTCACCATAACAAATTTCGTAAACCAGTCGGTAATTACTAGCAATTGAGTATTTCCTTTCTTAGAACAAGGGAAAAGACCCATAATAGAAATCGTTTGAAACGAAAAGTTAATGTTTTTATATTTGCCCATCAATCCAGCACGAGCAACATTAGGAGCCTTTTGAAAACCACAAACTAAACAATTAGAGACATACTTCTTAACAGAATAATTTTGGCCAATAATAAAATTTGGTAATACAAGAAGCAGTTTTAAAAACTCTAAAATGACCAGAAGTAACTTCATCATGGAATTCAGAAATAATTTTATTTCTATTTTCTGTAAGAACGACAATTTTCCAATCAGATAAGTTAAAAATTACGTTATGTTTGCGACGCAAATGTTTATATAAAATACTATCTTTTACTGTAAAATCAGGATAATTAGCGGGATTAGATACAAGCTTAAGAAGATTAACGGAACGAGAAAAATAATTAGCAGAAACATTTAGGGAACCTTTACAATGTTTAATAGAAAAGTTAAATTGAGACAAGCGAAAACACCAACGAGCTAAGCGATTTGCAGGATCCTTAAGTTTAGTTAACCAGAGCAAAGAAGAATGATCGGTAAAGACAGTAAACTTTGTACCTTTAACATAACCTCAAAAATGTTCGCAAGCAAACAAAACACCAAGACACTTTTGTTCAGTAACGGTATATTTTCTCTCAGCTTTAATTAAAGTACGACTTGCATAAACTACAGGATGTTCAAAACCATCTGCTTCTTGAAAAAGCACAGCACCTAGACCAACGTCAAAGGCATCAGTTTGAATGAAGGAAAGCTTAGCGAAATCGGGACTAGATAAGAGAGGAGTAAAAGTCAATAATTTCTTTAAAGTAGGAAAAGCTTGGTCGCATTCAGAAGTCCAAACAATAGATTGTCCTTTGGGGTTACCATGCAAGAGAGCATTAATAGGGGCACTGATAGTAGAGAAATCTTTAATAAAACGACGATAATATTGTAACAAGCTTATTATCCTACGAACTTTTGTAGTATTTTTAGGAATGGGGGCTTCTAAAATAGACTGAACCTTTTTAGGATCGGTACGTAAACCATCTTTAACAACTGCAAAATTAAGAAAAACAAGGAAACCACGCATAAATTTGCACTTTTCAAAATTTACAGATAAATTACCTTCTTTAAGCTTTAAGAAGACTAAATTAAGAACCTCTAAATGTTTTCAAAGGTAGGAGTGGCGATAATTATATCATCAAGATAGACGAAAACATAGGGGTAAAGTTCTGGATCAAGTACTGCATCCATAAGTCTTTGCATTGACTGAGTACAAACCAAAAGGCATTCGTTTGAATTGAAAAAGACCTTTACCATGAACAGTAAACGCAGTCTTACGACGAGAATCAATATCAAGAGGAATTTGAAAGAAGGCTTGCTTTATTTTAATTGAGGAAAGAAATTGACTATCACGAAGTTTATTTAAGATAGAGTCACTCCTAGGCAACGGATAGGAATCACGAACAGTTACTTCATTTAACTTACGACCATCAAAGCACATACGATAAGAGTAACAACAACAATATCTTCAAGTTTACTGACATTTTCAAGAATTTGATCAGAGAGACCCTTAACTTCATTTACACTACAAAGAGAAACTTCTTTAGGTATAGAGAACGAAGAAGAAAGAAAATCATAGACATATTAAACAGATGACAAAAATCCATTCCAAAAATAAAGCTAGTAGAAATAGTAGGCACGACATAAAACTTCACATGCTTCGTGACATTATTAATACTAATAGGAATTTCAATAACTTGAGATACTGTTTGAGGTTTTCCATCGGCAGTAGATATAAAAATAGAGGGATCGTTAAAAACTGTAGAGAAGGAAGAGACGACATGTAAAGCATCTTTACCTAGAACAGAGATATTTGCACCTGTTTCTAAAAGAGCTATATGTTCTTGATTTTATAAGAAAAACTTAATGTAGGGACGATTGTCATTTGGCATAGAGACAAAGAGAGGAGATAATTCAGGTAAACTTCATGAGGAAGAATTACGATAAAACTTTTTTTTTTAACCATGCAGACCATTCATTTTTAGAAAAGTAGGTTTTAGACAACTTTACTCTTTCTTTCGGATGGTACGGGAGATATTTTTGTTGAGATGACTTGGACTTTTGGGACACATTGCACCTCTTCGTGCGCCAGACTCGTTTATTGGAAAGAAAAACAGTTGGTTGACCAGCAGGAATTCCAAAAACCACATTACGTTTAGAGAAGCAGGAAGAACACTTTGACTTAACTACATTGGTAGTTCCACATCCACAACAATAAATGTTCTTAGGTAATTTACAGTTAGAATAGATATGTCCATTATTTTGACAATTCCAACACGTAACGACAGACAAAGATAGTTCCAGGATTGAATCAGTCATACTGATATCATCAGTACAGGCAAAGTCAGGAGCTAAGAGAACATTCACTTTCCTTGAAGGTGGCGGATGATATTTTTTAAGCGATTATTTTCCAACTTACGACAAATATCCAAGAGAATAGGAAACGTTGGAGTATCCTGTAAGACCAAATGTCAGATAAAGAAAGCATGAAGATTTCTTTTTACTATACGAAATTAATCTTCAACCGAGGGAGTGTAGACAATCTGTTAAACATACCTTGCATTATAGCAATAAAGATAGCAACACTCTCGTTTTCTCCTTAGTACGCTGCTTAATTTCAGATAAAAAGTCATCATCATAAGAAAATGGAAGAAAAGTTTCTTTCAAAAGTTTTTCCAAATCGTGCCAGTTAATTATGGTATGTCGTACAGAACGATACTAGATAAGAGCTTGTTCTTCAAAAAGATCAACGGCAGAGTCAAATAATTCTTGGAAAGAAATATTACGAGCTAGACGTAATTCATGAACCTTTTAAAAAAAAATTGGATTAAGTTGCTTCTACTTGAAGAAACAGAAAATTTCAAATTCCATTTACAAGCCGGCATACTATAAGAATGAGATACGGTAGTTTCTTTAATTGTGACTCAATGTCGGAAACACTATCCAAACGTAGAAGAAATTCGCCTTCCAAATCAACAAAAGATTCATTTAATTTAGCAACTATATTTTTTCTTTCATCATTTTCGACACTAATTTGAGAAATTCGGTCGGTAACATGAGATAAACGGTACTGCAAACGTTTAACTTCAGGATTTCCAGAAGAAAAATCAGAAAGACCATAAGTTAAATCTTTCAAATAATTAGATACTTTGGAGAAATCTTGCTCAAAAGCATAGACACTAAAACCTTAGGTTCATCACTAGATTCGCAATTCAGAATAGAACGCAACTGTCTACGACGTTGATCCTGAGTAGATAAAGGGGTTTGTCCTCTGATAGAAATTTAATAACTAATTTCTTCAGAAAGTAAGGCATAGATAAGAAACATTTTAGATAAAGATACGATACGATATAACGAAAATCAATTCAGTTATAGAAACGATATTTCTAATCCAGGCGTGTATTCAAGACAAAAGAAAAACAATTAGCACAAATTTGCAAACTAAATTGTTTATTTTCTATTCAAATATGTTATTCCCCACCAGGGATGCCAAAAATTGTAGCGCAAAACTCAGGTAGTTTGGATAATCCCAAAATGCGCTAACAAACGATGTAAAGAAATTAATTAAACAATTAGAAAAATTGTCAAAATTGGACAATTAACTTCCGAAGTCAGGGATGCCAAATAGTTTGATTTTAAGACTAAACTATTAAAGTCTTATCTGCAATAAAAAGTTACACAGGAATAATTCATTGATTCAATCTCAAAAGATAATTATAATTCTATATTCAAAAATAAAACAAAAACAATAAGGTAAAATTCCGTAAGGTTACTTAAGACTAAGGATAGCAATTTTTATCATTTAATTAATTAAACTTAAAACTAAGAGAATACCGGTATTTCTTTACATATAATAAGAGAAACAATTTTGAATTGAGTTAATTTAAATATTTGCGGTACGCAAATTTATTTTAATTTAATTTAAGTTTGTTGATGAAGCCAGTGGGACCAATCTATGGAGATAAAATCCAGAATTGAGAAAGCAAGAACTGCTTTCAATAACATGAGACCATTATTCACCAGCAGAGATGTATCACTAACCCTCAAAATCAGATTAATTAAATGCTACATATTCTCGATTCTTTTATATGGGATGGAGGCATGGACCATTACAGAACCGATGATGCGAAGACTTGAAGCATTTGAAATATGGGTGTATCGACGCATTCTCCGCATATCCTGGGTTGACCACATAATCAACGAAGAAGTCTTGCGCAGATTAGGCAAACAGAAAGAAATATCTTACACAATAATAAAAGAAAACTAGAATACTTCGGACACGTAATGCGCAATGACAAGTACCGACTCCTTCAACTCATTCTGCAAGGCAAGACGGACAGCAAAAGCGAGCCCGGCAGAAGAAGACACTCGTGGCTACACAACCTGCGCCAATGGTACGGCCTAACATTTATACAACTGTTTAAAACAGCAGTGAACAAAATAAAAATAGCTATGCTGATTGCCAACGTCCGAAACGGATAAGGTACCAAAAGAAGAAGAAGAAGAAGAAGAAGAAGATGAAGCCAAGTTTTTAATCAACAAAAGGAATGTTGATAGATATATGTAACTCACGCATATGGATCAAATTTCACCTTGATGTCATCCAACGGAATGCAAAGCTAATGTTGGCGGATAGCCTTGGAAAATTTCCCATCAAGAAGTATTTTCTTCAAAAAAATCAATTTGGATCATTGGCATTTCTTGTGTTATTCATATACCAAATCCATTCACATTATAAAGGTAACAATAATTTCATTAAAGATTAAATCGGTACATAAAAAAAAAGTCTGTATTGTTAACACAGACTTTTTCTAAATAAAGATATAGTAGATATAAGGTAAAATAAAAGCTACATGGTTTCAAAATTAAGTGCCACAAGTGTACTCTTCGAACGCTAAGTACTGAATGAATCTCAAGGCTGACCTCGCCCTAAAAAGTAGCGACTCCACAAAATAAAAATAAAGGAAGGTTTACACGCAACATTTAGTTAAAATAATACAGATAATTTAAAATCAAATTATAACAGTAACGGAAACGTTACAATAATATATTATTTTTTTTTAAATTATATTATGTTGTTATTACTAATACATATTAAATTAGTTACTACAGTTAAGTTTTATATTAAATAGAAATTTTCGTTTTTTTAAATACTTATTTAATGTATCAGAAATTTAACGTTATCATATATAATGCAAAAATCCTAAACTTAACTACATTTGCAACATTGCTAAATCACATGTTAACCTTTCCTAATAATATTTTGCTTGATTACATAAATACCCGCTACATAAAATTTGAAAAAATGCATAAATCGCAAAAAAAGATTTTCTCTAAATTACGGTGTTTTTTTTCTGCGATGAATTAATAATACCATTTAGTTTGAAACTAATTCTCAAGTACAAAGTGTTATTAGGTAAAGGTTGGTTTTACCTTCAAATAAATATTTTTTTTTGTATTTTTAATAAAATTGCTTAGGGTGCAAACATACCGAAGATACATTAATGAGGGTGGTTTAGGTCACGATCGCGGTTGCTACATGGGTGTTACATCTATATAAAACAAACTTAGTTTTTATACAACTGTTCATACCAAAAACGTTTATTTTACGGTCTGAAGCAATGTCGAAACTAAAACAAAATAGTTTGCAAGATTATATTGTTTTACTTCATACTGAGTTACTCATTAAATAAAACAAATATTGAAACAAAGCAATGTGGAAAGGATGTTGCGGGTTTTTGTGTATAAACATAATCATAAACATTTAATAAACACAAACTTCTTGTTGCTTATCTAGCGTATAAATTAACAAATTTTGAAATAACAATTAATCTTGATTGTTATTTATTACAATCGTATAGTTCGGAGCCTTAAACAATTTGTTTAAATTTTAATAAACATGAAACTAATATTATTTGAAAAACGTACTTAATTAATTTAAAATTAAGTTTCATCTTTTAAATTTTTAACAAAAATATCGAAATTTTTTGCCTACACACAACTTAGAATTTTTAAATTTTAATTCAAATGCATAACCAAGCTAAAAACTGCTGCAAAGTTAGATACATTTTTAAGTTTACAATAAAAATCTATTTTTATCAATTCCACGTAACATGAAGAAAACTCGGCGAGCAACGGCATTGTTAGGAATAATTCAGGTTCTGTTTTATATCCGCGCTGAAATCATTCTGACTAGACGTGACAGAAACAACACTGAGAAAAATGGCAAAGGCATCCATCCTCGTTGCTTAATTTGAGGAAATGTTGCAGACACTGCATTCTTCTTCTTCTCCATAAGCTTATAGCTTGTTCTTTCCCTCTGGAAATCCCTACAGGCTACTTTTCCTCGGCTTTCCTATATTTCTTCTGCCCTGTAGTATTTTATCTTGGGCTTGCTTTACCACGCGATCTGCATTCATCCTGCTGATGTGTTCGTCCAATTGATTTCGTCTGTCTGTTATCCACTCCGAGATGTTGGTTATTTTACATTTATTTTTGATATTCGTGTTGGGTACTCTGTCTAGTCGGGTTTTCCCTTATATCTTTCGTAGAATTTTCATCTTCGTGCCTTCGGCTGTTTCGTTTGCGGTGTCTTGTCGTGTTTCAGCTGCGTATGAGATGATGGGTCTAACTGTACTTTTGTAGATCTTTTTGTTTTAGGTAGCATAAATTTATTGCACCATCCCGCTATGCGATTTGCTTTCATAACTTGGTGTTTTATTTTTTCTTCTAGGCAACCATTATTAGTGAGCAGCACTTCTAAATATTTTGTTTCCATTATTCGCTCAATAATTTCGTCATCTACTACTAACTTGCATCTCACTAGATACTTAGAGATTGTCATGGTTTTTGTTTTACTGAACGATATTTTCATATTATAATTCTTGCACGCTATTAAATTTATATAGTGTCCTTTGCAGGTCGTTTTCGTTCTCTGATATCAATAGGGTGTCATCCGCAAATGTTATTACATTGAAATGTTTGTTTCCCATTTTGTAACCAAGCATGTTTTTTAAACTTTTAATTATTTTATCCATTATAACAATGAAAAGTAGTAAACTTAAGGAATTTCCTTGCCTAATCCTTTCGTCATATTTATAGGCTCAGTTAGCTCTCCATTACACTTTGTTTTGATTTTACCATTGGTGTATATTTCTTGTATTAGCTCAATTATTGTGCCTAGTAAGATTCTTCTTTGTAACATGTAGATAACACCTGTCAGTCGTGCCGTGTCAAAGGCTTTTTGTAGACGAACAAAACACAAAAATGCAGGTTTGTTATATTTAAGGGACTTCTCAATAATCTGTTTTGTAACAAATAATGCATCAGTGCATGATCTTACTGTGCGGAATCCTTGTAGTTCGTCTTCTAATTTGATCAGAGGGATTAATTTATTGGTAATAATTTTGGTCGTAAGTTTGAGCATCGTATCGAGTAAGTTGATGCCCTCGTAGTTTTCAGGATTTAGTTTATCTCTCTTTTTAAACATAGTTATGAGAATGCTAGTTTTCTACTCTTGCTGTATAATTTTAGTTTTGAAAATCCGTATTAATAATATCGTTACTTAATGAAGGAGGTCCTGTCCTTCATATTTAATGAGTTCATTTGTTATACCATCTTCTCCTGGCAATTTTCTATTTTTTAAACTTTGAATTACTTTTTGTACTTCAATTTCTGTTATTTTCACTGATTTGTTGTTTGTTGCCTTCTTGTTTGTTTCTTGCACCTTGACTTCTTCTAATTGAAAAACTTAAGCGGGTCCAGAATCAAGTAATAAAAAATCTGCTCTATGTTTAGTAAATTTGTAATTATCTAGCATCACTAGTTCTCTTTGATTACTAGGTATAACTGGAGCAGCCACAAGCTTAGTTCAAAGGTTTCTTATAGTTCTTTTCATGTTGTCTTCTTTTGGCAGTTTTGTTGACGCTACTTAGAATAATTCTAATGATAATTAGGAGATATAAAGTGTAGAGCATCCTGGGTACGTTTTGCATCTTCTCTAACATTTTTTTTATAGTTATGTTGGCCACTTTTTTTGTAAAATTTTTGTCCACTGATATAATACGAACACTACATTTCAATTTTTATAACATTATTAATTTGTTTGTCTTTGATATATAAATGACCATCTAATAACAATTTACAATGGCTTCTCATACTCTTTATGTACTGCAACACCATTTTTCATAATAATCTTTTACAACACTCTTTAAGAAGGTGTAGACTTGCAATGAATTAAAAAATAAGAAAAATTGCATTTATACCATGGAAAATCATTAGCGCAAGAATGCATTGCGTTATAAGATATTAGTGTGCTTAATATTTTTATGTATCTTTGTAACTATAATGTTGTTGGTACTACCTTAGAACAAAACCAAAAATTTAGTATCGATGCAAAATTTTATGATTGTCTTTATTAGCAATTAATTGGATTAATAATGTACTTGGATGTTTGTTCAAAGCCATATATTTCTTTTGCTTTATCATATTTGAGCCAGTTTAATTCTTAACTGTGCTGGTGAAATCAACACACTCAAAAACACTGGTAGGGTTTAAGTGAAGCCCAAAAAAAAATTGGAAAAAAAGTATTTTTGTTAAGATAGAATCTGAGTTTAAACATAACAGTAAATTCTAATTGTTTCACTATTGTATTACTAATTTTATAAGCAATAATTGCATAACATGTTTGTATGATCGGACCACACAAGTTCTCTACCTAACTGTCTAGGCATAATAGTTTGTAAATTTCTTGTTAAACGACGGCAATCTCAAGACTCTATGTGTTTGCGTATGAGATGTTTTTGTTTGATCATGAAACATTGTCGATATAAGCGCCACAGCATAATATTCTGGAACGTAGCTACAATTTTTTATGTTCTGTATGTCCAAATAATGTAGATCCCACCTGCCGTTGCCTTCTAGGTTTGGAGGCAATATGTATCCTCAGTTTATTCATTTTTAATGTTTCTAAGATGGTTTGTTTTTTCAATAATAGTTACAAGCATAAGAGTAGAAAGGGCCCACTATCCCCTCCACTTTTGACGTCATTACTGACCTCGGAAGGAACGTGGGCGACTTTTGGGAAAGTTTTTCTCTCTCTCAATGAAATTTTTCTTCTCTCTCTTACAGGAAATTTTTTTTCTCTCTCACAATGATTTTTTTTCTCACTCACAATTTTCCTTTTTTATTTTACATCATCTGGTAATTTTTTATGCGTCATAAGAACTAATGATTCGAGTGAGAAGGAAAATATTTTTATTAAAAAAAGCTGCTGGTGTAATTGGATTTGAACTAGGGCTTTCTCGATTACAAACCAACGACGTTGGCTAATGCTCCACGAGGGTATTGGTTTAATATTGTAAGTTTGAATGTGTAATAGTTCTATAGTAGTTTTAGATTAAGAATTATTAAAATTGTAAACTGAAAAATAACAAAATTAAGTTGCGCGTTAATTTTTCAAAACTCAAGTTTTAGAAATTAGAGATAAATAATAATTCTAATATAAACAAAAATTTAAAATAAAATTTTAAACAATTTTAAACGAGTAAAACAAAAAAGAAATTAAAAAATTTGCGGTAAAAATACTTTTTAAGATAACTGAATCATTTTAAAAATGGTGACAAAAAAAAATTTAAAACAACAATAATTTTTAACAGTTGGTACTAAAATTAGTTTTAAAACAGCGTAATAATTTTAACAGTTGGTAGTAAAAATGTTTTTAAAATGGCGGCTTCATTTTAAAATTACAGATTTGTTACTTATATATAAAATCATATAAGTTACAATGTTCTAAATTTAAAATCCGGTACATAATGTGTAGAGTAATAATTTAAAAAATAATTTGAAATCACAAATAAAGCTTAAAAAATAAAATCGAAACAGTAAAGTAAAATAACATAAACAATTTAAAAAAAATTAACAAAGATGGACTTACCGTGCGGTAAAAAAAAATTTACACAAGCACTTTTCTAAATATGGCACTTTAATTTACTATTATTTAAACGCACATGCTAACACACTTTCGTCTAAAACCAAACTGATTGTTACTTTTCAAGAAAAACAAGGACATGTCTAACAAATTTATTTTACTGAGCAGAACTTTTTTTCTATTATTAATGAAGTTTGGTTTTAAGAATAGTTGTTGGTAACATTAACTTTGGGTATACATTTAAACGTTACGTAGGTATCCTTAAAGCTAATACTTTAAGTTTAATAATTCTCAAATTGTAAAAACGTATTGTAATATTTAAATAACGGTTTACACTATAGTGCATACGTGGAACGAACTTTGTTATTAAGACTACATCAAACAAAAGAAAAATCTATGTACAAAAAAGTTAAATTATAATCAAATCTATTAGTTCGTGAATATCTCTAACTTGCTTCTCAATACAAAATTCTGATTACATAAGCTGGATATCGGTTATTACTTAAACAGATTCAATTTTAATTGATTTAGTAAATTTTAATGTTATTTAAACTAAATTAGATTCAAATGTTTCTAGATATTTGTGATTGTGGATTATTATCTGACGAAGAACGTAGACCACGTTCAAAAGCTTGTAAGATTAAAAATTTTAATTAAACAATAACACTATTTACTATAAAACAATTTTTATTAGTTATTCTCTCAGTAGTTTTATTCTATTGCTCCTATAAATTTTGTTTTAAGTGTTCGTTAGCTGTAATATTGTAACATTTACTTTTTCTAACAGTTTATACATGTATTGCTTTTCTTGTGCATTTAAAAAAAAATATAATTTATTTGTTGGCTGTTTGAGATTAGGGTATTAGAGTATCTAGTTTTAATCATTTGAACGAAAAACTAAATTGCGTTTCTTAGTTTTCTATTTCAGCATGACTAAGTAATTATAAACGTTGACAAAAGTTTTCTCTTCTTTTATTTCTAATGACTTCAGTAAATTCTTATTGCTTTTCTTGCACTTTTAGAATTTTTTTTTTTAGAATTTTTTATTTGTTTCTTGAGATTATGATATCTAATTATAACCGCTTAAAAACAAAATTCATATAGTTTTTGTTAAAAATATTTTTGGTGGCGTTCCTTAATTTAAAAAACTTAGTCATTAATTACATTGTTATTGACTGTAATTACTAACTATAAGCAAACTTTCTTATTTCACACGTTTTTGATTAATTTATGTTGACTTTGCGATTTTGTTTTTTTAAGTAGTTGATTATTTTATTTTAATAATATTAAATTGTTTAATTGTTTTTGTTAACAATGTTTTTTTTACTTTCAGTTAATAATTAAATTAAAAGTTTATCTGTTGGTAATCACGTGCTTATCAAAAAATTATTATTATTTTTAATTCGTTTACCTTTTACTAGACAGGTAGTATTCTACAATTTCAATAAATTTTTGAAAATTATAATCACATTTTTCTAGATTGTTCAGTTGAGGTATAGAATAAGTCTTCATCTTATTCACTATTTTAAGGATGTTCTGAACTTTTTACAAACATATATATATAACTTTGATTTGGTAATTAAAATACAACTGTAAACAGTTTGTAGTTGCAATGTTTGTATTTAATTTTAAGTAATTGTAGCGTTGTAACATTTATATACTTCATTATTATACAGTTTATAATGTTAACGTGAAGAAAGTAAGAGTAAAATAGAGTAAAGTGTATTAACTCTTAGCAATAGTTTTTAAATTAGTTGATATTACAAAAACATTGTTAAATTGTGTTTTTAGAGAAGTTTTACATAAAACAAGTTTTACGTGTTTATCAAAATTGTTGACAAATAAAATACAAAATTATGTTACTCAAATAATTGTTTCAATAATGTTTAGTTTCGACGTTCACTACAGTTGTTATAAGATTTACTAATTTATTGAACAGAGTAATCTTTATGTTAAGAAACGCATATTGGTGTTATTAGTGATATCAAGACGTTTTTCTTTTTGCTTTTTAGTTTACTAGTCGTTTTGTAATTTGTTAGTAAAACCAATGGTAAAACGTAGTGTTGATCACAATTTTTTACCTAAAGTGTTGATGGCAAATGTTTCTTTAATCTTAAAATTTAGTTATTAATTACATTATCATGCGGCAATTAGTCATTTTTGTTAACAAAATCTTTATTACTGATAGTTTACATCAAATTAATTTTTTTTCTTATAGATTATAGATACGTTTCCATAAAATAATGTAACTTTTGTTTTCTGAATATAATGGTAAATAATAATTTTATTTAAATAACTTTAAATTTAATTAAATAATTGTCTTTGCTAAAAACATTTCTTACTGTAACAACATTGCTTGGTTTTGAAAGTTGAGTTAATTACAGCGTCATGTAACAAAACTCAGTAACTACCTATGAAAAAAAAAATTCATGTCTGTGGTTTCGATTGTTACTTAATTTATTAGTTTCCAGCAATCGAGCTAATTTTAGAACTCACATATTAGTAAGGGGAACTTTGGCCTTGCATTCCTTATATGCGGTGGTGTAAAACAAGGGTGGAAAAAGGGCAGTCGATAGGGATACGTAGGTAGGAGTACGCAAATCCCTGTTGATAAAAGTTTTTTTTTAAAGTGTGATAGTGTAAAAAAATTACCTACTTACCTACGTTATCAGATTTAAAGTATGTAAATTAATTACTAGTGAAAAAGTAATATTTTCATTAAAGTTTTATTGGTGATTTGTGCCAAAAGGAAGAAAAAATCAATTTTAAAACTCGAGCAGCCATCTGTATATCGAATTCGAAAAAGGTCTGTCAATTTTATTTTTTTTTATTCTGGATGAATAAAATTACTAGTGTGTGACAGTAATTACATTCCGGTGAATTTTATGCCGTTGTAGAAAAAAAAACATAGTTATCAAAATAAAAGTTAATTTTAAAAGAACACTTTTAATGGTCAGTGAATCTAAAACTTACTGTAATCCGTTGTAGAAGACATCTTTTGTTAAACCATAAGTGTTCTTATGTGATTATTAAAATCACATATAATTGTGTGCAAACATTCAGAGCATTTTCAGTCCCAGGCTTTATATTTTTTAAGGAATTGCATGGTTAATGTGTATTTACGTTTCGTTTTTTTTGTTTATGATTTTTTTCTAGTGTTATTCAATATATGCATTAATTTTTTTTGTGTTTTTAATTTAGTTTTACATTACAAATATTTGTAACGCCAGAGGTAAGTTCTTGTCACAACGCCAAGTAATGTAAATCATTAATTTAACGTTAAACTTAAAGGGTGATTTCTCGAGTGCTTAATTTTATAAATATTTAAATTTACATAAATATACAAGGACAACCACTCACATAAGCCCTGAAATGCAAGAGCCACATGTTCTAAGGCAATTTAAGGCTAGTCCGGCATAAAACAAACGAAAAGCAAAATAAAAAGATAAAAAAGGGGTAACAATTGGCGCTACAACGTGAAGCTCGATTTAGGTGGGTCCTGAGTATTTTTATAATTTTTTTTAATTAAAATTATGGTAGAAATTAATTGATTTATAAACTGAGGTTATATTTATCTTACTTTTATGTTATTAAGATCAGGGTTTATTAAAAGAATTAAAAGTATAGAAAAAATGGAAAGTGAAGTAGAACAAGCAGCTAATGTAGATAGTGGATTAGGTGTCACTGGAAGGGACAGTTTTGGAATAGAACCGCCCGTTTTTTCAACACCAGAACAATCAAAATA
Organism: Aquatica leii; assembly: GCA_035610365.1. Taxonomy (NCBI): domain Eukaryota; kingdom Metazoa; phylum Arthropoda; class Insecta; order Coleoptera; family Lampyridae; genus Aquatica; species Aquatica leii. Next base: position 112,540,742 of record CM069434.1, on the reverse strand, counting down.
TACTGGTGAACCTAGTATGATGGAGTTATTAATGGAAATGAAAGCAACGAGAGAAGATAGTAATCGAGAAATGAATGAACTCAAATCGAAAATTATTACGGATTTTCAGCGAATTAATAAAGAATTATTAGACAAAACTAAACAAGAGTTAGAAGTTAAATTTGAAAATCGAGTATTACCAATCGAAGAATCCTTAATTGAAGTAAAACAACAAGCACACGAAATGGCAAATCAATTTGAAGAATTAAATGTGAATATAATTATTGATAGAAAAACTACCGAAGCAAAATTTAATAACATTGATAACAAATTTTATCGCATGACCGAAGCAATAAAAACGATAGGTAATGAAGTTAAGAACTTAATGGAAGAAATTACGAACATCAGTAACCAACCGGGTAGTACTAGTGGATGGGCAGAAGCTGTTTTACATGTTCACGGAGAAAAACCTAAATTTAATGGAAGTCGTCAGTCAGGCCATCCAGTAAAATTTTTGAAAAAATTACAAAAATGTTTAAAGGTTTTAAAGATACCTAATTGTGATCAACTAAGTTTTGTAATCGACTGTTTAGAAGGTGATGTTCGCATCTGGGCAGAACATATGTTAAACGATTGGACAACGTTAGAAGAGTTTAAAATTGATTTTATGAAAGAGTTTTGGTCACCAGATGAACAAGAAAAGATACGCATTGAAGTGTGCTCTCCTAGAAGTTATAACCCGCGAGTTGGAAAATATACGCATCACATGTGGTATTGGATCGACAGAACACAGCATTTGGAACCGCCAATACCTGAGAAAACATTAGTAAAAGCATTGATCAAGCATTTTCCGTATGATGTGGAAACGATTTTAATTTCAGCAGGAGTGACAACATTGACCGCGTTAAGGGAAATACTCACTCAATTAGAAAATAGGGGGGATCGTCGAATACAACAAGAAAACACTCAAAGAGGGCATATAATGGAAGGAAACAGAAGAGTATCATTTACTAACGATCAAAGGGATCAACATTTTGATAATTTTAGAGGAAGAGGACGTGGTGTATTTGTGTCTAACTTAAGAGGAAATAGGCCGACTTATTTTAGACCAACGGAAAACTAGGTGCCCTGAGACAGGAAGCTCCAGCTGTCCAGAAAAAGGGTCATGAGGAGCAGCAAAATCATATTAACTTTATTCGTTCGTTTTATCAACAGTGTAAAAATGTAAATGACAATGAAAATGTTAAAGAAAATATGAATCAAATTATTGAATTACCTTATCTACAAGTACTACTTGAAGGAAAAAGCCATCAATTGCTAATTGACACAGGGAGCGCAGTTAGCGTAATGTCGGAAGAATTATTCGCATCAATCAAAGAAAATAATCCGCAAATACCAGAAATACCAGCTCCACATTTATCTATACAAGGTGTAACAGGAGGAATTAAGAAAGTAAAAAAGCAAGCCTTAATAACGGTCAACATGGGCGAATCGCAGCAACAAATAGTGTTTCTAATTATCGATAAATTAAAAACACCCACTATTCTAGGAATGGATTGGATGAATAAAAGAAAGGTAAAAGTAGACATGAATGAAAGTTCAATGACATTTATTGATGAAGAAAAAACAAAATTTAAAATCCCTCTTGTGAATAATATTTCTAATAACAAACTGGTATCTAATAAGTTAAGATTAAGCGAAGAAATATCAGAAGATACACAAAATCATGAAAAATTTAAATCTTTTCAAGAGACCAGAGAAGACCCACAATTAGAAAATATGAGAAATTATACCTGTGAATTATGTCAGGCAGTATTACCTTTTCGGGAAGTTTTCGAACAACATCAAGCCAGGCATAGAGAATCCTGCACAACTAAGATCAGTGCAAACGAAACTGAAATGATTGCCGTTAAAAAATTAAAAACTAGGTATGAAATAGTTATTTACGAACCAAGTTCGGGAAGAAGTTTTTCCTACATGAGCGCATTTAAAGCACGAGCCAACGAAGTGAGAGAGTGCTTTAATAGCGCGAATGCTAGAATGATTTTCCCTCAAGAGGTTTGTACATAATTTTTTGTAACGAGCAAATATTTTCTTTGATAAGCAGAAGCAATCATTTTATATTAATGTCAAATTTTGATATAGTCACCTTGATGAAAAGTGTAGAGTGCTATGAATTGACATTTTATTTCTAAAGTGTTTGTGCTGATCATATTTTGTATACTTTGTATTGCTTTTTTTAAGTTTACTTCTTGTTTTTATTAATAAAAAACACTGGGAAAACGGTTTTTAACAATTTCAAATTAAAATTGCATTATAATATTATTGTTTAAATGTCTGTAAATACCAGTGTTTTTTGTGATTTTTCCCGCACTCGTGCGGGAATAACAATTTTCTGATTGGCTACACACGTATGTAAAACTTCACTTCCCAGGCGGCGAGTACAAAAAAATATTTTCGGATCAGCCTGGTTTATGTAAGAGTTTTGTATGCGAGTTGCAAGTGTCAGAGGATACGCCATTTGTGCAGAAATCATATCCAATCCCACATTCTAAGCGTGAAGCAGTAGATCAAGAAATACAAAGAATGATTGATTGCGGAGTTATTGAAAGGTCTAGTTCTCCGTATTCCAACCCAATTGTAGTAGTGAACAAACAAGATGGTGCAGTTCGACTTTGCCTAGATGCTAGAAGACTAAATAAAATTTTAATTGCAGATAGAGAATCCCCTCCTTCAATGGAAGAGCTGTTACAGAAGTTTAATGGAGTAAAATATTTATCTTCTTTGGATCTCACATGTGGGTATTGGCAAGTGCCTTTGCATCCAAATTCTCGAAAATATACCGCCTTTCTTGTTAATGGACGTAGTTTTCAATTTAAAGTCTTGCCTTTTGGATTGAATGTATCGGTGGCAGTGTTTAGTAAATGTTTAGATCAAGTATTGGGGCCAGAGGCGCTTACATTTGCAACTGTATACGTAGATGACATACTTATTGCCTCCAGAACTTTAGAAGAGCACTTGGACCAATTAGAACACATATTTAAACGCTTGCACAATTCAAACTTGACGATAAATTATAAAAAATCTGAGTTTCTAGCTCACCAAATTAAATTTTTGGGACACATAATTAGTCCACAAGGTATTAGTGTAGATTCTGAAAAAATTAAAACGATTGAGGATTTTCAACCACCTACTAACAGAAAAGAACTGCAATCATTTTTAGGTGTTTGTAATTTTTACAGAAAGTTTATTAATAACCATTCTTTAAGCGTAAGTAAACTAGCGCACCTTTTAAAAAAAGATCAAAAGTGGAAATGGAAAGAAGAAGAACAAATAGCGTTTAATCAAATAAAACAATGTTTTTTGCAGTCTATCATGTTATCTCATCCAGATTTCACGAAACCATTTTATATTTCTACTGATGCATCTGGTTATGCTTTAGGAGCACATTTGTTTCAAGTAGGTGAAAACGGAATCATTAAAACGTTATTTTTTGCAAGTAGGATGTTATTGAATGCTGAAAAGAATTATATGATTACCGAGCTTGAGTTATTAGCCGTAGTGTTCGCTTGTAAAAAATTTAGAACGTATATTTTGGGATATCCAACGATAGTGCTAACAGATCACAAAGCTTTAGAGTTCATCTTCACTTGCAAAGCTTTAAGTGCTAGGTTAATGCGACAGTGTATATACATACAAGAGTACCAACTAGATATTAGATATTGCAAAGGACAAGACAACAAAATAGCTGACTTCCTCTCACGCTATGTTTATGGTGCTGGGAAGAAAAAGAGTCCACTGATAGTAGCTGCGGTGAAGAAAGATAATAAGATCACCAATATTTTGGCTAACATAGAAGAGGATCAGAATATAGACAAACATTTATTATGGATCAAAAATAAATTAGAAACGAACAGTCAAGGAAAACAAGAAGAATTACAGAAGAATTATGTGGTTCATGAGAAAATATTATTTAAAAAGGGCAAAAGAAGCGAAGAATGGTGGTTGCTTTGTATACCCAATCATCTACAAAAGGATTTAATACATGAATACCATGAAGCTTACGGTCATTTTGGAACAGCAAAGTGTGCGGCATTGCTTCGCGAGACTTGCTATATAGCAAATTTGGAACGGAAAGTTTGTAAAATAATTGGATGTTGTGATTTATGTCAAAAAGCTAAAGTAGACAATAAAAGTCGTGAAAGTTTGATGAAAAATGTAAAAGCTCTACATCCGTTACAAATTGTATCGGTAGATTTATTTGGACCCTTACCACAAGGTCGTTCTGGAGTGACTTATTTATTTGTAATTCGTGATATCTTTACAAAGTTTGTAAAACTTTATCCAATTAAGAAAGCTAATTCTAGGACACTGCTTAACAAGCTAATTAATGATTTTATTCCTAACATAGAGTTACCTGAAACAATACTGTCCGACCATGGAACTCAATTTATAAGTGAGTTATGGACAGAAACGTTAAAGGATAAAGGTATTTCTGTTAAATATTCGTCAGTTTACCATCCACAATCGAACCCAGTAGAAAGAATAATGAGAGAATTGGGTAGACTATTTCGATCATATTGTAATGAACATCATACTCATTGGCCAAAGTATGCACAGAAAATAGAAGATTGGCTTAATTGTGTCGAAAACGAATCTACGGGTTGTACAGCATATGAATTAATTAAAGGTCACAGGCCTAAAAGGATTATAGAAGAATTGATAAAGTTTCCCAGAAGAGAAGATTTAACGGTAGAAGTGAAAATAGCATTGGCAAGAGACAAGTTTTTGTCAAAAGCGGAAAAAAGAAAACTGAAGCATGATAAAGCTGTTTCAAAACCGGTAAAATTTAAAAAAGGCGATTTAGTTCTTATCAGAACACATTATCAATCATCTGCAATAGATAAGCAGATCAAAAATTTTTTCTGCTTTATGAAGGTCCTTATGAAGTTAGTAAGGAAATAGGAGATAGCGCTTATGTTCTTAATCATCCTAATACCGATCGGTATAAATCAACCCAAAATGTAATTAACTTGAAAAAATATAACTGTAAAGAACAATTAAAAAATATGTAATCCTAGTTAGTAAAGAATTTGAAAGTATTTAGTGTAGGTTATGATTTTTGAATAAAGCCTTGGTGACACTCATTTTACTCAAAACTGTAACTGTAACAAAACTCAGTAACTACCTATGAAAAAAAAATTCATGTCTGTGGTTTCGATTGTTACTTAATTTATTAGTTTCCAGCAATCGAGCTAATTTTAGAACTCACATATTAGTAAGGGGAACTTTGGCCTTGCATTCCTTATATGCGGTGGTGTAAAACAAGGGTGGAAAAAGGGCAGTCGATAGGGATACGTAGGTAGGAGTACGCAAATCCCTGTTAATAAAAGTTTTTTTTTAAAGTGTGATAGTGTAAAAAAATTACCTACTTACCTACGTTATCAGATTTAAAGTATGTAAATTAATTACTAGTGAAAAAGTAATATTTTCATTAAAGTTTTATTGGTGATTTGTGCCAAAAGGAAGAAAAAATCAATTTTAAAACTCGAGCAGCCATCTGTATATCGAATTCGAAAAAGGTCTGTCAATTTTATTTTTTTTTATTCTGGATGAATAAAATTACTAGTGTGTGACAGTAATTACATTCCGGTGAATTTTATGCCGTTGTAGAAAAACAAAACTTAGTTATCAAAATAAAAGTTAATTTTAAAAGAACACTTTTAATGGTCAGTGAATCTAAAACTTACTGTAATCCGTTGTAGAAGACATCTTTTGTTAAACCATAAGTGTTCTTATGTGATTATTAAAATCACATATAATTGTGTGCAAACATTCAGAGCATTTTCAGTCCCAGGCTTTAATAATAATAATAATAATAATAATAATGTTTATTGTCCAACAGAAACAATTTTCCACTTACAGGACAATTTACAAAAATTAATTATATACAAAAATTAATTACATACAGTGTCAGACTTGCTATACGTCATTCATTACAAAAAAAGAAAACAAATAGTTTATAATACTTATTAATTACTAAAACACTTTATTATAGAATTTTGCGTGGTACAAAATACATCACACCTATCTGATATGCTGTTAATGTTACGACTGATTATGCTGATTGGAGCGTTATAAAGCAAAGTTGTATTACAAAAAGGTAACTGTAATGTAACGGTGTTGCGGGAAGGGTATCTAGGAGCAAAGAAATTAAGATGTGATAGTAAATTAGAACAATCGATTTGATTATTTATTAATTTAGAAAAAAAGATCACACTGTTGATTATTCTTCTTTGTTCAAGAGATTGTACTTTAAAACGTGATAATAGATTAACGTGAGGGTAGCCTCTGACTGGATATATGTGATCAATTTTAAAGGCCAAAAACTTTTTTTTCTTTGTACCGATTCGAGGATATGTTCTTGATATTGAAACTGAGGGTACCAAATCAGTGAGCAGTATTCCAGTTTAGATCTGACTAATGAAAAGTATAATGTTTTAAGCACGATAGGGTTCGAAAAGTCCCTACAACTACGTATAATGAAGCCTGCAGTAGAAAGAGCTGAGCGAGACATATTGAGAATGTGCTCAGTAAAACTAAGATTAGAACAGAAGTATATTCCTAAATCTTTGATTTTGTGACTACGAGCCAACAGTGACGAGTTTATTCTATAGTTAAATTGTATAGTGTTGTACTTTCTCGAATATGACACGACTTGGCATTTGTGAGTGTTTAGTGATAAGTGATTTAAATGACACCAGTTTTCAATGAGATTGATATTGTTTTGCAATAGAACACAATCGTCTTCATTAGAAATAGAAGTAAATATTTTAACATCGTCAGCGAAAAACAAATGCCTACAGGTTATTGTGTCTGATAAATCGTTGATATAAATGATAAATAAAAGAGGACCCAAGTTAGAGCCTTGAGGTAGTCCAGATGTAGGATAAATAGGCAACGATGTGTAATTGTTATACACAACAGATTGAACACGGTTTGTGAGATAAGAAGATAAATAATTTAAGAGTGATTGATGACAACCAAATTTGCTAAGTTTATAAATGATTAGGTCATAAGATACGGTATCAAACGCTTTACGTATATCTAAATATACAGTATCCACTTGATGTCGTTCATCTAGCTCTTGACGTACAAATTGAGTGAAACACGCAAGATTTGTTACTGTAGATCGTTTTTCAAAGAATCCATGTTGATTAGAGGTAATGAAATTTTTTATGCTGCCATAAATCTGTTTGTATAAGATGGATTCAAGAATTTTAGCGAAATTAGACAAAATACTAATTGGTCTGTAGTTCACAATTTCACTAGGACTTCCATTTTTAGAATCGGTATAATATTGGTTGCTTTCCATACTTGGGGAAAAGTGCCATTTTGAAAAGAAAGATTAAATATAGTCATTAACGGCTTACAAAGAAACATCCGACAATCTCTAATTAGAAAAGCAGGTATTTGATCTGGACCAGATGAATGATTATTTTTTAGTTTTAAAATTGACGTAATTATGTCATTTTCCGTCACATATCGTATGTGAGTATTGGGCATATTATTTGTTATTTCAGATGAATGCAGACGTTGACTAATCGGACTGTAAGGTAAGTACACACTGCTGAAGTAGTCTCCGAACGCGTTTACTATTTCTTGAGGTCCATCTATATTTGATCCATTATAACTCAGCGAAGGAGGTATTCGTAAAGACTTTCTTTTAGAATTTATAAACTTCCAGAACTCTTTAGGACAGTTCAGGATACTAGCTTCAGCGTGTTCCGTATAGGCCTTGTACGCTAAAGTTATCTGACTTTTAACTAGTTTTCTAATACGTTTGTATTCACTTAAGTGGTGGTATTGTTTGAGTACTTGAAATTTTTTATAGTGACGTTCTTTAAGACGAATATTGTAAATTATTTGAGGAGTAAACCATTTAGGGTAAATGGAAGATTTGTGACGGTATAAAGGAACATAGTTATCGAATATTGAATACAAGATATTGTATAATTCAGAGCAAGCTTCATTGACATCGACACAGTTCTCAATGCTCGACCAATTAGTTTCACTGAGTGAGTGGTAAAGTTCTATGTAATTTGCTTTGTAGAAGTTATAACGTTTACTGTTCTTGTTTGTTTGAAAATTATTCAGTTTGGTTTTACAATAAGTTGTGATTGATAGCGCAGGATGATATAAATCTTCAGTCACAACAGGTACATCATTTTTCTGTACCTCACATTTGTTGTTGCTAATGACTAAGTCTAGCAATCTAGAATGTATATTTACAACATTATTGTATTGAGTACAATTGAATAGGGTCATAAAGTTATACACGATTTTAGTTTTGTTATCATTTACATCGGGATAATAGAAGAAAGGTACGTTAAAATCACCAATTAATATAACTTTTTTGTATAAATGAACCAAAGTTTCTAGGGAATCAAAGAATTGCTCAAATAATTCAACTGTGGTTGATGGTGGTATATAAATGACTAATAAATAAATTAAATTGCAATGCAATTTACATTTACAACCGACAATATCAATGGTAGGCAAAGCAGATGATAATAAAGTTAAATCTAAAGGTTCACAGATTATATCGTTTCTAACGGCAATTAATGAACCACCACCCCAAGCTAGTTTGGTTAATTCATAGTTTCTGTCACATCGATATACAATGTAATTTAATGGAAAGAGTTCACTATTAGAGATATCAGCAGTAAGTGCAGTTTCGACAAAAGCAAAAATGTCAATATCACAATCACTAGCATAATTATATATTTTATTAACCTTAGACCGTAATCCACGAACGTTTTGGTAGTAGATGTTTAAATTTTGTTTTATGGAAATACTGTGTTGTTTGTTATTCGAGGGTCAAATATTTTTTTTTGTGATCGTAGGCGTTCCTTTAATATAACGTATGTTTAAATCGGTCTCTCCTTTAAATGTACGCTGTAAAAGCTCCTCACGTTACGATAGAAGATAATTTCGTTGCAAAGGAGTTAAATCGACGCTGATGGTTATCGGGTTGATTGTGTTTTTAAATTAATGTTTGTTTTTTAATATTGAAATTACTTCGTATGATGCTTTGACAGGGACCTTCACCGGCTTGTTTCTACCTTGAATACGGTTATGACCAAGTCTGTGACATGTTATATCACTTGTGGCGATGTTAGATATCCGTAGTAAAACATTTTTTACAGTACCTGTTTTTTTGTTGTTTCATCGAGAGTTCTAGTAGTTTCCTATTGCACATTGTGTAAAATATATATTTTTTTCACGATGTTAGCGGTCCTTTATTTCACCAATAAGGTATTCCTTGTCTTTGGTAGAAGTCACTTGAATATTAGAAGATTGCTGCTGTTTTAGGGTTTCAATTTCTTTTTTTAATTCAAGTACAAGTTGCTTGAGTTCGCTTATGTCGGATCGATGAAGGCGACATTCATTGCAATAAAACGATAATCGCTTATCCTTTGCTTGAATGCATTGAACTTCAACTCGAGATAATCCAGCACAGGTTGTGTGTATTTTTGTATGACATTCGTCGCAGGAAATTTCTTTGTCCGGATTAAGATTATCTTTGCAGACAGGACATTTAATTACCATTTTGCACTATAATTCACAAGTAACCACCAATTGTACTTTTAATACTTTTAATAGTTTTTTAATAATTTGATGTAAAAGAATCGACAATTTTTAATCTAACGTGTTACTTTACAGACGACTTGACACAGATATTTTATATTTATATTTTTTAAGGAATTGCATGGTTAATGTGTATTTACGTTTCGTTTTTTTTGTTTATGATTTTTTTCTAGTGTTATTCAATATATGTATTAATTTTTTTTGTGTTTTTAATTTAGTTTTACATTACAAATATTTGTAACGCCAGAGGTAAGTTCTTGTCACAACGCCAAGTAATGTAAATCATTAATTTAACGTTAAACTTAAAGGGTGATTTCTCGAGTGCTTAATTTTATAAATATTTAAATTTACATAAATATACAAGGACAACCACTCACATAAGCCCTGAAATGCAAGAGCCACATGTTCTAAGGCAATTTAAGGCTAGTCCGGCATAAAACAAACGAAAAGCAAAATAAAAAGATAAAAAAGGGGTAACAGTCATTAACTGCGTTACTAACACATTTATATAAGTTTAATTTCTTGTAGATATGTTTTACAGCAATTTCTTTTATCTTTTGGTTTCTTAAATAACACGTTAAAGTCTTTTTTGGATTAAATTATATATTTGTTGTTTTAAATATTAATATTTTATAAACCTGCAAGCTAAAATGTACAAATAACTTTGCCGTTGTAGAACTTAAGTTTTGAATCATCATTAAAAAAAATATTTATTTTACATTATTACTAATGTAATGACATCTGTAATTACTACTGTAGTATTGTTACAAAACGTTTGAATAAGAGCGTTCAATTATTATTGTAAAACATAGAATCATGTGCTACATGAAGATCTTTTTTGAAACCCTAAATTATATACATAAGTTTAGTTTAGATACTGGTTTTTGTTGCATTGGTAGTAACAAGATAATTTTTTAGAAGTACAAACTTTTTTTAGTAAACGAACAAGGTAGTTGTGTTGACGATTTCAACTCACTTAAAATTTTAAGCAATGTTTTAGAGCTTATTAAAGCAAATTGCAAAGTTAGTAGTTAAATTTAAAGTTACAATCACAATCTAAAATTAAAAAAAAATCTTGTATGGAAATTGCTTAGTTTTGAAAGTTCAGTTAATTACATATAAAAGAGAAAAAAATCTGAGTTTTTTTTTATGATTAATTTATTATATATAATATTAAGCAAAATCTCAAATCTATAAGAAGTTTCTTACTTAAAAGAATTCAGGAATGCAATTTCTAAATACCAAGTAAATTTAATTAGGTGAAAACAATTAACGTGTAAATAATTTTTCTTTGGAAAAATTTCAAACGTTACGATAACTTTTAAAGACATTTTCGGTGCGTCGATACAATCTTGAAATTTGTTACATCATGTAAACAATAGATCTTTGAAATATTCTAGAATTAATTTTTGTTTGCAAGTTTGAAAATAAACAGATTTTTTAACGGTTTGCTGTAGAAAATTGTTAACTCAATGAGCCTGACATTGCCAATAACTTTCTAGATATGTAATTAACTTCAACATAATTTCGTTCATTACTTCTAGAAACAATTTGTTTTCTTTACAATAATTTTTAAAAAAATATTTATATAGTTTCTTTCTGTTTTATCTTTTAAAAAAATTATCTTTAAATGTTATATATTATAATAATTTTCAAAATAAAAATGTCTGGGTTGCAAAACAAAATTTTTGAACAACACTTCTTTACGGAATTTAAACTAATTATATGTCATTGGAAAAACATTGATTTGTTGAAACAATTAGCGAACTGAATGTATCGGCAGGTATGTATCATAAAACTTTAATTAATAATAATTGCAAAAATTTATTTTCGTCAATGACACTTTCTTTTATTGTAGCGATCACGCTTTGTTCAGTTTTAGCCGCGTACTAGTAAGAACGTTTTAAATTATTTTTCTGTGTATTACGATGGTAAGTAATTTTATTTATTTTTTGAATTAACCCTATACACTTAAACGTATGCTATTTTATGTGTTACAAGAAGTTATTTCAAATTAAAAAATTAGATTTTAGTATTTACCTGATTAAACCTGATTTACCTGTAAAAATATATTTCTTAATTTTAGTGATATTTAAGTTTGTTAACTATTATTTTAGTTTTTGACCATTTCTTTCTTTTTTATTTTAATTTTTAATGTTATTTTTTAAACTAACACCTCGTTTAAAAAGAAGCAGTTGATATATTCAAGTAACATTAATTTTTCTTAAGAAATTGGTAGTTATTTTCTTAAATTTAATTTTTTTTTGCTAATTTGCATGCAGCAGTTTTTGTGCTATTTTTCTTATAATCAACATTAACTTTTTAGATTTTTTTTTAATAAGCGATTCTTTACAGAGTATTAAGAGTAAGAGAGAAAGAATATGAAAGTACCGACCGCTAGAAAAGTCCAGATCAACCACAACACGACGGATGCTGTAGAAGTGATATAATTAGATGCCGTGTGTACAGTTGCCGTGAACTATCAAGATCCAGATAAACCGTAATGGCATAGATGCTGTAGAAAAATGATATAATTATGCCATGAATGTTAATTTAATTTAAAAATAAAGTACAATAAATTTTACAAGTCTTTTTTTCAGTAATTAAAAAACCAATTGTATTGACCGTTTAATATTAACTTATTTTCGTAGCTCAGCGGTTAAGTTCGCCGCTTTGTAATCAAGAAACCCGGGTTCAAATCCAGGTACACCCAAGCTTTTTTTAAATAAAAATATTTTCTTTCTCGCTCGAATCATGAGACTTTATGACGCATAAAAAATTACCAGTTAGGCGATGACGCACGACGCAATCAAAATTGCCAATTATGCGATGATGTAACAATGTAAGAGAGAGAAAAAAAATTCGCTGTAAGAGAGAGAAGAAAAATTTCATTGTTAGAGAGAGAAAAATACTTTCACAAAAAAAACCAGAAAAATACTTTCACAAAAAAAAACCTTCACGTAGACATTAACCAAGTAATTAAGTAGGGGTAAAATAAATTTTTCTAATTGCAATCAGTTCGGTTTTAGACGAAAGTGTGTTAGCATGTGCAAAGATTTACAGTTCATAATAAATAACTCTAAAATTATTCTGATGACTGCCATTGTATCTGTTTTTTTCTTACTTGTCGTTTGCATGTATAGAAAACGACTTACATTTATTGTAGCGCCTTGTTCCATCCTTAGCAAACAAGCCTGCAACGTTCTCCCCTTTCGATTTCGTTGTTCTAGATACACCATATTTAATGGTTTTCTATATGATGGACAAAGTTCCTGAAATTTTTCGCGTTTTACATCTGTAATGTATAAATTTCATGTAACAACAAATATCATTGGCTTCTACATTTTTTATTTTTCCTTTTGGACCTTGCATTACAATATTATGACGTTTTGTACTAGTTCAAAGTTTGCAATTTTTGACCCATTCATATTGTTTTTTGAGCAAGCCTATACTGATTTATGTCTAATTTTTCGTCACTACCAAGTTTTATGTCTAAATTTTTGTCCATGCCGCCAGAAGAAACCTCGGAGCCGGAATTATGGTCGCTTTCCTGAAACTCTTGTTCAACACTTTCACTATTCTCATTAAAAAACAATGAGGAATCATTTACAATGGCATCCAGCTTTCTTGTCGCCATACTAAATTATAATCAAAAATGTTAACAAAACAAAAAAACAAAATCAGAAACACTTATTTGCTGATGGTGTTTGTGCAGGTTTAAATGCTTATAAAAATTATTCAAATTATCAGTCTACCAATAATAAATTCGCTAATTTTTAAAACGTATTAACATATGTTTCAAGCTCATTATAAAGCTCATCTTCAAAAAACTACAAAAAATATTAACAACTCATAAAAAGTTAAGATTACAAAAATTTTTAACTTACATTTTTTGGAAAATGTCAAATATGAGAATTTGTAACTAGATATTTAAAAAAAATTAAAAAATGTAAGTATTACAGAATGTTAAATGTAAATTAAAAGAAGATAGTGCAATTTAGAAACAAATCTAAGAAAATTTAAGTTTAAAATCATAATTGAAATTGGTTTGATCATTCAACAAGAAAAAATTTTAATTTAATATTTTAATATAAATCCACTCGAGCTATTTAAGAATTTGTTTGTTATTTATGTTATTAAAAGGATGAAATAATTTGTAAGTAAAGAGAATGACGATTATTTAAAACACGTTGCGCAAATGTAGATTTCACTGAATTTGGATTACTAATATATTTTTTAAATATTTAAGATGTTCATTAAGTCTAGTTTGAAAAGATCTTTGTGTCATACCATTATCGAATTTTTTACTAGAACAAATTAATTTGTAAACACCACTTTTATTTAAATTATTATTAGAGATATTTCTATGACTATTTACAACAATATTAAGATTGCGATAAAATTATCTGAAAATCCAATTTTCCACGAACGAACAAAATACAATGTCAAATATCATTTTATTCGCGAGAAAATCAAAAATAATGATGTAAAGTTACTGTATATCACTGTATATGTCATAAACATAGCATAAAATTTTTTGATGATATGTGTAACATTTAGTTAAGTGCTGTTTTGAGTTAGGTTTAAGAGAATCGTCTGCTTTTTTTGTGTGCGTTGTAAAAATTGAAAGAGAATGTTAAAATACTACAATATTAAATGTGTATTATCAAGTATATGATATAAAAATGCCAAAATTGTATACTTTTTTAAGAAAAATGCTACTGTTAGTAGTGTCAGTTATATAATAAAAAATTGTTGTAACAGCGCTGTGAAAACATATTGTTTTTCTTAATTAAGTATTAATAAATCAACGGTTTTCTTTTCTTGAACAAGTTAATTAAAACAATAAAAGCACCAAGAAGAAAAACTCATTTCGTTTTGGCATTTCTATGGTATACAGAAAAATCACACAACCGACTGCTACCTATTTCATTTTAGTAAAAAAATATATCTTACGCTAACCGTGACTGAAGTATTCGTCCATTGTGTCATAGTTTTGTAATACCAGTTTCAGAGCCACTTTCTAATTTAGATGAGTAAGTCAGAGGATTCAGTTGTAATAAGTTACACAAGACGAATTTAGTTCAGAATTTTTGTTGACAAGGGTCTTTTTTTGCAGAATGAGTAAGAGTAAGGTTTTTTAAAAAATAGAATCCAATTACAATACTCAAGGCTCAAAAGCAAAAATCTACTATTATCTGAAACTGTAGTTTTGTGTTACAAGCATCAAAAGAGATTTACTCAGTTTTTCTCCAAAAAGGAAAATCTGGTTTATTGTAATCATATTCACAGACTCACGAACTGTTTTGAAATAGAATATGATTTATCTGAATGGCGCATATTTATTATTAATTTGTCTAAAAATAGCCTCAAAGCAGTCTTGTTGCATAGGAAAATGCATCCCTTTCTATGGGACACTTGGTTCATATGAAAAAAAACTAAAATGATTTGGCTTCAATTCTTGAAAAAATTAAATATCAAGAGCATGGTTTATGGAGATTTAAAAATACTAATAATGTTGACTCCGCAGAGAAGTTATACAAAGTTTATATACGTGATAGGATATTATAGAAGTCATTCTTAGAAAGTGATTATTTTTAAAATAATATTTTTATTTACCTATTGATTGCTTTCTATATTAGTAATTAATTCAAAAAAGCAGTATACTGCAAGTAAAATTTGTATTTGTTAGTTCACAAAACGACTGTTGTCAATTAAGCATTGATCAAACTGCTGTATAAGAACCACCAATTGAAATCGTAGTAGGGTAAGGACCCCAATTATGGACAGTAAGCTTTTACTTTTTTGAAAAATACGCTGATGTATTTGAAAATTATTATTTTATTTTAAATATTTATCAAAACAACTCTGTGTAGTCTAAAGTTTTATTTCTGAATCACTAAAATACTTTTGCTTAGTAATTTTGTTTAATAAATTTAAATTTGTAAAAATTTGCGCTTACCTCAGTTGTTGGCAGTCAGTTCTAATAATTGGCACAAGACTTTTACCAATTATTGGCACTCTTTATTTAAACAAAATTTTTTTTTGTTATGTAGTATTAACTATAACTAAAACCCAAAGAAAAACACATTTTATTATATTATACTTTAAACATAATTCTTAGTTGTAGATAGCTATAAACGATAGTAAATACGTTGAGTTAGTTTAACACCCGCGAAATTCAAAATAAGCTTTGAAAAATTCGTCGGGATAAAACCACAACGTAAAAGGACATTGGGGGTGAGCAATGTCAATGCAATTGTGTAAACGCCACTAGAGTGAACTACTAGACAGCTGTTTCGCCCTTTTGGGGCTCATCAGTAGTAGGAGATACACTCTAATGTTGTTCCCACAATTGCATTGACGCCCCTTATAGCTTTATAATTAAGTACGATGAAGTTATCATTTAAAAGTGTTTGATGGCAGAGCCATCTCATAGTATAAATTTACTATGTGATTAAAATTTGTGAATGGGAAAGCCGAGTCCGAGATAAACATTACGTCGTACGGGACTGGCCACCGCGAGAAAATCTTATTCCTAGTCAGAAACATGTCGCCCACAATCCTTTGGTTCCGAAGGAAAATATTTACTTACCACCTTTACACATCAAACTTAGATTGATCAAGCAGATTGTGAAAGCAGTGGACAAGACAGGTGGCGCATTTCAATTTTTGAAAACTAAATTTTTTCGTCTTAGCGAAGCTTGGCTTGCATTTCAAAACGTTTGTAAAAACTTTCTGGGTAACCACAAAAGTGAAGATTATGTCGCTCACGTCGAGGAACTGCTTTCAGCGTACAAAGACATAGGATGTAACATGTCTCTTAAAGTTCACTTCCTTCACTCGCATCTGGACCTTTTCCCTGAAAATTTAGGAGCAGTCTCGGAAAAACACGGGAAACGGTTCCATCAAGACATCGCTAAACTGGAGAAGAAATTTTCAGGGAAGTGGAATGCAAGCATGTTGGCGGACGGAGTACTGCTGGTTTTTGAAACGAGAGAGCTGTAGCTCCGGGTATAACAGGAAAGCAAGCACCAAGTAAAGATGAATATCATTTTATTTGTTACTGTTTATAGCTAAAATACTTCTTTTCCCATTTAAATTAAATTCATGTCTATATATTAATTATTATAATAATTATTATAATTATTATTATCGTTCGATAAATAAATTATAATTAATTTATCGAAAAGTGGCAAAATTAGAGATTTGGGGCTCCCTTGAAAATGGTGGGTGATGGAAGAAAACGGAAGACATATTTGGATTCAGGACGTCATTTTACATAAGAATCACCCGAAATAGTGTCAGGGCTCGATAAAAAATATTTTTTTGCAGACCAGTGATTATTGGAAATCTAAAATTAATTATACAGTATTTTAATACATAGTTGTCAAAGTTAACTATGCAGTAATTATGTTAATTATGTATAACGCAAGTAATACTTAAACAGAAGTTATAACAATATTTATTTATTTAATACATTAAATTACCTAATATCTAATTATTTATAAATTTTTACGTAAACTTACACATCACTTACAAAAATAAACACTAATAGATTGATTGAATTTTAAAAACCCACGTTAAATTAGCACATTGCGTGTACAAAACCATTTAAATAATTAAGTCATCTGTTTAATGTTAAAAAACCTTTTTTTTTGTAAACGCTAATCAATTGTATTACGCAAAAAACAGTAATTGTAAAAATCTTGTTTAACATAAAAAATTTAAATTTAGTTTATGATTTATTACTCAAAGGTAAAATTGCTCTAATAGCAAATACATACATATTTTAAAAACTTAAAACGCTATAACAAACGTGAATTGCCTTTAGATTAGTAATTGCATGTAACTAATACATAGATAAATTTAAAGTATGTGGAATGTTAAATGGATTTTTAAAAACAGTTAAACGTTTTTAAAACGTTCTAAGTTTTTGCACTTACTCCACTGAACTAAAAATAAGATTTGTAACGTAAGAAAAAAATTTTGTACCATGATTTAATATTTATTCGTTAATTTTCAACTGTAAAAGTTATTAAACATTTTTATCCTTTAAAAAGAATACTTTTAATAAAAATATAAGCGACTAAAAACTATTTGTAAATGTCTTCTGCAAACGATAGAATAATTATATACATGTCCAAGTCAAATTTATTTTTAATGATTTTTATTTTCGCTTTGTTAAAGTGTTTTTCTTTGTCATTAAATTTAACTAAAGCTTTTTAGTTTTAGAAAAAAATGTTGAAGTTCTTTTTGTTTTTAGTAAAACATATTACAAAACTGCACTGCAAAACAAATGTGTCAGACACATTAAATTTTCAAAATTTTAATAAACAACAAATAATTTTAAATCTGACAGTTTAATTAAAAGAAAAATATTTAGTAAATTAATTAATAACAAACGGTGTTTCTACTTTATGGAAACTTTCATGTACTAAATGAAATAAAAGAAGTAATCTGCAGGTAAAATTAGTTGATATTGGTTAGTTCACAAAAACGACTGTTGTTAATTAACCATTGATTAAACTGTCGTATTAGAACCACCAACTGAAAACGTAGTAAGTAGTCAGTATAGATGTGAAAAACTACACTAAAGAAACGATAACATTTACTACGTTTTTCAGTTCGTGATTGTTATACGACGGTGTGATCAATGCTTAATTGACAATAGTCGTTATTTGAAGTTACAAATATCAACAAATTTTACCTGCAGTATACTTAGTTTTTTAATAATTTAAAAATTATTACATGTTATATTACATATATCAAAAATTGTCAAGCGGTAAAAACTGCAGTAGTTCTCAGTAATAGTTATCACAGTACTGAAGAGTTCCAAAAAGACGAAACAGCTGTCCATCGTTTCTTTATTGTTGTTTTTTAGAACTATACTGACTACTTAGGGTAAAGCACCCTAGTGTTGGCACTATACCAACTATTGACACTATTTAATTAGATAGCAATTTTACATCTTAATATTGCACTTTCTTTTAGTTCAATGATTATTTATAAATTCGGCAACATTGTTTTAATGAGAACTGTTTCATCGACATTATGTTACGATTTATGTTTTAGCAGTTAACGTTTCAAATTGTGTTTTGCTTCTGATATAATTTAAAAGTAAGTAATAGTCATTTTTGTTACCGTCTTCACTTAAACAATGTACTAAAACAACTTGATATTTACTAAATTTGTTGATGTTGTTTTGCTTCTGTAATAAAATAAACTTAAATTTGTTGAAAATTATTTATAACCAAAGACTTTTTAGCAGGATTTAAAATAATATTAAGTGCCAACTATTGGATAAAACGTCAAACAAAATCTATTCATTGGCACTAGTGCCAATAACTGGTTTTAATAGATGAATTTACGAAAACCTAATTATTGGCACTACCGTTAAATAAGAAATCTTTGTAATCGTACTTTTTATCAGTTTAGTAAAAAATACGAGGATTTTAAGAATGTCTAAAGTTAAGGAAAAATACACTGAAAATATAAAACAAAAAGCTCTACAATTTATTTAAGAGAGATCAAAGAAAATGCTTTAGTTAGTTGGATCTTAGACAGTCATAAAAAGAGATTTCTAAGAAGAAAAGAAGACATTAGTGCTGCAGTAAAACAATTTTTAGATGAAAACCCCAGAAATACTCCATTTTTAAATAACATACCTGGTTCTCATTGGTTTGCAAATTTTTTAAAACGACATCCAATTCTTACAATTTGAACACTAAAGGCTGTCACAAAAGCTAGTGGAAATGTGTCTAAAAAAGTTGTAAACATTTGGTTTCAAAACATTAAAAACTATCTTAAAGAAAAACAATACTTTGATATACTACAAGATTCAAACAGAGTTTTTAATGGAGATGAAACGTGTTTCAGTTAGAAAATAAAACGGGCATATTCATTATTTCTTCAGCACTAAATTTTTTTTCTGTCACCAGTACATTCTGAGGCAGTTTAACAGGCAAGTTTTGATTAAAATAATTCTTAGTGCTTTATATATTTGAGTTATATTCATTTAGTAGTTTTAGCAAGGGATTATTATCGCTATTTACGGTGTCGATGTTAGAATTAAATTCTTGAAAAATCTTTAGAAGATTTATAAAATCAGTAGATGCACCAAGAACTTCATCACAAGTGATTTTTTGAAGTTGTAATATTTTTTAAACTCCTACAATTTCAGCAAATTTTTCGTAAGTAACAGTTGTCTTTGACAATTCCATAACTGACTTTTCTTCTGAATTTTTGACTTCGTTTGAAATTTCCTTACCAAGGCATTTTGAGAAATCTATGGCATTTACATTCCATGGGCATAACCCACAAGTTTTAAAACCGTTTGAAATCGTATCTACCGTCAATTCCAAAATTATACTGTTAAGTATGGATGCAAATTTTAACTTAGTTATTTGACAGAAGGGATTCTTTCGTCTCCACTTTAAAACTCCCTGCTTCCAAGCTGATTTTAACGGACGAAAACAAGATACATCCGCAGGTTGAAGGATTCTTGTGGCGTTAGGGTATAATGTAATCAATATTATTTTTAAGTTGTTACATAATTTGCTAAGCTCGTATGTAAGGTGTGTCCTATGTCCATCGACAAAAAAAATAATGGAAAATGTTGTTTTTTTTTCTGTAAGTATGGATGTAGTATATTTCCAACATACTCAAAAAATAATTCTGATTGCATCCATCCGTTATTAGAGATGCTTGAAAAATTACTTAATGCTTGTAAAAGTTGTATGTTGTTTAGTTTTTATTACCTATTCCCCATCCTTCTAGAACGCTAGCCGCAATATGTTGAGGGACTCTTTTATACGGATATATAATCATCGAAGGGGTAGTATCCCCTGCTGCAGAAAAAGTGAACATTACTGTTATATTTGTTTTTTCTTCACCATGTTCTATGTCGTATACGTTTTTAGCACCGCGAGGAGCTATTACTTTTCCAGTTCTAGGGCACAACTGAAAACACGTTTCATCTCCATCAAAAACTCTGTTTGAATCTTGTAGTATATCAAAGTATTGTTTTTCTTTAAGATAGTTTTCAATGTTTTGAAACCAAATGTTTACATCTTTTTTAGACACATCTCCGCTAGCTTTTGTGACAGCCTCTGGTGTTCAAATTGTAAGAATTGGATGTCGTTTTAAAAAAATTGCAAACCAATGAGAACCAGTATGTTATTTAAAAATGGAGTATTTCTGGGGTTTTCATCTAAAAATTGTTTTACTGCAGCACTAATGTCTTCTTTTCTTCTTAAAAATCTCTTTTTATGACTGTCTAAGATCCAACTAACTAACGCATTTTCTTCGATCTCTGTTAAATAAGTTGTAGAGCTTTTTGTTTTATATTTTCAGTGTATTTTTCCTTAACTTTAAACATTCTTAAAATCTTCGTATTATTTACTAAACTGATAAAAAGTACGATTACAAAGATTTCTTATTTAACGGTAGTGCCAATAATTAGGTTTTCGTAAATTCATCTATTAAAACCAGTTATTGGCACTAGTGCCAATAAATAGATTTTGTTTGACATTTTATCCAATAGTTGGCACTTAATATTATTTTAAATCCTGCTAAAAAGTCTTTGGTTATAAATAATTTTCAACAAATTTAAGTTTATTTTATTACAGAAGCAAAACAACATCAACAAATTTAGTAAATATTAAGTTGTTTTAGTACATTGTTTAAGTGAAGACGCTAACAAAAATGACTATTACTTACTTTTAAATTATATCAGAAGCAAAACACAATTTGAAACGTTAACTGCTAAAACATAAATCGTAACATAATGTCGATGAAACAGTTCTCATATAAAACAATGTTGCTGGATTTATAAATAATCATTGAACTAAAAGAAAGTGCAATATTCAGATGTAAAATTGCTATCTAAATAAAGAATGTCAATAGTTGGTATAGTGCCATCACTAGGGTGCTTTACCCTAAGTAGTCAGTATAGTTCTAAAAAACAACAATAAAGAAACGATGGACAGCTGTTTCGTCTTTTTGGAACTCTTCAGTACTGTGATAACTATTACTGATAACTACTGCAGTTTTTACCGCTTGACAATTTTTGATATATGTAATATAACATGTAATAATTTTTAAATTATTAAAAAAAGAAGTATACTGCAGGTAAAATTTGTTGATATTTGTTACTTCAAATAACGACTATTGTCAATTAAGCATTGATCACACCGTCGTATAACAATCACGAACTAAAAAACGTAGTAAATGTTATCGTTTCTTTAGTGTTGTTTTTCACATCTATACTGACTACTTACTACGTTTTCAGTTGGTGGTTCTTATACGACAGTTTAATCAATGGGTAATTGACAACAGTCGTTTTCGTGAACTAACAAATATCAACTAATTTTACCTGCAGATTACTTCTTTTATTTCATTTAGTACATGAAAATTTCCATAAAGTAGAAACACCGTTTGTTATTAATTAATTTACTAAATATTTTTCTTTTAATTAAACTGTCAGATTTAAAATTATTTGTTGTTTATTAAAATTTTGAAAATTTAATATGTGTCTGACACATTTGTTTTGCAGTGCAGTTTTGTAATATGTTTTACTAAAAACAAAAAGAACTTTAACATTTTTTTCTAAAACTAAAAAGCTTTAGTTAAATTTAATGACAAAGAAAAACACTTTAACAAAGCGAAAATAAAAATCATTAAAAATAAATTTGACTTGGACATGTGTATAATTATTCTATCGTTTGCAGAAGACATTTACAAATAGTTTTTAGTCGCTTATATTTTTATTAAAAATATTCTTTTTAAAGGATAAAAATGTTTAATAACTTTTACAGTTCAAAATTAACGAATAAATATTAAATCATGGTACAAAATTTTTTTCTTACGTTACAAATCTTATTTTTAGTTCAATGGAGTAAGTGCAAAAACTTAGAACGTTTTTAAAACCTTTAACTGTTTTTTAAAAATACGTTTAATATTCCACATACTTTAAATTTAATTATGTATTAGTTACATGCAATTACTAATCTAAAAGCAATTCACGTTTGTTATAGCGTTTTGAGTTTTTAAAATATGTATGTATTTGCTATTAGAGCAATTTTACCTTTGAGTAATAAATCATAAACTAAATTTAAATTTTTTATGTTAAACAAGATTTTTACAATTACTGTTTTTTGCGTAATACAATTGATTAGCGTTTACAAAAAAAAAGGTTTTTTAACATTAAACAGATGACTTAATTATTTAAATGGTTTTGTACACGCAATGTGCTAATTTAACGTGGGTTTTTAAAATTCAATCAATCTATTAGTGTTTATTTTTGTAAGTGATGTGTAAGTTTACGTGAAAATTTATAAATAATTAGATATTAGGTAATTTAATTTATCAAACAAATAAATATCGTTATAACTTCTGTTTAAGTATTACTTGCGTTTTATCAACATAATTAACATAATTACTTCATAGTTAACTTTGACAACTATGTATTAGAAAACTGTTTTGTATAATTATTTTTAGAATTGCAATAGTTTTGAATTTATAACAAAATTTATTATGATCTATTCAGTTAATACTAACGATAAAATTAATAATTTTTTTTAAAATTCCAATTATTTTATGAATTGTTTTTTTATTGTTATATGATTCTTTGTTGTATACGTTGTAAAGTTAAGTTTATCATATTACTCAAATAACAATTGATTACAAATCAATAAAACCCAAATTTTTATTGTCTGTGATCATATGTTTCGTAAGATTTTTTGTTAATTTGTTATAATGTGTTAAAGTGAAACATTTATGAGCAACACGTCCTTACTTCCATTATACGCTACAATAATTTTTAAATAGTTAAATCTAAATTGGTAAAAGAAAACCGACATTGATGTATGGTTTCCTTCATCAAATTGTGTCTGTAACTAAAAGCAATGGAAATATTGAATTAATCAAATTAATAAATAAATATATATTTCGTATTATTTATAAAACGTTAGTTAAATATTACAGTCAATATATAAGTTTTAAGTTGCGGTACTAATTGCAATAAATACTTTACTAAATGTAAGCTGTAAACATTATTAACTGTGACAAGGTGTTAACTTCAATAATATCCTCAATTAGTTTATCATTTTTATTTTTCTGTATTTTGTATATACACGTTTTGCACTTGTTTTTTATATTTGTCTTTTCAAAACGTGTAATAAGGAATGCAAATTTCATTAGTAACATATTACCATTAATGTGTGTGCGTGTAATGTTAAAAAAAAAAGAAATTAGTAGTTCAATTCGCGAGTATGAAAAATTTCTCGTCAAGTATGAAATTTGTCAGGAGAATTTCGCTAGACTGTCAAATTTTAGACAGCATTTTTACCTCACTTCCTACAAGACCATCTACAAGTTCTGTACTTTTACGCCCAGGTTAACCTTCACCGTTAGATTGTTTCACGCTACTATCCTAATATGCAATTGCATTTGGAAGGTTGAAACGGCGTGAGTGGTATACATTTTTTTTTATTGAGGGTTTTAATTGACTCTGCTAATTGTCTGTAGCAGATATTGGTAACCACCAAATGTTGGCATTTATTGAACATGGAAAACATATCAACTGCTATTTTTTTTTAAAATGATAATTACAAACTAACCGAAATGCAATTGATTTCTGTCAAAACTAATGCACAAAAACAGTATTGACTACGTTTAAATTAACATAGAAAAAAAATCAAGAAAAAAATTGACGAAGTTTGTCGTTGATTTTTATAATACAAGCTTAAAAAGGGTGGATAGATCTTGTAAGGTCTATGATGAGTCTTCCGGGGCAACAAAAGAAAGAAAACTACAAAATTAATCCAAAATTTTAGACTAGATGTAATTAGTCATTTACACGTAGAAACATTAAGATCGATTGCTGAAACAAAAAATGTAAATATTATTGTAGAATTAAAATGTTTATCACTTCAATTAACAGATAACTAAAAGATAAATCTATGGCTAAACTCCATCTCGTTGAACGAAATTACGTGCGAATTAATCCACATGTAGGAAACTACAAATTTGTTAGTTAAATAGTAAATATTACAACCGCAAATTAAAAAAAAGTCATTGTTTCCTACACGTGGATAACCTATTGCAAACGAAGCTAAAAACGTTAAAATTTTTTTTTAAATTTAAAACTACGATTGGTTATATGTTTCAGTTTCTTAAGGCTACTTTTTTATTATGCGATCGTTTATTTAACAAAATAACTAATATTTATATAAGAGAGTTAGAGAACTAAACCGACTGTCGTTAACGTAAAAATCTAAAAATTATCCAAACTTTTACTACTTATGAGTTAATGTGATATTTAAATAAAAGCAATTTCTTACTGGCTGTATGAATAATGATAATTTTTGATTTATAGAGAATAACTTATTCTTATAAGGAAGAGCATTTAAGGTTGCAGTGTTTGTGGGATGAAATCGAATCTAAAGAGGATCCTATCGACAACGCGCCAGAAAAGGAAGAAGATCATACGAAGACTCAAATGTTAGAAACAGACACAAACAAACAAAATGATACATAAACATGCTATAAATTTTAAAATAGAAAGAGCATTAAGACCTACAGACAGAAGAAATTAAAGCATTGTTAGGTTGTGTGAAGAGTAGTTGCCTGAAGAGCTATGGGACAGAAGCGGTACTGGCGTTGAGGGTTTTTGGCTCATTATGTCTAAAGAAAGGTTTCTGCTTCTACTCAGATATATAAGGTTTGATGATTATAAGACAAAAAACAAACGAAAAATCATTGATAAATTGGCTTCGATTAGACAGTTATTTACAACGTTTGTTGAAAAGTGCATAAACGCTTACAGTTTTTTGGGGAAGGTGTGTTTTTAAGTAGTACATTCCACATAAACTCAATAAATACGAATTAAAGCTATTTGCTCTTGTAGATTCTAAAACTGACTATACAGAAAATTGGTTGTAAGTTTGCAGTCAGAAAGACTGTACCATGTAACAAATGATGCAAGCAATGTGGTCGAATGATTAATTGCTCCAATTTCATAAACAGGACACAACATTACATGTGACAATTGGTTTACCACATTCCCTTTCATTTATAAATTAGAAAAAAAGCATAATTTAACGCTGGTCGTAACTGTTAGAAAAAATAACAGAGAATTCCCAAACGAATTTATAAATACGAAACAACGTCCTGCTAAGTCAAGCATATTTGGTTTTCAAGAAAAGGCCACTGTAGTTTCGTACGTGCTAAAGAAGGGCAGAAATTATATATTAGCTTCAAGTATGCATCAAGTATTGATTCGTCTACAGGAAAAGACCACAATCCAGATATAGTCACATTTTATAATATGATTAAAAGCAGAGTTGACTCAGTAGACAAAGTTTGTGCAACATACAATGTGGCTCAAAATACTCGCAGATGGCTTATGGTAATTTTTTTTCTCTGCCAAATATAGCAGGTATTAATGCTCAAATAATCTGCTCAGCAATACGACAAAAGTTTCTCAAGCAACTAGGCTTTGGGGTGAACTGAAAATCAACGTACACGCCTAGCAGAACTTCAAAATGTACCTAGACAAACATGTGGAAAAAGACAAGAAGTTGCTGGAAGTAGTTCTTCAGCACCAGAAGCTATAGCACCTGTAGCCGGAACATGAAAACGGTGTAACTTCTGCAAAGTTAGCAGAAAAACCAAATATTTTTGCAACAAATGCAAAAAAAATTTTGTTTAAAACATGCAGAATTTTTATGTAGCGACTGTCTGAGAACATTACAGTATAAAGTTTTTGTATTTTTATCAAATGACTATTATACATACTTACTTTGTTATATTGCATAAAATATTTAATTGCAGTACAAATAAGATTTACAAGAAAGTATACCAAAATGTTTTTAAAATATGCTCAAATTTTAATATATTGCATACTTATTAAGCAAATATTCACATTACATATGTAGAACGTTTAATCAACAAAAATTCGTTAAAAACAAATAAGTGTCTCACAAACACAGCGCCAGTGGCCGTGTATCATGGGAGAGCGCCAGTGCTAAAAGGTTAAAACATATTACATATTTAGTAGATAAGACAAACACGTATCATCGTATTTGTTCCAACAAACAACATGTTTATGTTACAAAATAAGTTTGTTATTTAAATCATAATAACCGAATTATTTGTATGTATGTATTTAGTATGTTTTAGAATTATGATACACGCGGCTAGATTTTAAGTTGCAACTTATTCATAAATAATTTTTTTTGGAGATAAAAGTTAACCAATGCAATTTTAGTTTTATATCATTTAACGTTTTTTTTACAATGCGGTTCACTATGATTATCAAACGTGTGGTATGCTACATCGTTAACAACAATGTTAGTACTACATTAGCTGCGCGAAAAATGATTGACGTTTCCAATTTTATGTGAGCCAAATTCTAATAAAGAATCTTCTAGATAAAAAAACTATACAGATTAGCTAGGAACAAAGCGAAATCTTATCCTGATAGAACGGATATAAATGCAAGTGCTACAATTTCTAAATCACATAGTAAAGCAATGCAAAAAATTGACTCCGTTAATATATCAGATGTCATACAAATGATATTATACGTAAAATGGGGGTGTGATGGATTATCGGGGCAGACAGAAGATAAACAAATTTTATCTGACAAAAGTGAATTTATTTTAGAAACAAATCTTTTTATTGTTTTTTTTTAGTTCTGTAAAAGTAAGGTGATAATAAAAATGAACAAATAATTGTTACGTGCGAAATTTTCATAACGTAATACCCTGTATATCGAATTAAAATTAGATTCTGGTTTTGACGCGCTCTGCCGATCCGTAAATTTGACGTAATTCCAAAGATTCTAAGTAAATCCACTGTGATGAGTACGAAATTATAAATTAATTGCAAATTTATCGTAATCTATTCGCCACAGGGTAAGATATTTCCATCCGGTTTATTAGGATTCCTTTGTAATTTCTGTATTAATTTGATAGCCGTTTCGCCACGCTTTGATCACATGTTCGATTCAATAAAAGAACAATGAAAAATTAATACTATTGATAAATACCGTTACCGAACGCTTAAGATTTTGAAAAGCATATTATCCACAACGAAAACGAAGTGTCGACAAGCATTTACCTTGGAGATGTTATTTCTTATACACCAGTCGATTGCGTTACCACCCACCTGTTCGTAATTACAAATAACAGCATTCGACACAACGGGTTTTTATATCTCATTTAATTTATTATTATTAACGATTTTGTAGCTTTTTATCTTCGTGAGTTATTGTGTGACACGATTTGCTATTCAATATCTATTCTAGGCTACTACCGGGGAAAACGTTTTCTTCGCTCAAGTAGGTACTGGATTTTGAGTAAGTCTGTTTGATTATTTTTCTTCGCTGTCATAAAAGTCAGTCACGGAACTTTGACTAATGTTAATTTCCGTAATTACGTTTACTGTTACAATACCATTAAGGTAATTTCAATTATCATTTTGTGTGTATCGCATGCTGTGTACAAACAATATTTATTACGAAATTTTCTTCGCTATTTCGCTTGAACTTAACCTATGTATTGTGTGTTGCCAATACTTCTAGCATTTATAAATTGAGAAATTAAATATACTCCTGTTAATCTTCTGCGTTACTAAATTAAAGTTTTTATACCTGTTAATCTTTCTTTTATAATAACATACCTTTCTCTTTTAATTGTGGTTACCTGAACACCAGAGTAACAAAGATTACGAACCTAAAAATTCGTTACAAGTTTGGACCGTCTGTCTTAATCGAGGCAGAAGTGTTAATTAGAATTGATCTGGCGCCCTTAATTATAATTCGCTTGAACCTCCCCTATCTCCGACTGTGTGAGTTGGCCGTGCAAGGTTCGTAAGTCTTAAAGCTTGTAACATAATTAGTATAAAAGAAACACCCTTGTCCAACAGATGTCTACCAATATTAATTAAGCTTTCTAAAGAAACTCCAGCGAAAACGATAGAAATTGTTTAAAATTTTGAAGACTAAATATAAACGTTTTAACCAACTCAATTAATATATTTCTAAACACACTACTGTTTATGTAAAACACAAAAAAGTAATTATTGTATATTTGCTTAAGAAGAATGCCAGTATTGTTAACCAGGTCAGTTAATTTTATTGGTAAAATTTAATATTTTTATAAATGAATGTCTTTATTCTACATTAAATTTTTATTGTTGGGAATGCGCTTTACTGTGCATTTTGAATTAAGTGACTATATAGGAAAATATTTTCGTTCAATTTTAGTGATGCTTTTGTTTCACAGGAATACTAACGCGTAGAATTCTCAGTTATGCCACTATTGAACAAAATTAAGTTATAATATTGGGGTAATAAAAAGTATAATCAATCTTTTTTTTATCACTTAAAGGTAGTCCGGAAGTAGGTATGTATCGGCTTGTACATATAGCAGTGAGGATATTTGCACTTCTTAGGAAAGTTTGCAAAGCATTTTTTAAAAGAACCTTAGCAGTATCATATTGCTTTCTTAACACTCTACTTGAAAAAATCATCATGTTGTGTTCTTGGTCTTGACGGCCGTAGAAAACAAAAAAACCATCAAAGCATTGGTTGGGTTTTAAGAGCAATAGAAGAACACATCGATTCTATACCAAAGATAAAAATTCATATTGCCGAAGCAACTCGAAGAAATAGTAGATTACATACCGAGGCGGAAAGTATTTCATTTCTGTCGAGAGAACTATACTTTACCGAGAGGCATAGCCTCAAGGTGAAGTAGTTCTCGAGACAAATGGAACACTTTTGCCAAAGTTTGTATACTTTTTTATTCACAATCAACCATTAAATAAAATAAATAACGTAAAACTAATAAAAACGGAATGAAAACCTACTTCCAAAATATTATCGTTTATTTCGGTAAAATATTAACACATTGACATATTTAATTTATGATTGACATTTTATTAAATTAGTTAAAACAAAACACACACAAATTACAGGTTTGGAAAGTGTACATTACTGACCGTGAGGTTTCATTACATACTCGTTTTTTTTTTAACAATGGAAACTGCTCACTTACCAACCTTTATGAGGTTCGGAAAACTGTACGTTAGTAACTGACTGTGAATAAAACTACGTTATAGGAGAGCAGAATATAATGGATCTATACCGTGTGTCCCAAAAATTCTAAAACATACAAATTCACATGGGAAATTTAAAAATTTTGATTTATATGTCCCCAAAGTGTTTTTAAGATATTTCCAGTATTAGAACATATGACAATGTGTACCAGAGAACGTAATAATTTTCAAAATTTAATAACAAATATCAAAAATGTTTCCAAAAATGTATGGCGAGGTAGAAAGCTTAGTTTAAAATCATATACGTATTAAAGACTATACCGAGCATGTATGACAATTAGTGAAGCAAACATCTTGAAACGGAGCTATATACATCTTGCATAAGTCTGTCTCTTAATACTCAATGCATTGAAAGCGCAAATGTAAAAACTTGAACGTTGATTGGCTATTTTCATGAATTAAAAAAGTGGTTTTTTAAATGTATTTTAGGTTATATTTTCTGTTGTGACTTTTTTGGAAAATAAGAAATTATACCTACTCCACACCTTAATATGTTAATTTCCAAAGTTTGTAAAATATTATTCATTCTGCGTAATACTAAATAAGGAGGATTTACAAACTTAAGTGGTTATTATAAGTTAATGTAAACTGCATGTAAATGACGCGAAACACCAACCAATAACAACAAAATATTTTGCGTGTGCGCATAAACGATATTGGGAAATTAAGACATGAACTTATGCGATTTTAATATCTCTGTTTCACAATCTTTGCTTCACTTTACACTTATTGCAGCAATGTAATGGTATCGGTATAGTCTTTATACGTATATGTTTAAAATAGAGATGTAAAGAACGTATCAGTAATAGTCACTTTGGTCTAGTGATATCAATCGTACGACTGCGGTAATATCGCCGCTACGTACCAAATTGAAATCCCAATGCGGTACATGTTTTTTTTTAGTTGTATCATTATTTTAAATGAACGACGATCATTTGTTATCAGTAAAGAGACATAATTAAACGTGTTAATTGTTTTTATTAAACTCATAATAGATTTATTAAAGTATTATTTAAAATTTAGTTACAATGGAATGATACCTGCTATTTTTTATAGTTATTTATTTGCTTAAAAGATATTTAAACTCTTTTGGTAGGTACATTCTAACTTATAACAATAAATGAATGTAATTGTTGACATTAATAACAACACATACTAAGATACTAATAGGCAATCATCATCGTGTTTGAATCAACCCCCGGATAAATATTTATGGTGGTTCTGAAAATAAACAATTGGGAAGGTTTTCTTAAATCCAGTGTTCAGAAAGTTCTTCGTTTTGTACCAACTCACATTTGCGTAAAAATTCCATTATTTTCTATTGTAGGTATGACATAAAAAATCAGAAATTACGTTTACCCACAATTAAACAAAACGTAAGACGGCGACTGCAGGCGTCAAAAAACAATGAAGCATCTAAAATATCTGATAATTAGTAGATTTCACACGTCGTCTAAAGTTTGTCCTGTTTGTTATTCAAATCGTTTCAATATTGTGTTATACTTTTGTATAAGTAATGAAGAATTTATCTTTGAAGCAGCGAATATTCGTTATTCGTTTGCATTTTGGCGGAAGTAGTTGCCGTAAAATACATCAAACATTTGCAAGAATGCTTGAATATGTGCCGAGTTATTCGACTTTACAAAGAATCGTGGATACATTTTTTACAACTGCAATTGTTAGAATTCGTACTGATGATGTGCCTAAACCACCACGGAAATTGGAAGCAAAGAACACGGAAGTTGTGTTAGCTGCAGTTTCCATTATAAATAAAATATCGGTGCGGAGTGTTTATGTAGAAACGATAGTTCCAAAATTTGTGAATGCCAGGAGTTGGCTATAGTAACTTTAGGGTGGAGATTTGTGAAGAAATACATTAAACGCGCGTGAAAACTCTAACATGACGTTGGCAATGCGCACCCAGCATCCTCAAAAAATGAATGTGTGGGTTAGATTGTTCTGTGACAGAATTTTCGGCCCCTTTTTTATTGAAGGCAATCTCAATGGGTTGTCTTATTTGGAATTGCTCCAGAATAAGGTAGTTCCAGCATTTCGAGAGACAGTGAAGGATTTCCAGCAAGAAGTTTGATTCCAACAGGACGGCTGTTCGGCGCGCAACTCGGTGATTGTTTGGCAATATTTAGTAAATACCTTCCATGGTGTTATAGTTCACGCGGACAAGTTCACTGGCCGCCACGATTTCCTGGCCTAGCACCTTGTGATTTTTTCCAGTGAGGTTATCTCAAAAACAAGATTTATCAAAACCGCCCCGATTCTTAAGAGAATTTAAAGATCGTAATCCACAAAGAATGCCAGGAAATTAATGCTCGGCAGCTAGCGAATGTGCCCCAGGAGTTTTACAAAAGACTGGGCTACTGCCGGAGAGCTTTTTGAACATTTGATTTAAGCAAACTATCCGAACCGGTTATTTTCAAGACAAGAAAATAGTTTTAATATCTTTTACGCAAATAAATAACTATAATAATTAGCAGTTATCTATTCATTGTAACCAAATTTTAAATAATATGTTAATAAATCTATTATGAGTTCAATAAAAACAATAACACCTTTAATTATGTCTTTTTACTGATAAAAATAAATCGTCTTTCATTTAAAATAATAATACAACAAAAAAAAACATAAACCGCATTGGAATTTAAACCTTCGTACGTAGTGGCGATATTACCGCAGTAGACCAAAGTGACTATTACTGATAAGTTCTTTACATCTCTATGTTAAACTAAGATTTTTACCACGCGATACATTTTTGAAATTATTTTTGATATTTGTTATTAAATTTTGAAAACGTTTTCTGGCACACATTGCTTTATGTTCTGATACTGGAAATATCTTAAAAACACTACCAACATAAGAAGGATCAATGCAAGAACTGTGTTCAACATGAAAATGCTGTTGGAGAAGAAAAAACGGCATTAGAAACAAAATATCAGGAACACAAAAAAAAGTTAGTTTTTTACGTATCAAATACAAATGCGTTTAATCTTACTGTTTATGATTTAGTAAACGATGTTCACTTTTACGCTTAGTGACAAGCAAAAAAAGATGCAAACAAGAATGCGACATGCCTTTGGATGTACATTAAGCAATTAGAAGAAAAGGTTATAAAAACTGAACAAAAAATGATTGACATAAATCCTACTCAGACAACTGTTGTGGGCAAAACAAATACGTGCGTATTCCAAATGTACGATTAAGATGTTTGCAGCTTAAAATTCTTAAACTCCATTACACAAAATTTTTTAGTTAAATCTCATACACAAAATGAAGTTGACAATACCCATGCAACTATCTAACGAGAAATCATTAAATCGCTTAAACAGGAACCAATTTGCACTCCCTAATATTATGCAACTTTGGTGAGGTGTGCAAGGGTTTGTCGTAGGTTGTACAAGAAATTAGTTACAAGTCATTTTTTGATTTAAAATATTTGATAAATAAGATCAACGCATGCGCCTTTACAGACTCAAACAATGAAAGTCTTTGGCTTAGTGATATTTTTGTCTTTAGAATAGCAAAAAAAATACAAAAAATACTATATAAATATGTAAGTTATATTCAAGGATTTGCAGACGTCGCAAGAGATAATGTAACTATTTCCTTTTAGATAAAATAGTTTATAAATACTGTAATTATGAATCAAAATAGGAGACTAGTTTTTGCTACTAACGTAACAACGTTGATAAATTTATTGTTCAAATAAAAATAAATCTTTTTAAAAACAAATTATTTGATAATTCAAATAAAACTTGTATAACTATTTTGATACACAAGTCCGAATAATTGACCTAAAAGCGAAATACACATGGTTTTTAATTTGAAGTTATTATATGATAGACTTGTAAGACTGAATTAAAAAAATTCTTCTTAAGCTTGTATAAAAACATAATATACCAAAATTTTATTTTTTTTTAATAATAGCTTATAAATTATGTCACTGTATTTGTATTATGTAATCATTAACTTCTTGAACAGTAAGTTTGATAATAAACTTTTGTTTTTTTTAAACTTTCCATTTACAAATTTGACATTTCTGATAAAATGTTACATATAAAAAAACTTATAGAAGTAAAGCAAAAAATTGGTTTTATATTGTGATTGAACAGTGATAATTAAAAAAAAACTTTCCTACACTTTGACATCACGATGACATAATGGTCTCGCAACAGTACAATAAATTTTATTTTAACATCATACAAAAGCCAAATCGTGAATTGTTAAACCTAAACCAGTCTCCCAAAAATTAGAATATTTTTAATTGTGCCTTTATTATTAAAAGGTTTTCGATAATTCATAATTTACAATTTCAAAAATAAAGAAAAACAAAAAAAATTATACAAAAAAATTAAGGATGTGCGTGAGTGAATTATTGATAAACCTTTTCAAAGGAATTCTAATAATGGACGCATTGCCAGAAGGTTCTTTGTTAATAACATGAGTAAAATACGATGCCAGAGCTATCTCATAGTATACATTTACTATTCATGAACAATAGTACGTAGATGATTATCATTTAAATAGTTTTGAATAAACGACAAGTTCAAACAACAACGTGACCTATAGGCCAGTCAATGCAAATCTTCATAGCCATTTACATGCTACAGATCTTTGTTAACTACACGTGCAGTGCAACTAAGGGTAAATAATCATCTTATCAAAACTTTTTACATAATTTTACAAACTATGACTAACAGTAACCTTATTGACTTAAAAACAATCGGAAAATATACAAAAGTAACAGTTGAATATTATGTACAATGGTACGGGTGGTACTATATGCCTGCTTATATTCACAAGATATTAATCCATAAAGAAAATATCATAAAACATCACGTTAAGCTTCTGTTAGAACAGTTATCGTACATTTCCAATTCATATACAGTGCACGCTACTTATTGGAATCACGGATAATGTTATCAGTCGGGTAATGTTATCACTTTATTGAAAAACGGGTCAGACGTATGGTATGCATAGAAAAATCGTCGTTTATAGTAGTCATAATTCAGGTTTATGTTATCAATTTTCTTCTCAGGTTTGCTTTTATAAATAAAAGATAATCTAATTTGCATGAAGTGTTTAGTCAAATTTTCACAACATGCTTGTTTGGAGTGAAAAACTTTATCATTTTACCCTAAAAATAGTTGTTTTGCATATCTTTTTTTTGTAGTGTTACTTATTTATTTAAGTATTTTGACTGACCAACGTAACATTACATAATTTAAAAATCTGTAAATTCTTCAAAAATTGACTTGAAAAGCATGTGGGTTCTTAAAACAACAACTTCATTTAACTAGATCTTATGTGATACCGTTATTTTGTATTTATTTTTATTTTTAGTATGAGCAAATTACTGAGAAGAAATGTGTAGTTCTTAGAATACTGAATTAAACATTATAACGCTATTTTTGATTCTTTTTTTATGAACGATGTCAACAAAATATGTAACGATTGTAATATGCGTAAATCTGGTGGCTTTAAAAAAAAGGGAAAAACGGCTACCAATCTTAAAAAAAAATCGAATTATCGGGAAACCTTAGTCGCGTCCAAGCTAGCTCTCTCTCGGAGGATGGTGTGAGTCTTGGTAAAAAAAAGTGATTTACGGGCGCCACAAGAGTTTCTTCTGCGACGTCGGTATCTTCCAGACCCTCTTGAAGTTTGGAAAAACTCCACGACAATTATAGCCCTAAAGGAGAAAAAAAAGAGGGAAAGAGAGAAATAAAAAAAACAATTGGTATGACGGTACGCCTTGTTAATCGACACACACCTTGTATAAACTTATACTTAATTATAACTAAACAAAATGTCTTTAAATCGATGTTTAAAAACATAAAAAAACTCAAAAATGCTCGATGGCTTAGTAAGCGTTATGTACAATGGTTAAATTAATGTTATTATGTAGTAACCTGTATATAAAATATTTAATCTACAATAATAAAAAAAAAGGTTAATCAAGTTTAGATTATATTAATTTTTGCTATCAAAGTTGGCAGCAATAAAATAATTCTTTTATTTGACTTTATAAAAAAAAGGTTGGCAGCAATAATTATCTGAATTATAACCTTACTACAACAAAAATGAATCGTGTTTTGATAAGAGATATCAGTTGTATTATGGAAATTTTGTTACTTTTAAAAAGTTTAACGACTAAACTGCAAGTTATCGCGCAAGAAATTATTCGACAACAAATTATTCTTTACTTCCCTGCGGTAATTAAAACAAGAAAAAGAAGCATAAACAGGTCCTTGACATTCGACGTGTTTTGGTTAAAACGATATCGCTTTCTATCCCGATCGTCGTTGGGTAAATAACACCCCAGGTATGAATGTCCCCTTAACTTTAATTAGCTTACAGAATCGTCGATGAACAAATTTTTAATATACACGCCAACGATACTAATAGAAAATCTGAATTCAACGTAAGCAAGTTACTACTTAATTGTATAAAAGAAAAGAATGTTTGTATGTATATCGATTTGTACGATATTAAATCTAATAGCTAAACTACTAAAAATTAATTTATCTTATCTGCTAGATGTTTTCTTCGAAAGTAAATTGTCCGGAACTGGAAGGTAACCTTGGCACTTGAGGTTGATTGACCTTTCTTGTATTTCGGTGTCAACGGTTGGTGATTCCAAACTTCCAATTCACAAGAAGGTGAATGAAAGTGCGACGGTAGAAAACAAAATAATCGATTAAACGATTGAATCGAGTGAAAAGATGAAAAAAATGGAAAAAAAAACCCTGGGGACAAGTAAGAAATTTTACTACCTTGTATTTAAAATAATTATTCTCACCCTTAGTTGTTGGTCGTGGTTGTTAGAAGTAACGGCAACTCAAGTCGTAGATCCGACGATTGTCGTAGAGGAAGTTAAGGCTGATTAAACTCAGAAAGGTAATTACTGGAAATCTAATCTCTCCCCTGTTGCTTCCAAAATTAGTTAAATCCGTTAAACAATAACGAAAGTGATAATCACTAAGCACTAATTAGGAAAAACTTGAGTTCTGTTAAGCAGTACTTGCAAAAGTGAAGTCAAATTCGAACAAAAATCCCCTCTAAAATGGAAAATGTATCGTGTTATCAGAGTCCAATGTTGAAAAATTTGGCCTCTGGGGTCAAAGATAAAGATTATAAAAGTACAAAGCGTTATTGGTGGCCTATTTTAAGCAGGAAAAATTTTGAAATGAATTTAAAATTGTTGCTAATAATTACAAATTATATAAGGATTGTTACACGATTTTTTCTGTTACAAAAATTTAAATTTTATTTAATTCTGTGGGTAAAATTTTAATTTAGTGTAAATAAGACAGTTATTTTTGAAGAGGTTTTTTGTGTTTTATTTTTTTTTATAATTATATTAATTTCATTGTTTTAGCTCTTAGTTCTTAATTCTCAATCGATAACGGTAAAATTTGGGTTTCTGGATTTTTTACGTCGCCAGCATTGGAATCAAGTCCGATTCCTCGTCGTCGCTGATAAGGTTAGTTCTTAAAACGATGCGGACTACCAACTAGTAAAATAGTATTAAATAATTAGACTAGTAAGATTTTAATTTAGTTTAGTTTATTATCTTACTGTAATTGCTAGATAAGCGTAGTTTGAATAATACAGATTGTTAATTTAATAATTTTTTGTTCATTGCCATCCTAAGCCGTAATAAATTCATTTGAACCAGTTTCGTATGACATTTCTCTCGAGTTCCAATCGTGCTCTGAAAAATTAATCGAACATCAAAGTTTAGAGAAATTTTTCAAAGAAATCTTGTAACTAAAGACTATGCTTGAATTAATTCTCGATAAAATTTTCTTTTGGGTTATCTTAATCGGTTAAAACCCAACGCTGATCTTTAAAACAAGCACGGCAAACTTATTTCAAGTTGTGTCAATTTAATCAAATGCATTGGTAATGCATACGATATAATTCGCAACTGTATGACGAAGATGTGGAAGGTAACGAAAAACACGAATCTCAAAAAACTATCCAATCTCAGAAACAAAATCACAATCCGGTTTCTTTTAATTATGCACCTATAGATAGTGGTAATAACCAATCTTCTCCTATATGTAACGTAGATTCTTCTTGTCGGCTAGAAAACTTACGCAGAGAACTTGACCAAATCCAAATAAGTCAACGTCATCATAATTTAATTCCCAATACCACTCACGATAATTCAAAATATGTACCAGTTTATAAGTGGAGAATAACCTTTGCCAGAGAAACTCATCTACTCGGTGTTTACTCGTTTCTACAAAGTGTCAAAGAACTGCGTTTAGCTAGACAGGTTTCAAAAGAGCAGTTATTCAATGGTGCTGTCGATTTATTTAGGAATCAAGGTTTAGTATGGTGTCGTGCAATTCGTCAACGAGTATCTTCCTGGGAAGAATCAGCTCAAAGTATGATTTTTTACCACGTAATTTTGATGGGGAAGTTTGGAATAAAATAAAACGTCGTAAACAAGGTCAAGATCAAAAAACAACTCTTTTTATTGCGTCAATGTTAAATCTTTTTGATTGTCTAACCGATAATCCTGGTAAATCATTTTGATTAAAACATATTTTACGTAACAAGCTTATTATGCAACACTTGACTTGCTCTTGTAGATATTTCTTCAGTAGATCAGTTACAACGTATGTATACGCGGTTAGAAGAAACTAGGTTACAAACTTCACGATACAGAAATGTTTTGGTAGAGTCTTTTATAAATTTAGAACCGGATTTAACATATGTACTCAATACAAAAAAAAAATTAATGTAAAATCAGTTAATCAAAAATTTTAAATTATATTTCTCTTTAAATCGAGCTAAACCCAACACTGTTTGTTATAATTGCCAAGAAGTAGGGCATACTTTCATACGTGCTTAAAGAAAGAAAAAAAATTGTTATGTGTGTTGTCATTCAGAGATTTATTTTAGCAATTGTCTAAAGTGTCTTCCAAAAAAACTAAAATTACGAAAAGGAGACGTCAGCCGATCTTTACTGTTTTCCTACTACTTGCAGACTGATTTTTTATTATGGAAATCTTGGCCACAAACAATAAGAAAATTTTATAAAACAACTTTTAATACCGCCGCTAGTTTTGCACATAATTGTAATGATAGTCGTCTTTATATTTATTTGCATATTAATAGTGAACCCTTGCAAGCACTTTTTGTCTCGGGAGCTAATAAAACCATTTTAGGGAAAAAGTAGACATTACTTGACAAAGAAATGTAGATTTGATTAAAAAAAATGTTTCAAATATTAAACTGTTTACTGCTGATGGTCAAACTCAATCTTAGTAGAAACGGTTAGTTTTCCTATCACTATCGATGGAGTTTGTAAAAACATTGTTGCCATACTATGTTATAGTATTACAACTTCTTTAATATAAGGAATGGATGTATGTTATGGTTTTGGATTATGTACGGATTTTACTAACACTAGTTTTTATGTTAAAAATGTTTCTTCATTACAAGCTATTTATAGTGTAAATGATTTAGATTTATATCGGAAACAATTAGTAATGTTAAAAAAAGAAATTAGTAGTTCAATTCGCGAGTATAAAAATTTCTCGCTGAGTATGAAATTTGTCAGGAGAATTTTCCTACTCTTGCGCCGAGACTGTCAAATTTTAGACAGTATTCTTACTTCATTTCCCACTAGATCATTTTGCGAGTTAGGTACTTTTACGTCCGGGTTAATCTTCACCGTTGGATTGTTTCACGCTGCTATCTTAATGTGCAATTGCATTTGGAAGGTTGAAACGGGGTAAGTGGTATACAATTTTCTTTATTGAGGGTTTAAATTGACTCTAATTGTCTGTAGCGGATATTGGTAGCCACTAAATTTTCATCGTTATCACCGAAGATAACTAGCAGGTGGCCTCGTTAGAAAAATTCCATGACGTCGCAGTATTGATAACGTCATTATCGTATCCACCGTCAAGGGTTGGAAACAGGCAGAACGATCCTTCTTTGTGAAGAATAATTAAGACAAACATGATAAATTTAGTTGGTTAAGTCAAAGGGAAACGCTGCGCACTTGCGTTCTTAATAATTGGATGCTAAGGAAACCTTTTCATTTGTGTTAATATTAAATGCTAGTTCTGATTGGGTTTAATATTACTTTTTAGGTACATCAAGTACGGAGATTAGCTGACGTCCGACTGAGGTAAAACCTAACTGTGAGTATTACTACTTTCAATTCTTTCTTTGATTTGTACTTCGGTGATTAGGTCGTTTATGACCGTACGTGCATGTTAAATTAACACAATTAATTATATTTTTGTGCTTCGCGAAGGCTTAAATTGTTTTGTTTGTCTACAATTTAAAGATTTGTAAATATAAATTTAGAGGTTATGTTTATGTAACTATTTAGTCCGACAAGGTCAGTTTGTTATACAGTGTGTTGCTCGCTATTCGGCGCAACTTCTAATTCAATCGGCCTACGTGTAAATCTTACGTTTATATACCTTCTTTAGCTTCTGTGATATAATAAATATATATATTTGGTGTTATTATTTTTGTAGTGTTATTTATTCTTCTCCTGCTACGGGGAGAGTTAGACGGTATCCCCAAATTTAAATTTTGATCGTCTTGGCGCCTTTTTTTTAGATCCACGTTATAATCACACATAACAAAGCCTGCGATCCCTCTCCGAATAAGCTGTGCTAGCCGTTGCTTTGTTTTGTTATGAGAAGACCGGCGTAATAATTTATTTTTAGCGGATCAACTCCAGAAGCCTGAGTTTCTCGTAACAAATTGGTAGTCGATATAATTGACAAATTCAAAACAATATCAGGCTCCTAACTTAGGAAAAACTAACCGATTTGTTCACATTATTGATGTTGGCAACGCGCCACCCATAAAGCAACGTTGCTATCTTCTGTCGCCTGCAATGCAAAAACACGCTCATGCTGAACGAGATAGAATGTTAAAAACCGGAATTGTAAGACCTTTTGCATCACTTTGAACCTCCTTCTGAAGAATATCGCTTATGTTTTGATAGCTGAAAGTTGAACAGCACTGCAAAAAAAGATGCTTATCCACTTCCTCACCTTAACAGCATTTTAGATAAACTCAGGGATGCACGTTATCTTTCATTAATAGGTTTTTGTCGTGGACTATTTGAATACACTGTTATGCTCTTTGGAATTGCTAACGCTCCAGCAACTCAACAGCGGTTGATGGATAACTTGTTGCTAAGAAATATGTTTTGCTATTTAAACGGAATTATTATTATCTTGTCAACATTTAAAGAAGACATTGATACGTTATCAGAAGTTTTTGTTAAATTAAACAGCGTTAACTAAACTATCAATATTAACAAGTGGACAATGCTCATCTCTAATCTTGTCCAGCCTAGTTTTTAATAAATCTTTTAATTTGTAGTGTGATGCTTCTGGCTATAGTGTAGGTTGTGTTCTAACGCAAGGCGACGGTCTCGAAAAACGAGTAATTGCGTATGTTTCTCGCACATTAACTAACCAACTAACTAAGCAGTAATGTTTGGAATTGAAAAGTTTAGAGCTTATATTGAAAGTACCCATTTTGTTGTTATAACCGATCATTACTCCTTGTTATGGCGAAAATCCAGAAAAGTTTCTTGACTGAAGAGTCGAAGATAATTTAATTTTTAAATACGTTCCGCTTAATCATGATGTAATTTTAAATTTAACCGAGTGGAAACTACTAGTACCAAAAAAGAAACAAAAAGAAACACTCCATCTAGTACACGACCGCCCAACCTCCGGCCATTTAGGGATTCACAATACTTTTGGAAAGGATAATGAACAGTACTACTGGC
The DNA here is from genome assembly GCA_035610365.1 of Aquatica leii. NCBI lineage: Eukaryota > Metazoa > Arthropoda > Insecta > Coleoptera > Lampyridae > Aquatica > Aquatica leii. Next base: position 112,499,185 of record CM069434.1, on the reverse strand, counting down.
CTAAAATGAGATCAAATATTGCTCGTTATGTTCAAAAATAGTATTGCATAATTAGACTAGTTGGATTTTAATTTAGTTTAGTTTATTATCTTACTGTAATTGCTAGATAAGCGTAATTTGAAATAATACAGATTGCTAATTTAATAATTTTTTGTTCATTGTCATTCTGGCGTGACAACTATTTGATACTACAAGTCCGTAATTTTCGATTTATTTGACTCAAAGTTTTTATTTTTTAAACGTTTTATGAAATTTTTTATTTTGAGATTTTTTGCTTATTATAATGCTATGATTTCACCTTAAATTAACAGCCTGTTAATCATATACACGCTAGTAGTATAGTATAGCTGGTTCTGGATCACTCGGGTGAGATCGGCAGAAGATCGTAAAGTTTCGTTGCTATCGTTTCGTTTCGGGAATGCTCGAGTTGCATTCGTATTTGGTAAGTCAGTATAGATCATATTGGTGGTGGGTGAAGCATAAATCGTCGTAGGATTTGTTTCGTTTCGGGTGTGCTCGTATCTAGGTCTGTCGGGGAAGTTCGTAATGATGGTGGGGATACTATTGTGTCTATGTAAAGGTAATATTTGTAAAGATTTAATATTAGTATTTTAATAACTCTTATTCGTTTTAATAAATTTGAGAAAGAAATTAGGATAGAATCATTTTTTGCAAACTTGAACGAAACTTCTTATTTGGTGTCTTATCTGAGTGCAAGAAAACATTTAGGTTTAAATTAAATAATGTTTAGTTTGATTTATTGTTATTTATGCAATGCTGTTTTTGTTTATTTAACTGTTGTGAGTTTCATCAAAGCCTAACCACTTTATATACATTTTAGTACCTTTTTTTCGTAAAATTCTTTCAATTAAGTACGTATCCGGATGTTTAACTATTTGCAATTCCATTTCATAAAAATCTTCTAAAATATCATCTCTTTTTATGTTTTTAGCAAATATCAAATTTCATTAGACCAATTAGGGTATAGCCTTTTTCAAATGCATTCTTGTGTTTGCTAATTCTTACATAATCTCCTAACGAAAATTTGTTATTTTTGTTTTCAAACTTCAATTAATGCTTTGTTTTGTACTAAACGTACTATAGTGATTAATATCATACGTTTTCATCAAGTTTTTGAATGTACTATCTTAAAATTCTAATGCTTCGTCTGTTTGTAGGTTTTTTGATAAATGTATTTATGTATTTAATGTTTTCTAACCAATAAACATTTGCTTCTTCTTCTTTTTTAAATCTCGGATATTGTTATCATTTGGCTTTTGTTATTTAAAACTTCCAACGTGATTCTATTAAGTGACGTGCACTGTACTTTTTGCAAAATTTAAGTGCAGAATCTGAAAAAAATGCATTCAATGAGTTATAATGGGCATTTTGAGTAATTTCTAGTTTATGTCTGATAAGCATACAGGAAGTGGTAGTTTTTTTTTAAATATTAAGCACTTATTATTTTCTTAAACAAATTGTAATTATAAGCATATTTTAATATTTTTAGTATAATATTTAGTAAATACTTTATACAAAATAAATCTTTATTTACTTATTATTCATTCCAATATTTGTATTAGATTTAAGTTATTGATTTTTAAAATAATATCTAATGTATTCGCCCCATAGTGAAACGAAAGTCAACAATTTAGTGACAGTTTTTACCCTACTTAATACAAATAACAAAATTAGCACTATAATTTAACATGAATCTGAACCGTTAATACTTATTGAAATATCACTTATGAATAATTATATATTAATAAATATTATTAAGAAATGTGCATTACTAATTATTAAGAACGTGTATTTAATTTTATTTTCTTTTCTTAAAGGTTTCATATAAAAAATTTAATTTGTTAAACTGTATAGTAACGGTTAATAAACACGTTACGATAAAAATTTTATACATGTAAAAAATGTACACTAAGAACAACTTCTGTTTAAATTAAAAAAAGAACGCACGTCTTTATTATTCATAGAAACATCCGTTTCTTTAACACAAAACATAAATTTGAATCAAGAAAACTTTTATCCAGAATAAAAAGTGAAGGTTTTTATTTCCGTTATAAAGTTTATAAAGTGCCTTATTAATATTACTTACTCGGTAGCGAGGTATATAGACAAATTCTGAAAGACGCAAAATATTCCCACGCAAAAGTCTGCAACTGCCAGGTTGGCCAAGAAAAAGTTTGTAATTGATCTTAATCGGCGACTCATTGTAACTACCAAAATTACTAGAAGATTACCTGGAAATGAAACAAACAAAATTAGTTTTGACGGGCAATTAACTTGTACATTAGATATTAAATTATGTAAGTAACAATGTCGTTTCTTATTGTGTTTACTTAGTTTTATGTCTGTAATACAAATTGATTTGGAAACATTTAGCACAAAATGTTTATATGTTAACACTTAACTGCGCATAGTGTTACATTTAAACGTAATTAAAATTTTATACGTTTTTAAATACTTACACTTTTTTTGTTGATTTATTTATGATTTTTAAGATATTTAAAATATTAAAATAAGTAATATATAAATTATTTCATTATTATATCCGTATAAATTTACTTTATTTTTAAAATAACTGATTGTTATGTTAAAAGTAGTTTGGTATAGTTTAAGTTCTGTATGAATTTTGTCCCGAAACGTAAATGTCATTTTTACATATGAGAAAATATTGGTTTTTATTTCCGTTTTTCACGTTGAGAAAGACAGCACGTTTCTTAACGCTGCGTTCAATGAAATCTACATTTTAATTACCATATACCATCTTCGTTAAATGTGCTACCTGTAAAAGTTTTGCTGCGGTAAACAAATCGTTCTATTTTACGACGAAATTAAATTTTCTTGTATTATAATACCGAGTTGAGTTTTTTCAAGCTTATTATTTCTCAAGCACATCTATTTCGAGTCAATAAGTTGGAACACGTACAGATGCAAGCATTAAACATAGACATCAGTTTTAAGAGCTACTTTGGGGTTAAGTTAATAGGATGTTTGTGAGATGGACAATTAATCTCAAAGACACACCTGTTTATAATATTATTGAATGACTTACGAGCAATTTATTTGGGGATACCAATATATACCTACTTTATTATACTTTCTTTATTATCTATTAATTTGTGTTAGTGCCAAACGTAAATTTGAACGACCTAGATATATATGTTGTCTCAACTATTGATGCAGATTTGTTTGCGTACTTACTTGTTAAAATTATCACAAATGCGTTTTGCTTCTGATTGTTTAATTACGAAATTTGCATTGATTCATGTATTTTTCTTTGTTGCATCAAATTATATTCTCATACTTTAATATTAACAACCCGTATACTTTCGTGTATAAGAAGTTGGCTATTCTAAAAATCTGCTAAGCCTATATTTGTTTGTCTTTTTTTATGGATATGTTATCTTATACTTTTTGTTGTTATATTTGTGTTTGTTTGACTTGTTACTATAAGTGTTTGTCAGATTAAAGCGAGCATCTATAGTGTATGTTTTTGTTTTGTTTTGGCGTTCCTTTAATTATTTTATAATCAGCACATTTAGGATCACTTACGACTCACATTCCGAAACTTTGAGTTACCGCTTAATGCAGTTTACGGTCATATTACTGTAACAAACTAATTACTCTCACTTCTTACTAACATAAACAATAAGTAAACGATTTTAATCAAATCAGTATTCAACGTAGTGTTGTAGCAACTACAAGTTTTACAAAGACACGAATTACTAGGGCGTAAAATGCAATTTTAAATAATGTCAGTAAATCCATAGCAATGATGCAATTATCATTTATCTTCCGTGGATATAGCAATTAAAAACAGTCGCAAATTTAAAAAAAAAAATAAAATTGTGTTTGTATGTCATTAATTTTATTTATCAAAAACGCCACCAGATAGCGTAGCATTTAAGAAAGACTGTCTATAGAGGCATTATTGTATTTAAGACAATATGTTAGATATTTATTATTATTGAATAGAATATTTTAATAATTAGTCACACTTATATTAAGTGTATTTGGTATTTTGGTAAGTCCTATAACAACTGTGCCAAAAATGAATAATAAATAAATGTGTAATTGTGTAAATTAAACAAGGGTTTAAAACAATTATTTTTTTAAGTTCAATTGAATTTACAATCTATTTCTGTAAACAATAACTAAGAAGTTAATGGTTTGACAAGACACATTAAAAAAATTATAAGCTAAAATTGATATAGTAAAGATAATTCATTGACAGTCCTCTAACTTGTACAGGTTAGCCCCAAGAAGCTAATTTGTATAACAACAACATTAAATGTTAACACTAAGCGTAGAGTATAGTGGAGTAGGAGTACTTAATTAAATGTTGTAGTTTTTGCGTTTCATCACTATCGTCCAATAGTTTGTTGACTACATTGCTAGGGTGTACCTCAAGTTAATTAGGATATTTAATATACTAATTTTAAGTTTTTTCTCGCACTGCTTTAATTTTAAGAACACTGTCTAAACCAAAAATAGCCAAATATAAACAAAAGTAGTAGTAAAAAGCGTCAGCCATAGTTGTAAAGGTTTTATTTTGAAAACGTTATAAGATTTTAGAAATACTACCAGTACCACATAATTATTGTAATACGTAAGTCCATATGGGTTTTAGGACATATTTGTATAATAGTAATTTTTTTCCGAGCGACAGTTGAGATTGTCTACTCATCAACACATTTGGTAACATTTAATGCCGCGTTTTTTTGCGTAAATATATGTTTATTGTTCTTAACTGTCACAAATTAAAATTTTTCGCTATTGTAAACCGTCTTTGACAGTTTTGGCACACTTTTCATTATAAACGTCAAATTATTTTTGAAAGATTTTGAGACTTTGTGGGCCTCCTAGTCTCTGTTCGAGCAATAAAATGTTGTATTCAACTCGTTCCTGTCTAAATTGGACGCTTTTTTTCCCTCGAGGACTTTTTAAACCCTCGTTCCACTCGGGTTTAAAAATGCCCTCTTGGGAAAAAAAGCGTCTAATTTACACAGGAACTCGTTAAATAAACTACTATTACGCTACGTGAATCGTCGGTTCAAGTATTTTACGTCTTGGTTTTACTTAATTTTAATGTAATTTAAGGTTACTGTTGCGCAAGTGCTTCTATTAGTGGTAAATGTGACTTGCGATGATTTAAATTTATTAATTCGATTTTTTTATTTGTGTAACTAATGTTCTATAAAGCTGGATCCACACTATAAGATCGATCACGGTTCGTTCGCGGTCCGATCTCGGTCTGATAAAATATTATTAAATTAAAAACAATGTATGCATTCATACTACCCATAATAGTCAAGTTCCGGTCGCATCCCATTCTAGTCGAGATCATTGTTAAAGAAATTTTGTTTGAGCGAGATCGAACTTGTCATGGCATGTATCGATAGTATGGATGCTCTTTTGTTCCCGGTTCAGTCAACTATTATCAGTTGAAGCGACACTTTCATAAAATGTAGTTATTGTATATTTGAAATATTTTGTGAAATTGCTATTGGATAACTGAAAAAATATATTATTTAAATAATTTGTAAGTGCTAACGATGGCTAAAGCAGTGTGGACTTTTGAAAAAGGTAATTAGGCATAAATAATTGATTTTTAAAATGATATTAACAAATAACATAAGAATATTAGTATTAACATAATTTTATTACAGTTGCGAAGGATACAACTTTAATAAATTATTATTATTTTTGCAAAAGGAATAACTATTAATTTTTTTCAGATGAACTGCTTATTGAACTGGTTAAAAGTAAACCAGGTTTATACGATTTGCAATCACCTCATTATAGTGATAATAATTATAAAAAAGAACGTGAGAAAAAATTGAACAAATAGTAGGGCTAAACTTAAGTTTATTTAAAAATTATGATTATAAAAATTTGTTTGTAATTTCTGTTAGGCTATTACATTTCTTTGTCATGGCACTGAGCCTTCCACAGAATTAAAGAAATGTTTGAAAACTCCCCTCGTTTCAAATGCCTCTCTCAGTGCATTTCCTCCTTGTCTTCTTAAAGTCTGCATATTGTTATTTTTATTATTGTCATTGTCTACATTACTTTCTGTATTGACAATTCTGGTATTTCTAATAATATTATGAAAAATGCATGTGGTTAATATTATTGAGGTTGCATTTTGAGGATCAGCTATTAGTCTTCTGCAATATACTCTGAAAGTTTGTGACAAAATTCCGAATGCACATTCAACTAATCGTCTTGCACTACATAACCGGTAATTAAATATTCTTTTTTATCGTCGTCAACACATGATCTTGCGTATGGGCGCATCATATATGTTTTTAAAGGAAAAGCTTCATCTCCCAATATTACATATAAAGCCAAGATGTTTGTTCCTGGAAGCGGAGAACTTTCAGGAATATTCAACGTTGTATTTTCCAATCATTTTCCAAATGTTGAATTAGCCAAAATACCTCCATCGCTATTTTTCCCATAAGACCCAATGTCTACAGCTATAAATTTGTAATTAGCATCTACTAATGCCAACAGTACTATGGAAAATGTTTTCTTGTAATTAAAATATAAAAATCCACTATTAGATGGAGCATTTATTACGACCTGTTTACTATCTAGAGCTCCTAAACAATTGGGAAAATTCCACATCGTCCACATGTCATTAGCTATTTGTAACCACTTTACTCGAGAAGGCGTTGGAAGAAATTCTGCCGTTAAAATTTCATTTATTGCCGTACATACTTCGATAACAATATTTTGTACTATCGAATGTCCAAGATGGTAGCTAAAAGCAATTGTTTTGTAAGAATCGCCTGTAGCCAAAAATCTGGAAAGAAAAAAATACAATAATAAAAATTTTTGCTTTAATTTTGTAAACTTCCGTCATTTTTTATAATGTACTATGATTTTGTAAATTTTCAATTAATTTAATCTATTTTATTACAGAAGTAAAAAAACGATTGGAATCACTACGAGCTCAATATAGAAATTATCTTGCGAAATTGAGAACAAAAAGTGGCCAAGCCGCTAAAAAATTACTAAATGGCGATACTGTGACCAAATGCAATTTCTCCATGATTATCTTACTGTTGATAGACCACGAATATCGTCGATTGCAGATGAAGAAGCGGACAACGAAAATAATGGCTCCGAAAATAATGAGAGTGTAGTTGTGCAGACGACTTCATTGAGACAGAAAAATGATAACGAAGAAATTATATCAGTCAATGAGTGTAACCATTCAGTTCATTACTCGACAAGTGCTTTTACCTATAATTTACCAACAACCCAAACAAAGAAAATGAAGCGAACTAATCAATCCGGAGAGCGCATCATCAACCTTGATAAAGTATATTTTAGAAAATAAAAAATAAGAACGTCCAGTGGATTCAATCGATCAGTTTTTCTCATTAATGGCCACAACTGTAAAAAAATTTTCTACACTTGACCAGTATGTAGCGTATTTTCACTTATAAATAAAATAGAGGAAAAATATTTGACACCTTCTCCAATATTTTCACCACCAGCAACTACTCATCCCAGCCAAATATCACCTGGTCCATCGTCAGATTCATCATCAACATCTTATTATTTGGACATTAGTCAATCCAGTGCTCATGGTTCATCACGTGATTGCCCAACACCATCATCACAACATACTTATATACAACAACAGCCAGTTAATGTACAATCGTATAACTTTGCTAACAGAAATGTAATTCCACCAATACCACCTGACACATACTACGATAGCTCATCAGAATTGCAAAGGTCTACAGCATCAAATGTACCTGTATCAACATTGCTCACTGAAAATAACTTGTAAGTAAGCGTGCAGAACCGTATTAAACAAAAAAATATATAAAAAAGAAAAATTGAGTGAAATTAATATTAAGAATTCAACTTTTATAAATGCAAATGAATATTTTGATTACTTTATAATAACAATGAATAATTAATAATTTTAATGAATGTTTTTCACTTTAATGGAGTGTAATAAATGATACTTACCTTAAACATACAATGAATTTTTCTCGTAGAGAAATCGCTTCACGAAATATTGGATTCTTTTTTACTGTTTTTGGCGTGATTTTTGTTAAAATCATTTCAAACGTGCTCCAATCCATTCGACAGTATTGTAAAAATTTTTCTTCATCATTAATTAAATGACGATAGAGAGTGTAGTATTCTCCTTCCGTTTTTCGTTGCAGTAAATTTGGATACACCCACATTCTTCTCCTTGATTTATGTTCTCTTCTTGCGTTGATAATATTATCTTCTTCATCAAGAATAAAAGATATAATAGCTAATTCTTCAATCGAAAAGTTCAATGACATTTTTTGGCGCAAATATTACAAGCAATTAAATACTTTAACGTTCAACTAAATACGTTAATTAAATACTTAATACTCTAACGTTTAATTAAATACTTCAACGTTTGTTTTATTATTAATTATAAGCCAAATACATCCGACTTTGATTATTGTCGGTCAAAGACTGAATCGTGAACGGAGTCAGATTGTCTAATGTGGACACGATTAGATTTTACCAGACCAAGATCGGACCGCGAACGAACCGTGATCGACCTTATAGTGTGTATCCAGCCTAAGTGTGACGATTTTTGAAGCAATGGCAGGATCAGTACACGATGCTAAGATTTTCGTATGCTTTGCAAAAGTTGCCATTGTCGTAAGTGCTGTGGTTGGTATAATAGCAGATGTAAAGAGTCAATTAAGCATGCCATGTGATACGCCGGATAAGATGAAGTAGAAATTTGAGTCTAGTGTTGTTTGATGGTAAATTATCTGTTTACAAGATAAGATAGCAAAATTTTATAGAAGTGATATGGTACCACTTGTTTACTTTTGTAATGTAAGCCTGTGTGCCACAAAACCGTGTTTGACGTTAACAAATACCGCAGAGCAATAACGTTTTGGTTGAGATCATTGTTTACGTTTTTAACTATTTGACAGACCTGCTCAACCGTGAGGTGCGTTTGGAAGCCAAATTGATGGTTTGGTATAATATGTTCGTTATCCAGTATTAGGCTAAGTTGTTTAACCTTTCAGCGCTCACGCCTGCATAAAATTTATGACAATTTAACAAAGTCGTGTATATTATTATTTCTGTAAATTTGTTTTCTATTCTTTTGTATTCCAGGTATGTGCACTTAGGTATCAGAGGACGAAAAAATTTAAATTAGTTGTATTGTGTACTTTGTGTCGTTAAGAACATCCTACGTAAAGTTTATAGCGCGTGCGTTTTGAAGTAAGTATTTTCAATTTTGCCATTATATTTGATTATTTTCGTTTCGATATGTGCAAAATGTAGTGTCTTAGATATTTGCATATATTGTATATACATTTTTGTATTAGATTATTATAATATTAATGAATTTATTGTTTTTGTCAAAAGCAGAACTTGAATATTTTGCCAAGCATATATGGGATATAGCTGAAAACGACACAGATAATAATGTCACTAATGATTCTGATTTGTCAGAAGAGAATGTTGAAAAAGAGAATGTTGACAGTTTTTCTGAATTAACCGATGAAGAACCTGTGGAAGATTCACCCCATGAGTTTTATGTAGGAAAAGATAAAACCACTAAATGGGACAACATGAGAAAAGTTACCTCATCTAAGACAAAAAGAAGGAAAATCGTAAAGGAGTGGTGTAACTCAAAAAGCGCGAAATATCAAGAATGAGCAAGATGCATTTTTGATAGATATTGATATGATCGACAACATTGTCAGCTGCTCAAATAAATATATAAAAGAAATTAGACTAAGTCAAGTATATTCTAGAGAACGAGACTGCAAAGATATAAACAGAGGCGAGTTCATACCGTATTTATGGTTGTTCTTTTTAATTGGTATAAAAAAATCACATCATGCGAACGTCAGAGAAATTTGGTCTAGCGACAGAACAGGAATTGAAATAACAAGGGCAGTAATGAGTTTCAAAAGATATTTATTTATAACAAGCTCTTCGAGATTTGATAATCGCACAACCAGACCTGAGCGCCGCGAGATTAACAAGTTGGCAGCAATTCGTAACTTTTTTGATGCGTTTGTTATCAACATTTAAACATCTTTCAGACTTGTTTCATCTTTTTCGAGGACGTTTTAGTTGGGTGCAATACATGCCAAGTAAACCATCAAAGTACGGTATCAAGATGTACGCGCTATGTGATGCGAAAACTTTCTATACCTCAAATTTGGAAATTTATTGTGGTAAACAACCAGATGGCCCTTACGCAGTATCTAACTCACTAAGTGACATACTAAAGAGAGTTATTTCCCCGATCGTAAATTTCAATAGAAATTTAACCACTGACAATTACTACATTAGCGTTCCGCATGCTGATTACTTGTGTTAGGTAAATAATATTTTAAGTTAAAAAAAAAGAGATAATGTATACTGTTAGAGAGAGAGGAGAGACCTTTAAAGTTTTAAATAGGGGAAGTATTATACGTCACGAGGTGACGTTTAGCGAGTGTAGTTGGGGATCCCCTTGTCTCAAGTGGTGAGACGGAGGGACGCAAAGCCGACTGTTAAAGCAGCGTCACTCTGCGTGCTTAAGTTGGTTATTAGTAAGTGTGATTAGATTTGTTTTAGTGCGAGAAAAAAAAAACAACACAATTTATACAGAAAGGGGTGAGTCGCATGAAATTAATACTTGGGGTAAATTGATATGACAGTCAACCTTATTTTTTATAATTAGTTGTGCTTAGTTAGTGTGATCAACTAATTAATCTGAGCTTAGCGCCACCATATAATTGTTGTGCTTAGTGTTATCAACAACAAATCGGTCTGAACCGTGTTCCAACCAAATTGTCAATTAATTGTCATAATGCGCTGAGTGTGCCATTTTTCTCCTTTAGTATTTCTTTTTGCCTGGCTCACCGCTTGAGATTTTGTTTAATTGTTTCAGAGACCCGGAAACAACGTAAATCCGTCCGGCTGATGGCGTGGCTAATTATCTTAAAATATAAATAGTTTTCTTTTGATCTTTTTCATTTTTTTCCTTTTACATTGTTCAAAATATAAAATAAATTGTCACTCAATCGAGTTTGTTTCATTTTCCCGTTCGAGCGGCTGACGGTGCGTATTCCCTATCGTTGCACACATTAGCTTATCTGGTAAGTACACATTTAAGTGGAGAAAAGTATACTCGATTCATAATGTTAATTTAAAAAAAAAATCCTTAGTTACGGTTAGTTTCTAACACTTGCTACAAAAAAACATCACCCTTCTTGGAACCATGAAAAAAAATAAAACTCAAATTCCTGTAGAATTCTTACCAACGAAGAAAAAGCATGTTAAGAGTTGTTGTTTTCGGATTCCAAAAAGACAAGATGATCGTATCTTTTGTGCCTCGTAAAACCAAAGCAGTGATTTTACTTTCAACTGTACACGATAGCGCGAAATTTGATCCAGAAACTGAAAAACCACAGATTATCATGGGTTATAATGCTACGAAGGGGGGTGTTGATATGGTGGACAAAATGTGCGCTGCATATTCAATTTCCCGCATTTCTAGAAGATGCCCTTGCGTTATCGTTTTTAGTTTATTGAACATAAGTGGAATAAATGCTCAAGTTCTATACAAGTTTTTGTGTTCAGACAATGGTGCAAAAGAACGAAGACTTTTTTTGAAAAATTTATCGCTAAAGCTGATGGAGCAGCTTGTATCAAGAGCACAGTTAAATAATTTACCAATGGATATTAGTGTTTTTTTAAAAACCGATTATGGACAAACTCTGAACAGAGATAAAGATGGAGCACCATCTCTTAAACGTGGAACTTGTCGTTTTTGTGCGGCAGAAAAGAAAAGAACAACAGCATCGATGAAATGTATAAAATGCATGTGTTTTACTTGTAAAAAACATTCAAAAACAACAACTATATGTGACTTCTGTGTTAGTTGTACTGAACAGTAGTTTTTGTAGTACCTTAATAGTGGCACTTTCTTCGGGTTAAGATTGAGAAAAATTGCATAAAAAGGTATATTTTATTGCTGGCTGCGACAACTGTGTAGTCAAATTCTGAAAAAAAAATTAAAAGCATTTATTGTATGGCGGATAATTCGGTAATTTAACAAACTTCTTTTCTGTCCGGCCGTTAATATTTGCTAATATAGTTGCGTTTTTAATATTAAGTTTATGTTTCTGCTTTTTGATTATACTACTAATTGTTGATTCTAGAAAACCATCATGGGTTGTAATTTTATTTATATTGTAATTCTTTGTTAACATTTTGTTTTGACAATGGGAAATTTAATAATTTATAAACAAAAAAATAAATAGACGCTAATTTATATTGCCTAGTGTAGTTTGAATCATTATTAATAACTCTCATGGTGTTGGTCTTTACGATAAATATCAATATCTAATTCGTTGCCTTTTCTAGTTACTAGAGTGTCAAGAAATGGTAATAGTAACTTTCCGTTTTCGTTTCGTAAATAACCTAGATGGTCTCAAATTTTGAGTTTAGTACTTAAACAAATTCCTGAAAGCTGCAAATATTAGTATCAATGACTGCAAAAATGTCATCAACATTTCTCACCGAAACTTTTTAGAAGTAATATAAATGTTGTTTGAAATCCGTATCAAATTTCCTCATAAAGAGGTTGGCCATGAATAGAGATAAACAGTTGTCCATTGTCGTTTCATGTTGTTGGTAGATATAACTGTTAATTTGAAAACATGATTGGTCCATATATAACTGTTAATTTTATGAAATTTTCTGTTTCTGAGTTGACAAAAATACTAATACTTTGTTTTCGGCTATGTTTTTTATCTTTTCAATAAATTCGCTAATTTTGTGGCTTCAAGGAGGAAAACCGCTCTAAAACGCTTATGCGTTTGTTAGAAGTGACGTTTTGTGTTGCTTTTTGCGTACTTAGTAAAATAAAAATATAAAATAAAGATAAAGAGTTTAAACCATAGTTTGTTTAAGACTGTATTTGGCAAAACATACAACAAACGTCAGCATTTAAATCGTTCACCGAAGTTTCCTGACATGTAACTGTCAGAATTGTCACCAAACAACCGTGTTAAAAATTATATATTGCATCTTCTTCTTGCAACCAGAAACTTGGGATTTTATTGTATGTCACGTATCTTCAGCTTAGTTTAATTTAATTTATTTTTTAAATGCAATACATTTGTGCTTTCAAATTACTCAGAACCCAAATTAACTTTATTGTAAACAGTTTCTTTCTATTTTTTTTCTCTTACTTTCATTACATGTTACAATTTCTCTTGCTTTTCTCACTATTTGCCTTCTTCTTATCCCTTCCTTCATCTGTTCCTAATCCTTCTCTATCCTCATCCAATAATGTACTTCTTCTTTTTTCTTCCATTTTCAACTTTTTACATTGCTTTCTTATATGCTATAAACGCTCTCTACGCATAATCTGCATTTTCTCTTCTCGTCCTCTTATCAGTATTTATTTTTATTCTTTTCATTCTCTATTCTAAATCTGGATATTATGCTTTTACACCTTAAACTTTAAATTCCGTTTAAATATTTTGTTTCTTTCTTTGTTATTATTTCTTTGTAGATCTCATTATGTCTCTCTTCTTTTATTTTTGCCCTTTGTTCTTGTTTTTGGTTATCCTTACCTTTTCTTACTGTTTCTATTTCTTAAAATTTCTTCATACTTCATTGCTTTCTTTTCAGTTTGAATTCTCATTTTTTCTAGTTTTATTTCTTTTAAATAATAAATAAACACGAGCTCAATAGACATTCTTGTCTCAATCTTCTTTTAGTCTAAAAATCTTCACTTAACATTAGTAAAAAAACTGGTAAAATCACAATTCATATATAAAAGTATTCTTACTTGACAAAGATTGTATTTTTGTACTTCTAATTTTTGATTGTTCTAAGGTTTTTTTTTATTATTATCACTTTCATCTAGATTAATTTCCGTTCCAATAAGTGACGAGGACAAAGAAGTAATGTTTTTTTGCTTATTAACATCTAACAAATTTATGGATTGTTATAGATATAAGTAAATAGTTACGAAGAATATCACACTTATGCCATCAAATTTTCAGTAGTTCAAATGAATCTGAAATTCCAGAACTTTAGAACGTACCCGCATCTATAAATCCAATTAAAAAAACAATCTCTAAAATCAATGGTAGGCGGTTTGTAGATGTAGTTGATTTCTTTAAAGATATGCAAAATGCAAATGATCAGTCTCCATACACCTGCAATTGAAGTCATATGTGCGTGTGTAATAAATTACACGACGCGACGGTCTGATATATATTTTAAAATTAAAATGCCAATGTGTCATATCAAGAAGTTTGTAAAAACTAAAATTCCAAAAGATTAATTAAATATCAATTCCGCTATTGTTTTCGCCACTATTTCCACAGTTTTTAGAATTGCAACGATCACACAATTTTTAAGTGTAATAAATATTCCTCAATTATCTCAAAGACAATTTAATAACCACTTTGAAAAAGTTTTTGAAACAATTTTAGAACCATTATGAAAAGCTATGGAAAAAGCCCGTCTTGCTTGAATTGCAGATATTGACAAAAATAGTTACCCTTTGATAATTGTAATTGCTAATGGTGCTTGATGGAAGCGGTGTTACAAAACAAAATATGATGCTTCATCTGGAGTAGCATACATTGTTAGTGCCAAAATAAGCAAATTACTATTTTTGGCTGTTAGGAACAAATATTGTATTTTTTCTGAAAGACCAAAGTTAAAAAATATTCTTTTGGCAATCATATTTGTAACAAAAATTTTCCAGGCACATCAATAGCAATAGAATTCAATATACTGCTAGAAAAATTTAATCGCAGTGTCAAAATAAACGGTTGAAAATATACCCAATTTGTTGGAAATAGTGATACCAGTGTTTACAAATAATTGTGTATAGAGAAACCATATGAAAACAGCATTCTTGTTGAGAAAGTAGAATGCAAAAATCACCCGTTACGAAATTTCTGTACAAAACTGCGAGAATTAATATTAAAGCAAAGTTAAAGCATACAAGTCTTCGACTCAGAAGTTTCTTGAAGCCAAACATCTAAAGATTTCGAAAAGGAGTAAATACTGTTGTGATGCGTAAACCTAATGTACAAAATAGTATCGCCAAACAAATAATTGCACTAAAGAAAGACATTACGAACTGTCCTAAACATGTTTTTGGAAACCATTCAGATTAGAAAAAATATTTTTGCAATAGTCCCAAATATAATAAACAGAATAAAGTCCCAAATTTAATAGATTGTGGGTTGTTTGGCAATACTTTGGAGTGTTGCAATCGCTTAATCCACTATTTGCTTTTTAATATGAACAATAACGCAGCGGCAACATATAATTCAACTGTTGCAAAAAATGTTAGCGGAAAAAAAATCAACTTTTGTTTAAAAAACAGTTACGAAGTACGATTCTATGCCGCATATGTATCTTACAACGGTAAAGAAAAATATCGAGTGTTTTATACAAAAATTATCAAAAAAAGTGAAGGTAAACACAGCAAACTGTATAGGAAAAAATTTAAAAAAAAATTATTTAAGAAACAGAATGAGATTTTTTACTGAAAAACGGATGAGTAAAACTGTAGCAGAAACTAATGGGGATTATGGGATGATTTATACAATTTTTATCAAAGACTTAGAAGGAAAAAAGTCTTTAGTAATGCAATATTTAAGCAGGACACAGCAAGAGTTAATTTGTTTAGAAAGGAAAACAGTTAGACAACAACAAATTGTAACACAAAGAAAAGTACTTACTACTAACGGCATCAATTTTTGACACTATACGTAAAATACGTAAAAGTACGGATCCAAAAAAATGGCACAGACTTATTTCTTCCAATTTTTGTGGAAGTGTTGTAACCGTCGTTTGAGGTTGGGCGATTACTTTTGTAAAGGACCCTGTATTTGAATGGATGTTACTTATTTCATGTAGTTTGGAATTGTTTTATACATTTCAAATTGATTTTAGGAAGTTATTTTACAATTTTAAATTTAACTTTGTTTTTGACAGTTTACACAGAAGCAAAAGCCGTTTCCTAACACTACTGTTGTGACGTAATTAAATCTGTTGGAATCCTTTTTGCACTTCTTGGTGGTATGGTTTTCTTTAACGGACTTTTCAAACACAGCCTTTTGGAAATAGTAGTCGATAAAGTTAAAATATATAAGTGATTTAAGAGAGGCAGTTAGTCAGTTAGTTGGTTGACAGTCGTTTGAAATGACTTAAGTATCGGGATCTAGGTCATCGGGTGGTAAATTCACCCTCTTTAAATGAAGAATTACCGCGGAAGTCATTAACAATGGAACAGTGAATATTTCGTTTAAGTGGAAAAACGTTTCTATTTTGTAAAGCAACTAACGGTTTATTAAATTTCACGGGTTACCGGTTTGGTTTCGTATTAACGTATTGTAGGTTTGTGCGTTAGTTTGTGTTTCACAATCCAATTTTCGCCTTAGTGGCGGCTCATTGAAAATCCTCCGACGGTAAGTTGTTCATTTGGTTGGAGTTTGCCTACAAACAAACTATCAAAGTATTTATTAATTACCGATTAAGTTATTTATTCGCGAGTTTCGTGATTGAAAAGCTTTGAAATTAATCAGAAAATTACTGCTAGCTATCGAATCTTTCGATTATACAAATATCTTATTGCATTTGTTTGTGCTAATTTTAATTATTATTATTAAACAACAAAAGTAAAAGACGTAATGTAATCAATGTCTAAAGTGTTACATCGACATTAACCCTAGAATGCATAAGGTGAGTCTCCGGGACTCACTGCTCTTTGAAAATTAGTGTTATAATAAAACGGAATTAGATTAATTAATTTCGCTTTAGCAATGCCTAACTTAAACATTCCTATATGATCTCGTATGTACTAATAGTAAATAAATTGCACACATTTTTTTTTATAAATATATTTTGTTCACTACCACATCTATGCATAAGGTGAGTCTCTTAGACACACACGGATTATTGCAGTCTTTTTTACTACAATGCAAGCGGCAACGTTGCATTCGCATAACACAAATGTATATAATGTTATCAGTTTATGGAACAATACCTACTCGCACGTAGTTTTAGTTATTGAATTTCTTTTTCGAATAAAATTGAAAACACATTTTTACTGCCAATCTGTTTTACGGAAATTGTTTTTGAGATAAAAGATTGAACTGTAGGTATTTGTAAGGATTGAACAGATAATATCTATATATAATAAATGCGGGTGAAAAAAATAATTCATTTCTTCTGTTTTTTTTCTTTTAGTGCGTTGTTGTAATATGGCATCAGGTTCCAGAAAAAGATCAGTTAAGTTCTCTGATCCTGATTTTGCGCAAACAGTGATGGAGTGGTATAATGAGCATGAATCAGAGGTTTCTAGTTCCGAACACAACAATAATGAGGATTTCATTCCCGAGGAATTTGATACCGAACCTAGCTCGTCTGATAGTGAAGATGAAATTTCTGAACCATATTTATTACCAATCAACGAAAATGTTCAACATGAAACAGGGATGGTTGAAAAGAATAGTTTCAAATGGTAATCTAATGCATCAATTCAGACATGTATAAAGCAACAATGTCGGTGAATAGGCTTGAAAATTTACGGCGGTTTATTAGATATGACGACAAAAAAACTCGCAGAGCACGTCTAGAAACAGATAAGCTTGCACCAGTGAGATATATCTGAGAACTTTTTTTGGCACAGTGTAGAAAATCTTTCATCCCCAAGGTAAATGTGACAATTGATAAACAGTTACTAGGATTTCGGGGACGGTGTGGATTTATTCAATATATGTCCAGTAAACCTGCGAAATACGGCATTAAATTTTTTTGGATGTGTGAAAGGAAAAACTATAGTATCTGCACTTACAAATTCTGTCAAAAATACGTCACGTAATTTGACATGTGATAATTTTTTCACCAGTGTAGAGTTGTTTCAAGACCTGCTCAAAATAGGATTAACAGCCGTGGGCACAATTCGTCAAAACAAAAGAGAAATTCTTCTACAATTCAAGGCATCTAAGGATCGATCAGTTCATTCTACAATGTTTGGATTTAATGGAAACCTAACTTTAGTAAGTTATGTTCCGAAGAAAAACAAAGCAGTTATTCTCCTAAGTACCATGCACCACGACGGTATGATAAATGAAAATTCTGCAAAGAAAAAGCCTGAAATTATAGAATTCTATAATAAAACGAAAGAAGGTGTGGATCACATGGACCAAATAATAGGAAATTTAAACATTATTTTTTGTGTTATCAGTCTCAATGTCTTAAAAACTCACCTTATGTATAAATGTAGGAAAAATAGTTCATGCGTCCTAGGGTTAAGTAAAAGCAAGAAAAAAAATTATCTTATATTTGCGTACCATAATTTTAAGAGTGTCAAGTTTGTTTTATACAGTTATGGAATTTATTTGATTTTGTTATTTTATTTTTTTATTATGCGTACACGGCCGTGCATTATTTTTTTTTCTTTTAAACAGGTAATTTAGTTTTGTATATTATTTATTTTATTTTAATTTTTGATTTTTCATTGTGTTTTTCTGTTAATTTTTCTAAAATAATCACGGGATTTTGAATATAACCCACCCCGTCTTCACTAAGCACCGACAATAACTTCGTTTATGATACTTTAATTCAAGCAAGTGTCTCTTTTCCAGTTTTTGCACGTAACAGTGTAGCAACAAAATAGAGTCAAGGTCTTAAAGACTCAGCAAAAATAAAATTTCAAAAAACATTTGGAAAAAATATTGAAAGTTGTGGAGTATTTGTATTTACTGCAATACCATATCTTGGAGCAAGCCCGGATCGCTAAAGATTGAAGATAAGTTAAAAGAGCCTATAAACTTGCTAAAATAAAAATTAATCCAAAAGAAACAACGCAAAGAAAATTTGAACCCTACTTGGTATTAGATCAAAATTTTTATCAAATCCAAGATCAATTGGCAATTACAGATTACTTTTTCATTGTATGGACACTTCTGAGAATAGCGTGTAAAAAGTTAGGTAAAAAAAACATACTCATTTACTTTATTTAAAAAAATTATTCTTGTTTGTCTACAGATACAAAAAGACGATAGTTTCTGATCTCGTATGAAATCCCAAATAAACTGATTTTTTTTTCATTTTTAAGTGATAAATAAGTAACTACGTTTATTATAATTTTTTTAATTTTCCCAGGTGCATTTTTGTATAATTTAAGCAATTATATATTTTTACAGAAACATAAAAAAATAATTTCAAAAAATAAATAGCAATACTCTCATTTTATTATTATTTTGTCTCAAAATCATAATATTGTATGTAACGTATAACTTTTTGTATGCAAATATAATATGACCTACTTATAAACATAATCAAATTGTTTAGTTATTTCAAATGTGCAATTTTAACATAATAAAGAATACGGAATTATAGTCCACGTGAACTTGAAGAATGTAGGTCAAAGTGTCGAAATACCAATCGTGGGTATACGCCAACTCGCGGCGACAATTTGAACTACCGTTGCAATGATAGCTTAATGCACGTACTCAATGTGTTGCTGTTTTATTTTGAATTTCTTCTGAGTTAAGTTTATCTCAGAAAATTATTTAGATTATTAACATTTATAGAACTAGAAGCTTGTTGGACGACTCAGATGGTGAAATTAAAACATGGAAAGTTTGTTACTAAATAATATGAAAACTGTTTATAACATTTTTAAATATAAGATTATTTTTATCAAACAATTATTATTATAATTTTACATTAACACTAATAATGAAATCCTACGTTAAGACAAACTGCCCGGCAGTTAAAAAAAAAGATTGGCCTCAACTAATAAAACTAATGCCTGATGACGTTTGGGATGAGGAAATAACGTACCTACATGGAAAATAAGATTGATGCTTCTCAGTTTCTAATTGCACTAAGTATTCAATCTATCTATGCTCGTTATACATTGAATTGTACCTAATTAATGTATTGTTTTACAGCACGAAACTCAATCACAAAACTATTAAACCACAATAAAACGATTAATAAATGCAATTTCTAACTTGTATGTACACTAATTTGGAATTAGAAATAATTATAGTAAATTTTATGTAATGCTAAGAAAACTTTAATTAAACTATAAGAAAAGGTTACAAAGGACTTAATTAAGCTTTGTATGAATAGTACGATAATAAAAGTAATTATAACTTTTATCATTGCAACGTCAGTTTGTCGGTTGCCCCTAGAGACGCTGAAATCTTAAATTGAATTGCATATAATCTTAAATTTTAATTGTATGTTGGTATAGAATTGTATATCTGTATCTCGTACATGCTTTACATACAATTTGCTATAATGTTTGAGTTTGGGGTTTATTTGTAACACGTTTTTTTGAACAGCCTTTTTGCTTTTTAGTGTTGAAAGCACGTATAAGATGCTTGATTCGAAGGTTCGTGTAACGAAACGGTGAAACGCTCAGATGAAACAAATCTGAAACTTGCGGTGGTACCCAATTAATTTCACTCAGCAGTGTTAAAAAATAATTATAGTAATTGTAAAATTAGATCCGCGTGAACTTCCGCCTTGTACGCTGCAAAATCTGAACAATATAGATAAAAAATTGCACATAAACAATTTATTAAGCACACAATTTACTACAAAAAAGTCCGCGGGAGTGTATAATTATATGTAATAGTTTGAGTTACAGAATTTTAATTTAATGTGACACATTTTCGTGCAATTTTGCACACTTTTACCTTCTAAACTATTTTGTCCTCTATAAAAAATGTTTCTCTATTTCGGTTTAAAATACTCTTTAACGCACGCATTTTAGTGTTAGAATAAAGCCTATTCTTTAACGATTTTTGGTAACTTTTATTTTCTAACTTTTACATCTTGATTTCTAATTGCCACCCAATGACAGCAGAAAACTAGACCAATAAAGTAACAGGTGATTTATATCGCACTGTTTTTATTTAAAATACTTTGAAACTATTTATTTATGTAGCAAAACAATCGTTTAGGTAGTCAGTAGGGCAATTGTTTTTCTTTAAATTGTATTTAACACAAAATAAAGTGAATAACTAGTAAAAGTATTAATTTTAAGGTTAATAACTGTTAATAATTATCTCTCTAACAAGGAAGTCTATGAATTGGTTGTTAGGCATTTAAGTGCTTATAAAAAGGGTTCAAAACATAACCGATAATTATTATAACCCTAAACCTATTAAGGTAGGTAAAGGTAATCGTAAATTGATTGTACTTTCATGTCTTATATTTGTTAGGAATCAGAAAGCCATTATAGTTTGAGTTGGAACAAAATAAAAAGTTCCAATAAAAAGGACACACAGTTATCTTTTAATTTTATGGAAGATATAAATAAAGTGAATAACTAGTAAAACTAATTTTCTTTGTTAATGGTGCAATCGTTATAAACATTAATTGAAATGGTTGAATTTTTTCCTGCTGTTATCGAAATGCCAGACTTTTTTGAAATTGTTTTCTTGGGTCAAATTAATTTGTTCATTGCTCTGGAATGTCGAAGGTCAAGCTGTACTTGAAGACTCAGTTATACGTGAATGCCCCAAGTTGAAGGAGAGAATTTCTGCTACTTCAATTTTTTTCTTTTTTGAAGCATCCACATAGCCCTCAGCTACAGCGGAACATTTCCAGCCTCCGTGGCGTTTAAGGGTAATTAAATCACTAGAGAAATTACTAGCATCTGGTAATTGAAGAAACTTCGCGATTATTCTGGGCATTTCACCAATTTTATTTATTCCAATTGGTTGGACTATACAACGGCATTGTTAATAATATATAAAAAAACGTTTGTGTATAATATGGGATAGTCTTAAACTAGCATACTTTTTTATTAAATTAATCCATGCTGGATTTGTAATAGCAAACAGTCGTGAAGTTTTTGTTTTGGTGTTGGAAATGGCTACAAAAACTGAATTAGCTTTGTACTCAATACATTCTCTTGACAAATTTGCTAGCTCATCCCTTCTGCATGCTCCTTAATAGTCCATTATTAAGACAACTTTTACAGCAAGATAATTGCAGTAAGGTGCTTCTTTAATAAATGCCTCAATGTGAGCATATTTTAATATATGAGACTTCTTTGGCTCATATCCTGCTGAACACCTTCTTAACAGTGCTTGTAATGTTGTGTACTTGCTAATGTCAATATTCTGGCGAATGTTTAATACTGACCTTAACATAAAATAAATTTTCCAAACGGTTGAACGTTTGTACTGTTTGCTGATTGTCTGAAAAAATGCAATGGTTACATTTTCTGTAACAATTGTTACATTTTTGGTGGCGCACCACGCCATAAATTTTTCGTATTCTTTTTTGTACATATTTTTTGATTTTTCCGGCAATAAATTATTAATGGCGCCTATTGCTAGTTTCCGCAACTCTGGGGCGTCGACTGAATATCTTCATCTGACATTATTCTTGTTTTTAATTGATAAATGAACAAACCCTTAACACCTTTTTAAATTCAAACTTTTTTGCATAAGTCAAATATGTATCACCGTTGCTAACACAAAAATTCTAATAAAAATTTCCTTGCTGGAAAATAATGGACATTTTAAATTCAATAAACAATGTAAATATCGACCGAAATAGAGAAAATACTATAAAACATTCGTTGCAGAAGGCTATTCAAACACTTATCCGTTCAGAAACCTGAATGCGTGTTTGAATATTTTGCCTTCTGCAACTTATATTTTAATATACTATTATCTGCAACTTTTCTTTATCTTGCACCGTTTTAGGGTAATAGTTTATTAATTATTCTAAGTTATTAAGCAAATCATTTCAATACAAAAATTGTGGCGGTTTCGATGCAGGCATCATTTACAAAAAAAACAACTCCAGATACCTGGTGTAATATTACAGCGACAAAGTTACCCTTAGTCAACAAAAGCAACTCGACCAAAATAATTTATGTTTAAATTTTAAAATCGATAAACGAAGTAATAATTTAATAAATCTGATTAAAAACTATCAGTAATTACTAGTTTAAGTCATAAACGATTTCACTGTAAAGTTATCAACATAGGACGAAAGTATGTAAAATAAAATTTGAGTAAATTTTGAATGTTAAAATTGTACCAACAGTCAAGCAATTGAAAAGAAAAAAAAGTGTAGAATCGGTAAACGTTTATTCCATTTGAAACACGCAGCGCCGCTCAGTAACAAAAGGTCGTAACATCTCAATGGTAGAAAGAAGCATAACGCTGTTTTTAACAGACTGAGTAAAAAAAGCAAAAGACAATTGGCAGATTTGATACTGAGAGGGTTCGTGAACTTAACTATACAGAAATAAACGTTATAGGAAATAAAGTCAAAATTGCGTACAAAGTAGGAGGAAATTTTTAAACGAAGGTTTTAAAAATCCTGACGCGGTCCTAAAACAATGTAAGTTGCATACGGGAGTTGTTCTTTTGACTTACTCGCAATAGAGAACTTACTGTCGGGTTGTTTTTTTAACGTACTCGCGCAAGCGAATTAATTTACGCGTTGGTTTCTTTTTTCACTTATCCGAAGAAAAGTTACTGATGGGTGGGTTTTCTTTTCGTACTCGCGAAAGGAGAGTTACTGACGGACTGGTTTCTTTTACGTACATTTATTATTAGTATTTTTCTTTGAGTGTACGTTTTGTATAAAGCTATCAGTTAGTGACAAATTGTTAAGTAGTTCCCAACCTGCGTCTAGTCAAGACCCAACAAACTGCAATACGTGATCTTCAGTTTGAAGATTAGGCGCCATATAAAAAAGTTTCAAATTAGTTAAATTTATTTAGATATGCATTTGTAAGTTTTTTATTTGATTATTGTACACGCGATGCGATAAACTGTCCAACGCGAGAAAATTGATAATGATTATTTAAATTTAATTCTATTGTTTAAACGAGGTTTTTTGTTTGTTTTTTTGTTGTAAACGGAGAAAGCAATTTTAGTATTTCTTTTTTTTGTCATTGGTAATTAACAAGTCGCTTATAAGTTTAGTTTTACTTTTTTTGCGCCAAAAGATCACGCTAAGAACACCTAGAGAATTTAATAAATAGGCATGTCGATTATTTCGCGTCGCGAAATGTTTTTATTGCGAGTCCAATCTGCTGTAAGTCTTCTTTAGATATGACAAGGAATCGTGAATTCGACAAATTGTTAGAAAAAATCTAGTTTTTAAACTGTGGATGTACATTTTTTGCAAAACTTTTGTATCTGAAAGGATGTGGCAACGTAGCTCTAATTGTGTCATAATCTTAGAAGAACTGTGAACTGCTATAAAACTGCAGTAAAATGCAGTAATCATTTAGTTCTGTTGTTTTTTTTTAAATGCGCGTTAATTAATTAGAGTGTGGTGCAACAATTGTCAGGGATCACGTTGTTTATTTAGTTACTGAATGATTTATTTAATCCAAGCGTATTCAATCAAAGTCTGCTTAAATTTCTGGCTCTAAAATTGATTGTCTAGAAAAAAATTTACATTTATCCGTATGCTATCAACTGCATATAAGCCAGTGGAAAATGACAGTCAGTGGACGTAAATCTCAATCTTTCGACTTTTTCTCGCATAACATGCTTGTGAGCGCAATATTATTATTTTGCCTTGAAATCATTTTTTGTTAAATAAAGTTCGATGTTTCGAGATTTTGTTGCTTGTTTTGTGTTTTTTACCGTACATCACTTGGAAAAGAGAGCCTTAGCGTTACCAACACAACCCAAATATTTCCTAATACTTGTTGGTTAACCAAAGCTTAGATTTGAGAAAGTAAATAAGTACAGTCATTTACAACATTAAAGTTTTACAACCAAAACATCGCGTCTTAAGAGTAGGTAATCCCTAAAAAGTAAACCGCTGCAAATAATAAATATATCGTGATCTAATGAACTTTTTTATTTCATAATTACATAGGTTGTCTAAAATTACATTACGAAATGATATTACAAAAAAAAATTATAATTACGAATTTGTCAGAATTTCTTCGCTTAATTAAGTTTAATTTTATATCACACCTTAGAGAATTTCATGTAGCTTCTAAATATGTTTTCAAAATTATTAAAACTTCTACCATTCAGCGAAACAAAACAAAAAAAGTTGGGTTTATTTAAATGTTTAAAATGGAATGCAATCTACTTCTGTCAGATTTAAAAGAGATAGCTGCAGAACCTCCTCAAAATGCATTAGGTATTTACTGAAACCTGTTTTTGTTCCGTAGTCTACTGAAGTAAAAATTTATTTTTATAACGTTTGTTATGTTTGTATAACTGGTGTTAGTACCCGTCGTCTAATCACAATCTCTCCGTTTGTAAATATTATTTCTTATTACACAATATTTGTTGACTCTACCGTTATTGTTATTATTGTTACTGTTGCTATAGTTGTTATTGTTCTTGTTGTTATTGTTAAATATTAAATGCGTTCTTCTGGAATTACTAATAAACGTAACAAGCGCGCTAAAGCCACAAAAATGTATCACATTCGTAAGAAAGTGTCAAACTTAATTAATAACTCAGACACATTTGTGGAGGAAGATACTCACGTAAAATATTTTGAAAAGTAAGTAGTAAAAATAATTACAATTTTCTAAAAACTTTTATCTTTTAATTTGGAGTAGATATCCAGTAATTTGTACTAGAATATGTTATTCTTCATTTATGTCTAGATAATAATGTACTATCCAAGTTTGGTTTCCCATTTTCCACACCTGCCCCTTTTTAGAGTTAGATTGAGTAGTAGATCGTCTGAATTTATCTCTTCCTTAGTATACAAAATATTTAGAATTATATTCCGTTAATTTATGTAATTTTTGTAGTCTTCTAGAAGAAATATTACCGGAATTAAATATTGAAACTGCAACTGCCCAGAAAACTCATCACTTTGGTGAAGAAGAGTTGCGAGTTATCTCTCCATTATATTTTTTAAAAGAAGGCATCCTGATGTATGAACACAATAAAATTTGCCTACAGGGGAACTGTAATTACACTAAGGAAAAAAGACAAGTATTAAATTGTATTCTTTACTTCGGGTGTTCAACATGCAGTAAACAATTTGCCATTCGCTGCTTACCACCAGATGCGGAACAAAAAAGGAATGTCAACTATGAGTGTATTTAGGGATTAATGAGCGTAGGAGTCGGGTACCCTCAAGGTGAAGAATTATTTTCTATTATGAATATACCATTCATGCAGAGAAAAACATACATCAAGTATGAGGAAAAAGTAGAAAAAACGTGGGAGAAGAATTTAATCCTTCAAATGAAGCAAAATTCTGACAAAGAAAAAATGTTCGCTGTTGAAGCTGGTGATATTATAGATGGGATACCTTTTATAAGTCATAGTTGATGGAGGGTGGGCTAAACGTTCGTACGGACACGGGTATTCCTCACTATCCGGTGTGGCTTGTATAATTGGGAAGAGGACTAAGAAGCTATTGTTTTTAGGAATAAAAAATAAATTTTGTTACATTTGTGCTACTAGTGGTAAAGTGCATACATGCTACAAATTTTAGTGGTCTTTCAACAAGTATAGAGCAAGCAATTATAGTGGAAGGATTTAACCACAGTGACCCGAATTATGGAGGTACATTTAAATACATGGTTGGTGATGGAGATTCCAGCTCCAGACAAAAGTGATGCAGAGTTAGATGCTCTAAAAATGAAGGTAATTATGAAATTAGAAAGTGCCAAAGTTGAAAAAATTCAAGTTAGTACTATTGGTCAGGCAAGTAACATTAAATAGATCATAGAAAGACGCAACAGGAATACAGCTTCTAACTTTGGAAAAATTTGTTAATTACGCTTTTCAACGGATAGAACAGGCATTATTAAATTACTGTTTTATCGTAATGAACAATTGAAAACTGCTGCAATTACATACGGTGTTGAAAATGAACAAAACGCTATTAGAAAATACAAGCAAATGAGCAATGAAAAAGTTTCATGTTGCGGATTATATGTATATGAACAATTAAAATACTTAGGGGCTAGCCCTGATGGAATTGTGGATAACGAAACAATTGTGGAAGTCAAATACAGTGTACGCAATTTTAAAATTAAGGAAACTGTGGAGACTAACAGTGGATTGTGTGTTAAATTAGTAGATAATGAATAATTTTTAAAGAAAAGCCATAATTACATGTATCAAGTTCAGGGACAACTTCTAATTACCAATCGGGCAAAATTCGATCTAATTTTGTACACCGATATAGATTTGGAAGTTGTTACAGTGCACTTTGATCAAGACTTTTGTAATCAAATGATTAAGAAATTGAGCAAATTTTGATGTGAATATGCCTTACCAGAACTTGCGAATCCGTGAGTTCCTCGTGGTATGAAAGTATGTAATCGTAATCGAATTCGGAGTGCTAAGGATATAAAATTAGAAAATACGTGTGACCTTCAATGAATCGTTTACTATATGAAATTATTGAAATTTAATGTCGTATGTACGTCGTATTTATACAAATATTTTGAACAACCTTATAATTAATTACAAATTGCATTGAACGTGATGCTATTAATAAACCACCAACTACCAGCACGAGTACAAAATAAAAATACGTGCAATTCGTAGTGGGGGTTCTTCGTATACTTTACATTGGTAGGTCCAATGCTAATATGATTTATTGCTTTAAGTAGTTATAATTGCCTACCTTTAGGAGATCTTTAAAATTAGAAGAACACAAGGCTTATAGTAGACGCTGTCGGAACTACCCTATGCCTACATACTCTTAATGTTGGTGCCAACAGCGGACTACTGGTGAAATAAAGAGAGTCTAGAACTTATGACAGAGCTTGTTGAGCACTTTGTTAACGATTTGAAAAGATTAGACAAAAACACTCATTTTTGTGCTTCTCTAGAAATTGTTTTTATAAAAGATGTACACTTCAGTTTACAATTATTTTGCACTAAATTATTACATACTACTAAAGCTATAAATGGGAAACAACAGCCGGGAGTGTTTGGATTTAGAGTTTTTAATACTAATTCAATTCAATTCACAGTTTCTATTCCTCTTAGAGAGATAAAGGGCAAACAAATTAAAAATGTAAAAGAAAAAGTAAAAAAATAGTGATGCCGGCCTATTTACATGCCATGTTGTTTGTTCAAGTGCATAGATTTAAGATAACGCGATCGGGTTTCTCTTTAGATATGTCAATGGAAGCTTTTTATCAGCGTGCAGCAATTCTTGATAATGAACGGTCTCGTTCAAAATTTTTTATCACAAAAAATTCTCTATAAGTCATTGGTGTTGCTGATTCATCATCCTCCAGCAATGAAGATGTTATGGGAAACAATTCCTAGGCATTTCATAGTCGAATGTTAAATACAAACAAATATCAATTGGTGAATTATCATACGACTCTATTCTCGTTTAATATGTACAGCCGTAGTCATTGGAAATATCTCTAAAATGAACATTAGCGCATTTTCAGTCACATTCTAATAGTACTACCAGTATTTACACTTGTAAATATACATTGAAGTTATGTCCTTTTGTCTTGTAAATAAAAAAGGGATTACCATTACTTATATTACATTATTTATATCTTTATGCAAATAAAAAAACACACATTTCTTTATTTAGTTACATACTTATTGATAGTAAAATTTTGAACGTATAAAATTAAGGTAAATTGTAAATAATAATCTAATTACTGATTTTATTAAAACAATTTTACATAGGTAGGTACTATTAATATTTTGCTGTATGTGCAAAATTATTTATAAATAAAGTGAAACTTTTATACTTTAATTTCGTTTAAATATAAATAATACCATCCAAAAGAATTTTCCGGTGTAAGAATAAATATTTGTGCCAATATAATGTAATTTATTTAAATTTTTGTTCACATAGTCATATTCTTTTTTTTTGTTTTAGCGGTTAAATACTTCACTTATTAATGAGTATCATAATTACATTTTTGTATTCATTGATATTATTTTTATTTTAATAATAATTATTTAGGTATTATTCACTTTTGCGTTAATAAAATGTTAACAAATAAGCATACGTTTATAATTACAGTTCATGCTGTAGTTTATTTTAATAATTTAATTAAATAAAAAAACATATAAAAAACAATAACAATACAAAAGTTGTATAGAAATAATTAATACTTTGTGTAATAACCAATATTTTGTAGGCATGCTTCTAATCTAGACTGCATAGTTTACTAAATTTTTACACTAATGTGATCCCCGAAAACGTTCCCAAACTAATTGTGAATGTTGGATAATATTTTCAGGTGTTCTAAATTGAATATCACTATCCCAGTTTCTGATCATTGCACCCCACTATTTTCAATTGGGTTCAAATCTGGTAATCTCGCTGGCAATTCAATTATTTTAACTTCGTTTTGATCTTCAATCCAGTCCCTAACAATTCGTGCTGTATGAATATGAAAATTATCCTGGACTACTTGAAAAATTTCCATCTTGTGGAAATATTCTTCTAACAGAAGATATCAAGATATTATCTAAAATATTCAGGTATTGCTCTAAAGTAAATCGAGGTGGTGTCACTTGAACTCTCCTGGGCCCACTTGAGATATCCATCCCCACACTCCAGCTGTCACTCTACCACTTTGCCTATTGGGAAAAACATGTTCTATATTGTAACGAGTGTTTTGTGGTCTCCACACTGTAGTTGGACATTGATCAGTGCTAGAAAATACTTTTTCATCTGTAAAGATAACAGTACTCCAATCCAAATTTAAATATTGGCGACAAAAGCGCAACCGAGCTCCAGCATGACGCTCTGTAATGTTAGGTTTACTTGCCGGTTTTCTACAACGTAAATTAGATCTGTGTAAACGTCTCCACGTCTGGTGAAAACAGAGCAATTAATATTCAGCGTTTCCGTTATTTTTTGGCAAGTTGTAAAAGGATTCTGTAATGTATAGCCGAGTATGTCCGCATCTTCTTGCCGAGAAGTAATTTTAGGCTTAGGTGGTCTGTTGCTTACAAGTGGCCTATTACTAACTTCCTGACCTTTCGTAATCCATCGCCGGATTTGTTTAATCTCTAATGTGTTAAGTTCTGAGTATTAGATTACATTTATCATTAGTACTATATTAAAAGCCATTATACATTATATATGTATTTAAAAATTTGACGTCAATTTAATAGATTCCAATATCTTATAACATAGTATTGTTAGTGATCATATTGAATACATGCTGACTGTGTTGCAATGCAATGTAAAAAATATACTTTAGAAAAATGTTTACCAATAAGTCAACATGTTGTGATATTTTTAGAGGTGACTTTCCTGCTTGTGCCATCCCAACAATACTTCCTCTTAATTCTAAGGTAGAATCCATTTGTCTTAATCTTCGAGGCATATTCACAAAATATTATAATCACATAAACAATGATGTTACCACTAGGAACTCCCAATTTATATTACAATTTTGTAAATGAAAAATTTATATTTATACGACAAAAGGCCATAACCTGATGATATATTTACAAAAGGTAATTATGAAACTTATTAATAAGTGAGGTATTTATTAATCCGCTTAATCATAAGATGCATATCCGGTAGAATTGTTTATTAATTTGCATAAAAACATAAAAGCAGTTGTAGTTTCATGAAACGCTTGTTTCAGAGAAATATTTAAGTCTCCTCGTATGATTTTAAGAAACACATATACAATTTAATAATGGTAATCACCTTTTTGAGTTTATAAGACAAACAAAAAGCCATAACCTCAAGGTATATTTATAGATGTCAATACGATCAATACTATTAAATGTCTTTAAAATGAGCATTACCGCACTTTCATTGACAACGGATCATTAATAAGTGAGGTATTTGTTAATCCGCTTAACTCTAGGATGCATATCCGGTACACCTACTTTTACATAAACCGGACAAACATTCAAATAAAGAAATTGAAAAAATAAACAGTTATTTTATAACAAAAAACAAGTATCGTTGTTACTTATTATTTATTATATAAGAAAAATTGTTTATAAATTATAGTAACAAACGCTGCATATTCTTATAACCAAACATTACTCCGGGTCTGATAAGCCAGGTTTATACATCCTACATACAAAAATAAGCTGACTATCAAAACACACATTTTAATAAATTACATAAATAGTTAAAATTTAGACGTAACAAATACTTTTTAAATAATTTTGGAAATATAATTTCAGCATTTTTATTCAAAACATTTATTACCTAAAAATTTGACGATATAGTATCTCCTATGTTTATTAAAAATATGTTAATAAATTGTTATTCAAAATTAGAAAAAAGTGTTTGTTTTTTAATTCGCACAAAAAATAGAAAGAAAATTTTGGTTTTATAAAACGTTTATTTGAGAGTAATATTTAAAAGCCTTTTGGTATGATTTGAGAAATACATACAAAATTAAGTAATGGTAATCACCTTTTTGTTTTTATACGACAAAGAAAAAACCATAACCTTAGGATATATTTACAGGTATAAATACGATTAATACTATTAGAATGTGACTGAACATGCGGTATTGCTCATTTTAGGAACAGTTCCAATGACTATGGCTGTACCTAAAATACTAGATATTTTTGTTTTTTTATTTAAGTATGCATTCTTATTTTTAAAAATTGTAATAAATCTTTTTCATTATATTACGTAGGTGAAATTGTGTTTGCGATTTGCCATATCTGTAAATTTTTTTATTTATTGATTATGGCTTTTTGCTTATATTTTTTTGTAGTTTTATTTTGTCTAACTATCTTGTCTTTGTTTATTATTAATATAATTAATAAACGTCTAACGTTCTGTTTTATTTTGTTATCATACGTTTGTAATTCTCATTATAAACAGAATCGCTATTTAATGACAAAATTGTTAGATATGTACCTATTCTTTACACAAAACGTAGAAAACACATTTGAATACGCTACTTTTCTAGTTTAACAAAAGATTACTTAAAATGCAAATGTATTTTTCATGCTAACGCAAAGCATTAAAATATACCGTTTACGGTTTTTATTCACAGTTACTTATCCCTACGTTAATAATGTGTTTTATACGATTTCAATAATACGCTTGTAAGTATCGCTTTTATATGATTTTCTTTATTTAATTATCATGTTCTGATTTTAAATTAAATAACATATGTAATCTAATCTTATTTTATCTTATATTTGCACTGTGTGTCTTTAAAACCAGCAATTGTTATGTTAATAAAACAATTTTGTAGCAAAAGATTGTTGCGTTAAACAAAAATATTCTTATAATTATCTCCAGACTTTTTTTAGTAACGTAAAATTGTTTTTATAACTATGACATTAACTACACGTTGTAAAATTCTATGTTATGGTTATTGTTTAAGGTATAATAAAAAACGCAGTTTTGGAAATTGTTTAATATTTCTAGAAAGATTTGCAAATCAGTTTTATTAAACCAGTAATGTAGTTTATTCGCTTATAAACGAGTTTTCAACTATCTCGTCAGTCCCTATCATGTTGGTATAAAATTGAATGTAAATGTACTCATAATTTCTTTTCACAAGTAGAAAATAACGTATTTGTTAAAGTTTTTCAAACATTTGGAAATTAATTTATGAATATAATTATAAATTTAAATTTTATGAAACAAATGTTTTAATTCGATTAAATGTATGTACTCAACTGGTATACGTTATCGTTCATCGTGTGTAGATAACTTTACAAAATTGTAATATTAATTTTTAGTGTAACTAGCGACCTTCATACATCGTTTGAATTTATATATAATACCATTAAACGTGGAATTAATTGTTCACCTTAATGACGATTAAGCAATTATCAATTGATTGAATTCATTGCTAGTACAAATTTAAATTAAGATTACATGTAATTGTCTCTCTGAATTTGTAGTTTCTGATAAAGCTTATAACTTATAAGCAAAATATTAAAAAATAAATAAATAAGAATTATCTCAGCATAAGTTCTTATTCCCAAAAAAACCATCAACGTACTTTAGAATATAAAAAAAATGTTGTTAAATACTGCTAGAACTGTAATTAGACAATAAAACTAGTATATTGTATATCAGTAAAGAATAGTTCTCATTGCCAAAAAGTATGAAAATTTACAGCCGAGCCGAAGGCGAGGTTGACAATTTATACGAGTTGGCATATACATTCCTTTAGAATTATGCACAATACTTTTTCTACGACTATAATAGTATGTTTAATTTTTAATCGATTAAATTAAACTTTTTACGAGAACAAATAACGCAAAAAATAAATAATCTAAATTTAAAAATGTATGTTGGAAGTACCTGCAATATACCAAAAATGACAATTAAGAATTGTGTCAAAACTTTGTATTTGTTTTATCTCAATTTGTCAATGTTTATTCTAATAGTTATAAGTGTAACAATTATTTGTGTTTTAGCTATTTACCTTTATTTAAAAAAAAATCTAAGTATAATTTACCTACTTGAAATACAGACAATTTTAGTTAATCATTTACTATTTTAATTTTTTTAAGACATTGATTTCAAGCAAAAATTAATAATAATAAGCTAGACTAGTTTAGAAAAAAAAAAATCGTTAACAATGCCTTGAAGTTTTTTCAACAAATGCCATGTTGGTGTGTAAACGTTATTTTCTTACAAACTGTCACAGAATAGCATGTGAATATGCAAAAATAGTAGATTTGTAAATGTTTAAAAATAATTTGTAATTAATGGGTGTTATTATTAGGAATGGAGATTTACAAATTGAAAAGGTAATAAGTAAAGAGCGGACAGTCAGGCAAATGCCTGGAGCTTGCCTATTTTGCTTTTTTGTGTAACTTTTTGTCTTTTATGCTTTTTTAAAGAGTATTATTTTATATTGTCTTTTTACATATAAATTTTGAAAAGTTTGTGTAAACAGTGTTTTAATAGGTAGATGACAATAACCCATTACAGAATTTTATTTTAAATTACGTACGATAATATAAATAACATTTTTTGCTCAAAAAGTTTTACCACGAACCTATAAATAACGACAGGAATTTTCATGTTTTGTTAAACAATGGTTTCCAGAAAACATTAAATAGAAAATCCGCTTATAGAGAAGAACTATTGTAAGAATTTATACTAAGATCATGTACAATGACAGACTTAACATAATGCTATTTACAAAACTAAAAGGATTTCGGAATGAATCATATTTTATAAGTCTATTCAGTACCTAAGTAAAGCAAAGAAATATAGATAATTTTAATTCTGTCCGGTGGGATTCCTTTAATGACTAAAACACATGACTAAAATATTCTTTGTTTGTTATAAATACCTGTGATATTGTCACACTGTGATAGTCTATTGCTGTTGTGCTGTGAGTAAGTTTTAAAAAATGCCACCTAATAAACAATAAAAATTTGAAGATCATTACAAGTGGAGTAAATTGGACAATAATTTAACAACCGACGAGGAAAACCTTTTTTGTCAAGTTTGTTCAAAATCAGTAAGTTTGTATTATCTTAATTTAAATGCTTTTAATTACTAGTATATGTATTATTTTAGATCGGTGCTACTTAAAAGTACCATGTAAAACAACACTTGGGTAGTGGTTTAAAAAATATTTAAAACAAAATTAAAACAACCATTCTTAAAAAACGTTATTGAAGATCAACAGAATAAACCTGGCCCATCAAAAACAGATTTTGCTCTAGATTTGTGCAGAGCATTGATAAAAACACAAAAATACACCGAACAAGTTGTTCCAGATCAATTACCTTTGAGAAAAAATTATTTAGACAGATAGTTTTCAAAATGCTGCTTTACTTTTTATAGAAAATACAAACAATAAAGAATGACATTGCGGGCCATTACATTTGGACTTCGGTTGATGAAACAACTGATTGCAGAGGTCGATATATAGCAAATTTTGTAGTTGGTAAATTATCTAAACTAGAACCAAGAAAAGCTCATTTGCTAGCATCCAAAGAAATTCCACAGACCAATCACAAAACAGTTGCAAATTTTTTCAATAATTGTTTACGTAAGTTTTTTTTTAATGATTGATTAATATAATCCAATCTATTAATTACAATTATATAATTTTATGTTTGTGTGTTATGTCTGTATCCCAATTGCGTAAAAAATGAAAAGGTTCTCTTATTCGTAACCGATGCAGCACCTTATATGATCAAATCCGCTCAGACATTAGAAATATTTTATCCGAATTTAAAACATTTAACTTGTCTAGTACATGGAATACATAGAGCGTGTGAATTCATTTGAGACGAGTTTGCAATAGTAAACAAGTTAATTTCTGCCACCAAAAAAGTAAAAATCTCTAACATATTAGATTCTCTTTTTGATTAGTCGATTTTGTTTCAGGTTTTTGTGAAACCACCATTACGAGTAAGGGCCTATAAAGAAAAACTTCCAGATGTTAAACTTCCACCGGAACCTATCATAACAAGATGGGTTATCTGCTTGCATTTTTTATAACACATATTTTGAAAAAATTAAAAAGGTACAGTTCATACTACAATCTGGCAATGACTGAATCTTTCGCTACATTCAAAAGAATAACATCAATTATAAGAGCATGTCCAAGGACTATAGGAAGAAACACCAAAAAACCCTTCCCTTCCTTTGACCTCTTTAAAAACTAACTGAAATTCAAAAAGGGGAAGTTATGAAGCATCAACAGAAATTATCTTTAACAATAACGGAAACATCTGCATTAAAATTTGCTCCACTAACATCTTGTAATGTCCAAAGAACTTTTTCCTTCTATAAAAATACTTTAAATGATAAAAGGCAACAGCTTCTTGGTCAAAATTTTGAAAAATATTTGATTTGTGCTTGGGAAAATAATAGCACTTAATAAACATTGTAAAACAAAAAAATAAACTGTAAATTTTAATAGATATATGTGCCATTTTTATTGCCTTTTTGGCAGGTTTAGTCTGCCTTTTATGTCACCTTTTTTTTGGTATTTTTTCTTGCCTTACTAAACGCTCTTTAGTAATAAGAATATTATTGGTTTTAAGTTTCGCACAATTGATTGTTTTTGTAAAATTTATTTTGTTATTTATTATAACGTAAATACAAACTGTTTACGATTAAATTTGTAGCAAAGTAGCGATACTGTGTGTTTTATAATATTATACAGTAAAACCTCTATTAACAGACACTTCTAAATAACGGACACTTTTCTTTAACAGACAATTTCTTATTCCCTAAATTTACTACATACAAAACTATATTGCAAACACCTCTCAACAACAAACCCTCTATAGAACGAACGCGGACTATAAAATTTACACATTTTTTTATTATTGCCTTGAGAATTAATTATCTCTCCATACAGGAACTCTAAACTATTATTTTATTAAAACTAAAAAATTGCAATTTTGAATGATTCAGGTAATAAAAGCTTATTTTTACAACTTGTCAATCACTAAACGCCGGGTTGAAATTTTTTAGTTGTTTGAGGATTACTTATTTTAATAAATGTTTACTTAAATATGTAAATAATTTTGTTTTTAATGCATTTACTTTATTTGTTTATTTTTTGTATTCAAATAAAATGCGTTTTTAAGTTATAGCTTAGGTGAAATGACGATGTTTTAGAATAAACAAAAGTTTTCATTTAAAATATAAGTTTACGCAATTAAATTCAACCCTCCTTTTAGCGGATACTTTTTTATAACGCACAGTATTTCTTACCCTGTTGTTGTCGATTATTGAGAGGTTTTAATGTAATTAATACGGAGTAACAATATATAAACACTTATAAAAACGGAATGAACTTAAGAATAATTTATGCCGTACCTACAGATAACAAGCATGTGCGAAAGAAACATCTTGATATATTGCAACTTTCGATAAATACCAAAAGATAATTAGACTTTTCTAAATTGTCATGCAGTTTATAAATCTTATCGTTGTTAATAAATACTGACTTCTTTAGGTTAATTTGAGCAAATTCTAGGAACCAGTTTTTAAACGCTTGATCCTTACAACTTCTTTATAGCACTGCAGAAGTGCGATAAATTACTATTGACGTTTCTTTCCCATTAAAAGAAAAATCAGTAAGCAAACAAGTAATTAAAATTAGGTGTTTTAATTTATTCTAATTACTTTTAACTTAGTTTTTCTAAAATATGTTATCATTTATTACAAAATAGTTGCTACTAAATACCAACCTTACATACATAACCTAAAACGAAACCTTTTTTCTCTATACGTACCGTTGAAACTAATGCAATAGCAGCGAACAAGTTCTAAATAATTTTGTTTTTAAATTTTATAATTATAGTGCACGGAATATTCGTACAAATCTTTTAACTTATGTTTTCATATGTACTTCCCGAAATTATTGTTTACTAATAACCTTTCATATTTCAGCGTTTCGTTAATCTTTATCAGTATTTTTTATGTATGTCTTATTTCAAAAGAATCTTTGTAAAGACCATTTGTTATTGTTAATACCCAAGGTAAAAAGTTATTTCTTTTATAATACCTACCAACTGACAAAACAAGAAAACGTAAATCGAAACATTTCTCAATATCTAATAAAGAAATTATTCAAAATGTCTATAACACTTGCAAACAAAATCAAACAGGTGGTTCAAAAATAGATTATAGTAAATGTACAGCTACAGCAACAGGAAACAAAATTATTTAGTTTATTTCGGTTTTTTATATACATGGGTTATGTTAAAATGTTTTATAAGTATAAAATTTGTCCTCGACACGCCTACTTTTCGTGGTTGACTGTGAAGTTTTAAAAGTGCGAATTCATTTTTTTCTGGTAATGTTTTGTGCAACACAGACCTCCGTTTTGAGGTGTCTAGGCTCAACAAGGCTTTCATCATTCAGTTATTTCACGCGATTCAACGTGAATATGCAATTGAATTTTGTGGATATCTGAGTGAAAGCTTATTTAGAATTTGTGGTTATAATTTTCTGTATTCTTTCATAATTGTTTTTAGCTGATTTCCGTAGCTTTCATACGTTTATACTATAAGTATTACTATTTCTATTTTTATAGGTACTTACTCTTTGGTCATGTCGATTATTAGAATGACCGTACGTATAAGTTAGGTTGTTAACACAATTAATTATAAGATCATTTTGTGCGTCACAAAGTCGTATGCAGTGGGCGTTGAGTCTCTAAGTCTTCATTTTTATATACTTTTGTGATTTTGAATTTAACAATATAAAGTCATTTCTTCTTTGAATGTAAAAGAGCGACGAAGTCATTTTATATGTACTTTCTTCGTCCTCTTTGAAATTATGTGATAAAATTAATACATATTATGTGTTATCAGTTCTGTGGTGTTATTTGTTCTTTTTCAGCTACGGGCACATTTAAACGATATCTTCCTAATTTAGTCTTTCATCGTTTTGGCTCCTTTTTAGATTTAATTTATAATCTAGCATTACAAAGTTTGCGACTTATTTTCCGGGAACAACTGTGTTAGCCGTCGTTTTCTTTTTTTTTGTTACACGAAAATCAGCGTAACAAGGTGTTAAAAAGTACTGCATTGCTTTCAAAAACTTAAGTTTTTTTAATAGAATGTTTTTTGTCGCTTTGAAGGGTGACAAAAGTACTAAAAAAGTTTATTTGCTGAGAATAGAATTAAAACATCATGTAATAATTAATATTTAGTTAATTTTGATTAATAATGCACAATACAATTATTCATATTTATTTGCTTATGTCAATCAGTAAAAGTATTTTAATATTTAATTGGCTAACCCTTATTTTTAACTTACATTTTGGTTTTAAACTTGCGAATTTTTCTAGTTCACTAGTCGTAATGCATCTGAACCAAGCGTTGATTAATGATTAATCTTGTAATGTTATTGGTCAACTAAGCTTTCACAATCTAATCGTCCTGAAAAATAAAGTTCTTTACACCAACAAAATCTTTGCCACTTCTTAACATCTTTGTTGTTGAAGCTTCAATATATGTTTGCGCAAAAACAATTTGCAGCTTGGTAGATATGCAACTGCACAGCATAACTGAAATCGCATGCTCGATTGTTGGCAACACACATCTTGTTAAAAATTTTTTGGTAAAAAACTGTTAAATGTCACCACATCACTAAAGAAAACATTTTGCTAATTCTCTACTGTCCAGTTTCTTTTCTTGAAATACTAGTTTCATTCTTGCTCGTCATTTGCAAAGTTCAAAAATCAAAAGTTTTTTTATATTGTAGACGTACAAACACTTACACCCATTGCTTTAAACTATAATTTTATCAAATCTATAAAATTTAAGCTTCTATGGCTAAACTAATTGTTTGCAATACGCCGCATCTCGACTAAAAGTTTTTTTAAGCCGTGCACTTTAGGATTTATTATAATTTTTTTTATATTATTGTACTTTACAATTATTTTGACTACTGGGGATTAATTATATTTAACTTTAGTCGCAATTTTACGACTATATTTTTCTCATTACGATAAAAACAACGTGTTAACAGAATATAGTAGTTTATCCGAAAGTGTAACAAAAGTTAAAACCGATATTAGATAACGTTACTGACAAAAATTGCTCTAAGATATATTGTGCATGCAACAAACTACCAACAGTACAGAAAGTTAAAGCTTGTATTAACAAAAATAAAAATTTGCCAAACTTTAAAGTTACTACGTTACACCCATTATTTAAAAAAATACGTTTAAGTTAGTTATTTAACATACTTTTGTTTTTGTTTAAAATATACGTTATTTTATAAACCCAGAAACAAAAATCGCAACAATATGTTATTAAAAAAAAATATACTATACTATAATGTGTTAAGTAAAACTACATAAGGCAAAAGACAAAAAAAATATTATTTGGACAAAAGTTGGGTTAACGCCGGTTATGTTAATACAAAAATTGGAACAGAGACATCTATTCAAACAGCACGACTAGCTTTTGTTTTTCGATTATCTACTAGACGTTAAAATTTTTCTGATAAACGATTAGTTGTACTAAATTTAGAATCAGAGACTAAAAAATGGTTTGTTTATTTTTGAATCGATAGAAACTGTCGACTAATTTGTAAGTATCTTCATTTTACTGTTTTTCAGGTTCTTTTGCTGTTACGCTTTTAGTGAATTGGATTACAAATTCGAACTTTCTTGATTAGAAGTTTTTTGATCAATTTGCTCTACTAAAAATTTGCTAAAATTTTACATTATTACAGCAAGATAGGCTGGGGCTCGTTACCTAAAGTTCTGTTTATAAAAAGTAGAAACATGTCTTACTTCACATCTGGTAGATCAATTTCTAATTCTAAGACCTCAACTAGCTATCGTTAATTAATAGACGTTCTCTTCGATATGTTCTAACTGTTAATACTTGATTGATTTTTCTTTATATTCTTGATTCTGTTAATGATTGCTTATGAGCAAAGTTTACTAAATTTACGGTTGTCACCATATTACTGTGAGTTGAATCCCATTAAATTAATATGAGCGCAAATGAAAGAGGAAGTTGCTAGAAAAATTACAACATGTACAATACAAGATGTTAAAATTTTTTTTAAAGCAGTAGCCAATGTTTCTGCAGATAATTGGAAAAAATCTATATAACATGTGATTAAAATACTACAAAAAATGTGGCAGCCAAACCTTACATTAGAAGTTATAGTTGAACCTGTTATTATTAAATTAGGAAATTAATCTTCTACCTCAGACTCCGATTCCATACAAATTTTTATTTAATTTTTTTGGTTGTGTTATGTAAATACTTAATAACTCTATATAAAATATGAAATGTAATGTATTTACCACTTGCCGTTGGTTAATATAATTATAGTAATGAAACGTTTTTTAATATTTAATACTGAAACGTTCGAGAAGTTATTCGCAACTTCGAGAGCCTTTGCGAGGTTTTCTAGAACGTTCGCCAAAGGATGCAGAACATACAGGAACGTTTTGTCACAATGTATAAATACTAAACAAACAAATCGTAGGTCAGTTATATCCGTAATGCAAAGACTGCAGTGTTAAGAACATTATTCAAGTCTAAATAAATAAGGCGTTAACGCGTGTTATAAATAAATCTACGAAGTTCGTGACTTTAGTGTAAACAAGTGCGTGAAGCTATCCGCGGGCTTTATCTTATCTTCGTGTAAGTGATATAAATTAGTGTAAGTGTTTTTATTAAATATTATTAGATTTAATTAATTCAGTTAATTTAAAAGTGCACACACTTTTGGTATAAGTAAAAATATTTTTAGTAGTTTAAATAAATTAGTTTTAATAATAAAATTCGTTACAATTTCATACCTAATAATAACTTATTTCCACCTATTCGGCTATTGAGTATATATATATATATAAATTTTTATTTTATACTGTAATCTAAAAAAGTGTAAAATTTTTTGTATTTTAAATTGTCTAACCTAAACTATAAAAATTTATCAATAAAGTACATTTAATTGACTTCTTTTAATTAAAACAATGAACAAAGACATAGACGGTCCTTTGTTGTTGACAATGACAAAATCTGTGTATTAATTGAAAATTTAACTGAGTGAATTAGAGACGTACGAAACGACAGAAGATTTATTTTTGCAAAAAAATACCTTTAATTATTTTTAATATTTTATTTCAGTTTGTGTTTTGTAACTGTGATTGAAAAATAACGTTTTACTTTTAACTAACACTAGTGTTATATAGTTTGATCTAATCTATTATATTATTGTTACTATACAATTTTGTATTAGTGTTTTGGAAAACAAATTTAAAAATAAAAATATTTTATTATTAACGTCAAATTTAAATTAATTTATTTAAAACTTAATATATAAATTTAAAAAGTCAAATATTTAAACTTTTTTCTGATTACCTATTTTGATGAAAAATTAACAAAACAAATAGAAAAGTTTTTGCATTAATAAAAATATTAGTTAACAGTTTACTATTATTGTAAACATTAATAATTTGTACGTTTTTATAAGAACAAAATAAATTGAATTAACGCTAAGCGTATTTATCTAAAAACATTAAGAATAATCTAGTTTTAATAAGTTCTGCAATATAATTAAATGTTAATTTAATTTAATTTTTTATAAAGAAAAAAAACGTGCAATTACTGCGGCAAATATCATTCCAAAACGTAACTTAGCTGTCACAAGCAGGTTTTTTTATGAACATATTTTATTTATTCTATTTATAGTAACTTCCATTATCTAACATAAAAAGCACATCATTTTCTTAAATCAATTGTATTTTTTAACTACGTTATGTTCACACTTTAAATCTATACTATACTCAAAATTGACAAACCAATTAATCTACAAACCCAATAAACACTGACTACACATTAATTACATTTTTTTAAAATAATTAATTTGCTGATTTCGTTGTCACAAAACGTATTTAAAATCAACGTGCACCACAATTAAATAATTTTTGAAACTTGTGAACAATAAAATAAATAATAATAAACAATCAAATCAATAAGGTAACCCTAAATCACCTAAAATTATTGTTAAACATTTTTTAGATTTGTAAATCGCATTATAAATATATGTTTAAGAACGCATGTGATTTCACAAAATTTGTTAATTTTTGTTGTTTTATTATTTTAACTGATGTATTTTAATTTTTTGTAAGCATTGCTGCGTAAAGTGGCAATCCTAAAATAAACGTTTATTTTAACGTAGTTATGTTTATTAGAAATTTACTAAAATAACCAAATTTTTAAACTGTAATGTAAAAGTTACAAGAAATTTTTGATTTGAATTACATTTTGAGAC
Source organism: Aquatica leii (assembly GCA_035610365.1). NCBI lineage: Eukaryota > Metazoa > Arthropoda > Insecta > Coleoptera > Lampyridae > Aquatica > Aquatica leii. The sequence continues at coordinate 112,456,477 of CM069434.1, read as the reverse complement.
GTGCCATATAGACAACTTATATTACACTTTTTTATTTTGATTTTGCTTAACCCTATACATCCTAATGTCGTAAAATTGGTCATACTGATTTACCACCACAAATAACGTAAGTTGGTCAGAGATTTTGAAGCTAAAATAAGTTCGTTCTCGCTTATGACGCTCTTTCCCATTTTGAAAGCGTAAGGTTATATAAATTTGCTTCTTATTAGCACATATGTGTTTGTAGTCGTTAGGTAGGAATATATTCCGTAAATTCAATGTTTATCAAAATTCGTCTTTTAGATATACTCACTCAAGAATTTATCTGCATTACGGCTATTCACACACAAATTTTCTTTTAGGTTGATAAGATTTAACACCTTTTGGTAGGTTTTACAAAATAGCAATTTAACGGTTTTAATCTATTTTTTTTAGTGTTTTTTTTTTCTTTTTTGGTTTCTTCAATTTTGTACTTTGGTAATTTTGTCTTCTTATACGGATGAGTCTATTACTTGGCTTCACGGCGATGGTTGCAAACTCATCTGCGAATTAGTGTTCCGGCTATTACTCGAAGTAACGCCATAATGAGTCTACGCTATCACCACCAACGTAAATGGTTATGAACATAGAGTATCGTAATTTATTTGTTTCTATTATTTCTACATGTTATGTACTGTTGTTAAAAAGACAAAAGTTATTTCATAATTAATAATTAAACTGATGAAACTTTTATGTAAGAATTTAGGTAAGGCATTGCATTTTGATGATTAACTTTGTGATACAGGGAAATTAAACCTGAAATCCAAATTGATTATTACAAGCTTGTACTATCAACGTTTACCTGTTAACACGGGTTAAGTTAGTTGTTTTGGTATTGTCATAACAGGCAATTTAATTTAGGGGCTCTTACTAAAATTTCATATAACCTCACTTCATTTTGTTACTTCTTTAAAATCAATAACGTACTGTCGATAATCACATTCTTAAATTTATAACCGTACAGTGACGTGCTATTTGTAGTTTATAAAATTACTTAATTATTTTAATACATGTTAAATTATTTTCTGTGATAATTAAATTGTTCAATTGTTATTTTTTTGTATTTGTGGTTTTCTCTTCCTAAACTATCATTTGTTCTTTTAGTTTTATCAGATTTGTGGGAGGTACCTGCTGCTGACTGTTAGTTCCGGTCAGTTATCGCTTATAGCAGTAACTTGGCGCCTATAAATATTTTCTATTAACATAGAACCTCCCCACTTTTCGACTTCTAGCCGGTATATTTTTTAATTTGTCTACCTCTACGTAACAAACTTGTACAAATTTTATTTGAATCTAATAAAAATATTACATTATTATTTTATACTTTAAGTGGATTTAATTGTTTGTGTTATTAAAGCATGTCAACAAAAAAAACGTTTCTTAAATTTTAAAACATCAAAGTCATGAGATTATTAATTTTTATCAAGATTTTTATTATAAAAACATACAGGAACATAATTAAGAAGTAATCTCTGCGTTTGTCATCATTCGAAAACAAGATTTTTTTAAAAATATCAAAACGGCTAATTAAAAAAATTTTTAAATTAAAAATTAGAAAAATAATAATCAAAGGAAAAGATAAAATTAACTAAACCATAAAAATAATGTTGTATTTAAATCTAAATTTTTCGTAGTGGTAATAGTAAAGTTTTTATTATAAAACATTATAACGATATTATTAAAAAAAAAATAAAATTGAAAAAATACTTTCGTTATGGCTCCTGAAATTTATTTATCTTTCGTTCAAAAAAAATTGAAAAAGTTAGTCAATTTGTTGAGGGTCTTAAGTTTAACGCGTTTAAAATTTGGAGTAACAAAAATATAGTTTTTCTTCTTTTTTTAAACATGATTTGGTTTTTTATTTAAAATTGCGTTTTTTTTTATCCGTGCTCTGGTTACAAACTTCGACATTATTTGGTCTGCGGCGTATACTCGTCTTCTGTCAGATAGCTGTGCGAAATTTTTGCTGTTTGTTTTTACAATTCCTAACACGTTCATAGTTGTATTTATAAATAACTTTCATTAAATATATCTGCCGCTATATATGCTGCTATTTCAATAGATTTTGTCCCACAATGAGGATGTTTCAGTGCTAGTCACCAAATGCACGCTGTGAAGCTCTCATTGTCAGTTGACAAATTGGCACTGGTACATACAGGTTAAATCTTTTCATAAATAAATTAATCATGACCAAATTTGTAGTCAAAATCATCTGATCCTCACTGAGTTTTTGCGACGCGTCACTTACACCAGCTTACGCATTCTATTTGTGAAACATTTGTGAGATAATGTTGTCTATAGTTTTTTTTTCCATAGCTTTAACTAAATCCAAGTTTCTTCTGATAGCCAATCCATAATATAATGTGAGGGCTTTAATTAATTAATCGGTCAACTTGCTTGAATCTTTGTCTATTCGTTCTTCTGCACAGTAAAATTTTTGTACGGATTCGCTTTTTGCAGTAAAGTTTTGGTATTTTTTATTTTGCTAGCACTATCGGAGTAACTTATGAGGCAATTTTATTTTGTGTCTTGTATTAAGTATCACATTCAGGAGATTCTTTTTCACTGGTTCAGTTGTACAACCTTGACAGAACAAAGATTTGACCACCAAATCTATAACTTTGTGAGTGTATTTTACGTTGCAATGCCGAATAAAAAATTGTGTCCTTGTTTCTTCTAAGTTTTATGCACATACACAAATATTCATTTTTTCATTTCCTGTTTTTACGTTTTTTTGCTTGCTTTTGTTGAATGATTTTAAAAGTACTCTTTGTTGATAGGTATAAATTTTGTTGAAAAGCATAATAAGTAACATGACTAAATCTAAATTAAATGTAGTCCAAGTTCAAAATCGCATCACAAAAATCAGTCGACGGTTGATTTCGTAGGCCGAATTTACTAACGGACTCGAAGACACTCGGCGTTGCTCTTTACACTGATATGTATAAAGTATATTAAATCCAAGTCTACGTTCACTAATGCGACTAAATTTCAATAACGTTACTGCAACTAACGCCAATATCAACATTATAATCCACCCCCGTTAACTTTGCAGCGCGCTACTAGCACAACGTATTTTTTGTTCCATTTTGGTTGCATTATAATAAGTAAACTTTTTGTGCACTATTAGATCATTTTCTTTTTGTTACAACGCTTGTTTTTAAGATGATATGTTTGATTTACTAGTTGTTAGGCGTAACTTGTCGGTAAGTGATTTATTTACTGTTCTAAAACGGTGAATACAGAAATAGTAACGTAACAAAGCTTGGAAAGCTTACTAGTTTAAACAAATAATCCTTAAACAAGTCAAAAATAAATAAAAGCATCTTTCTGACGTTTATTAAAACAACCGTGCAAAAAATAGCATAAGCATCAAACACATTTAAGGAAGTTTCAGACAATACAAACATTGTCTTCGACCGATAAAAAGCACTTACTGTTATTAATTAATACTTAATATACTACTGTGGACGTCTTGGATACGTATTTCAGTGTATTTGGAATTTTTAAAACATTTTTATTTTATACACGATCTTTCCACAACGAGAGAAACGTTATGATATATTTACTGATAAATAATTACGCCCAATATTATAATAAATACACATAAACGCCATCTATAGAAAAGAAAGATCTTATCATCATATAAAATTGATTTTGCGTCGAGCATTTGTTTGACTATGCTGCAATCAGCGCACGGTTCCATTCAATCCGCTTATTAATAAACCTACCGTCAACTTCTTTGTATTAGCCAATAAATATTATTAAAAAAAAACTTATTTTACTTTTCTCTAGGATACCAGATACGTAAACATGCACATTACAACTGGGGCATAATGAGAGAGCGTTATACATTGATTGCATCAAGTAATTACGCTTTCTCATTACGCATTTTTTAGGTTCTTGTTTAGATTTAAATGATTATAAGTTTTTTATTTCTTTTTGTACATGTTTCAACATATTACGATTATTGCGGTGATTACGCTTAGAGAGCAACGTAATACAACCCATGTTGCTTGATGAGCTTAATAATCAAGTAACGTCAGTAGTACATACAATATTTTATTTTTCACTTTATATAATATAAATACTAAAAATGATCAAATATTTTAATTTCTATTTTTCGAAATCTTCAAGTAGTTATATAAGCTTTCGTATGTTTTTCTATAGTGTTTTTCTTGACGTGAACTTTTTGGCTTATTTCTCTAATGATTTGCCTTAATTTTTTTTGTGGTTTGCTTTTTTATTGTTTTGACGATTTTGTTGTCATCGGCTTTGCAAACGTGATTATTTAAATTTTTGCTTCTTGATTTGTTATGTTGCTGTTTTTGGTTTTGTTTTTGTTTTGTTATTGAGTTAACTATCTACAAAATATTTTTAAAATTTTTTTAATTGTGCTTTACAGTGTAACAGCGACTGAAACCGAGAGATTTAGATTTTATTTTGATAGATTAAAACGTATCAAACGCAAAGCGCAAAAAAATGTCAAATTTTTTCGATTTCTTCTATTGTTATGATAACAGACTCCGTTTTATTTTTCCTATTTTGTTTTGCAATTGTCTCTGTTGATTGTTTCGTTTTTAAACAAATTTCTAAACTGATGTATTCATTTTTTTTTGCATCAATGGCATTAATTTCTACTCTCGTTTTTTTATTTCGCTACATGCGTTTAATTTTTTTGCAATCCGTTTCTTGAATGCTGTTGGGTGAATTGAGTTGCCTAATAAATCAAATGTATGTCCTAAGCATGGATAAAAAAAGTTTGATAAACTAAGCCAGCTACCTACCTATTGTAAAACAAACTGTGATTGGAGAGCTACGCATAGAATAGAATTTTAACATGGCTCTGAAATTTTGCGCTATATAAAGTTTATAGAAGCTGAATAAAAATAAAACGTATACAGAACAATCAGATTAGTAATAACTACAATTAAACATTAACTCAATAGAGTAAATCAATTGTTGACTAAAAAATACGAAACAATAATCCAATAGTAAAAAAACGACAGTGTGTTACGTGTCGTTAGTAATAATGTGTCACATTTTTTTGTATTTTTACTACTGCACTGATTTAGCTTTTCATGTCTGATATTTGCCTAATTTTCGTTTCCGGGTTGGCGTTTGCTGTAAGTAGATTGAGTTTTGTAGCAATCTTGACCGTTTAATCGTAAGTAACTATTTTTTATTTAATTTTGCATTGTTGTTAGTATTGTGTTTTTAGCGTTTAAATTAAATGAAGATTTTTTTATTGTATTGAAGAAGTTAAATTGATCTTTTTTGTACTTAATTGCTTTTAGGTAAATGTCTATGGACGCCATGTTGGTTTTGTTAGTTTAAAATTCTTTGCAGCAAATTTGGCGGAGGCTCAAGATCATTTACCTAACCTAACTACTAAAAGTGATGTAACGACTTAAAATATTATATTTTTTACTGTCAAATAGACAACTTTTCACTAGTAGTCGCGTATGGGTACATATGTTTAAAATCCGGATTTGTTTAGTCGGGAATTTTTTTTGATGCAACATTTAAATTTCTAAGAATCTATTTGGTACATTAAAATTTTACGTCTTAATCGTCTGCTACAAGAACAGCCAACACATCATAACGTTATTAGGAATTTTTCACTGTTCAGTATTATTTAAATTAATATTACTTTATAATATGTGTATATATAATTTGTTACGCTGAAAACTTGTTCAGCGCACCAAAGCTGACAAACCGTATGCCAGGCTACTCACAACCGCCGAAGAGTGGGGTGGGTAGGAGAAAGAAATAAATACGGTAAATGCCAGACTAAACTATACTTTTACTGTTCAGAAGGAGCTAGTATAACGAGCCATATAAAAACAATTACTAGCAAAATAAGAGAAACCTTGGGCGCCAGGACACGTTCACAATAAAACTCAAGAATGGGTGTCCACCATTCGAGGTTTACCACATAGTTAACAAGACACAAATTTTTACACATGAATAGCAATACACATTAGTTTAAATTCAACTAGTATTGATTACTGAAAATTGTGACAGATAAAGTTACTTATAATTAAAATTCAATTAATGGTCAAACCTGAACAAAACAAAACTGATTTGATAAACCACTTTAAATTTTACAAATTTAATATTACTCGCAAGATAAACGCCGTTAGTATCGGCAGCACACCTAACAAGTACGTAAAAGTCAATTAACAATAGGTAGTATTCTCATACAAAATCATGAATAGTAAATCGAATATTACAAAAAAAAAGCGTGACAGCATGCGAAAAACACAAATGAGCAGCCACCTAATTTAAGGTGATATCTTACATTACAATGAAATCAAACAAATAAAACAAAGTTACGTTACACGTGAGATACTTCTCTGACTCCGTAGTAATAAACAAAGAATGACTTACCAAATTTCCTGAGTTACTTGAAGGAAGCGCTTCCTTTTCAGTAAAATCTGGAATCGTAATAATATTAAACAGAATCGGGTGAGCCTAGTGACTCACGATAAATATACCCAAAAGAAAAATCTAAAACAGGATTAGTTTTTAAAAAGCAATTTACACGACAAGAAAGAAAAACCCGGTTCATCGGATGCTGTTGCATGCTTTAACGTAACAAAAAAAGGTGTCGCAGCTTCATTATTCGGTATAAATGGATAGCATGCCCACGATCAACAGGTGGCCGGTCGAACTTGTACTTGCGAGGTTAGAGAGCACAACCAGAAGGTAACGTAAGGGCCGAAGCGGCTCGTAGAACAACCTCCATACGGGAATCACCGCTATTCAGGGCAAACAACGCCCAACCAAACTCGCTACAATAGAAAGAACACGTGGTGACCCCTTGTACAATTAATAAAATAGAGAAAGAAAATCCACTCACCTCTACCAGCGTGGATTTCAACGAACGGAACAATTAAAACGCCTTATGAATTTATCGTTCCATTAACCATTAGTAACAAAACTTCACAATTATTTTAAAAATTCATTTTAAGGATCCACGCGGTAAAGCGTGCAACAAGCTTCACAATAAAATGGCCGTTAATCGGATGCGCAAACAGAGACGAGAACGTGCAAGCGGCGTTGCCACGTTTACAATGAAACCAAAGAAATATAGGATGATGCAAAACTAATAAAACAATTTAGAAAAGTACGTTACAAATTTCTTGCAAGGAGATTTGAAAGTACGTTGCGCACGTTACGTGATTGAAATGATTCACTAAACCAAATTTTTATGATAATGTGTCGTTATCAACTGTGTAGCTATTATATGTAAATAATTAATGTACTGATAATTTGGATTGTACTGACGACTAGATATTTAGTCCTGGACTTCGCTGTAATATTTTCTTTTTTTTTCTCTTTTCTGTTATTTACTGTGATGCAGTATGAATCTCTTATAAATCGTGATAATTTTGTTATAACCTTCTGTAATTTAATTATCAACGCACAATTGGGATTGCAGGTTTAGGTGTTTTTTTTCTTTTTTGGTTTCTTCCATTTGCAAGAAAAAGTTACTGACCAGACAAAGTTAAATACTAACAACTTGACCTACGACTATTTACGACTTAAGCTTGTGCGTTAAAATGAAAGTACGTATTAATCCCTATGTAATGATGTTTTATATCAAATAGAACAATTTATAATTACTGTGAGACTGATGACTTCAGGTACTTACTCGAGTTTAACTTTGATACGCTGTGGCTACCTGTCAAGTGTTGCTTTTGATGTGGTTTACCTGTTTTACGCTTCAACTTAATTAATCTTTATTTTGTGTTACGTATTTATTTATATTTTTATTATCTACTAAACTAGAAGTGTTATTAATTATGTTATGTTCTATTATTTTTAATTAGCCTTCAGCAACATTTTTAGATTATTTAAAGATCGTTGTTAATATTTTACTTTCAGCCTAGTCTATAGTTCGGCCTTTAGTCTAATTCTAATTTGTGTAGTTTTGTGTACATTGACTTGATTCGGTCGGGTATCCTTATTTATTTATGGTCAAGGTCAGAGTTTAACAAACGTAAGTCGACGATTGTAAGCTTATGCTGCTCAAATATTTGATAATAATATTACTGAAGTAACGTCATTAGTATCTACCTATAATAAAAAACTTTAAGTTTGGGGTAAGTTTTATGTTGTTATACTAATTTAAACGTTCACGTCACCTTTTTTGAGAATTACAGTTCGCATTTGCATGTAATTGTCAATGCTTGATCGATTTTGATTAGTATTTTTAGTTATCGAATCAAAAATACATTCACCAGTTTATTACGATCTTTCGTTGATAGTTGTTTCCTTTTTCCTAACACTCTGACAGTAGGTTTATATGTGCTCCTGGTCTTTCCGATTCAAAGCCTTTCAGTACGTCCGAAGTGACGTCTATTATTTTTCCTTTTGATATACTATTGCATAGTAGATATGTAAATTGAATAAATCCAAAATAACGCGTTTAAACGGTATTAAAGCTTAAGTAAAAATTTAAAGGTTGATAAACGTAGTAGTGCATTTATAAAGTAGTCGTTTTGATTACGAAATAAGGTACGGCGTGCGGATAAGATAATATAATAATCAGCGCGGATTTTTCGGCGTTTATATATTGCATTTGCATTCATAAAATACGTGGAATTTTTGGTGAATTTAATAATAATTAACATTTCGTTAATCAGAAAGGGTAGACAGTTAAGTAGTGTAACGATAAGATTGTCGGATTCAGAGGAAGGGTGGTCTGAAGGAAAAAGGAAAGGGCAAGCTACGGTGGAGGAGGCGTTTAAGAAAAGCACCAAAGTAAGGAAATCGCCGGTAGCGGAAGGAAAAGAGAGACAAGATGGTGAGTTAGTAGAAATGTGTAAAGAACTGTTAAAGGAGGTAAAGAGTATAAGAGAGGAACAAATTAAGACGGATAAGAAGTCGGAAGAAAATAATAAAGAGATAAAGGAGATAAAAGAAGAATTAAGAAAGACAAATAAAGAATGAAAGAGAAAATTTGAAGGAATGGGAGAAAAGTATAGAAAATTGGAGGCCAGATTGCAGAAGATAGAGAAAAGTTGGGAAAAAACGGAAAAAGAAAAAAGCAGAACTAATATAATCATAAGAGGTATGGAAGTGAAAGATGGAATAAAGGAGCAAAAGGAGCAAGTGGAAAATTGGATGAAGAGGGATTTAAATATAGAGAAAACAGTGGTAGAAACTAGAAAGCTAGCAGAGCGTGTAATGTTAGTAAGGATGGGTACATTTGAGGATAAGTTAGATGTATGGAAGCAAAAAAGAAGGTTAAGAGTTACGAACATTTATTTAGACGATGACATGACGAGAAGGGAAATAGAAATATAAAAGAAGATAAGATATGATGCGAGTAAGATGAAAGGAGAAGGGAAAAGTATTAAAATAAGATTCTTGAAAGTGTGGGTGGAAGGTGAAGAAAGGTTTTGGGACGAGGAGAGAGGAACTCTAGTAAAGAAGGGAGATAGAAATGCAGAATCAAATGAAATTATTGTTTTGGAATGTGGCAGGCATAAAAAATAAAAGACTATTTCTGGAGATATGTAGAGAGTTTTGATATGATGGGAATGTCGGAAACATGGTAGGAGGAAAAAGACTGGGAAGTATGGAAGGAAAAATAACCAGAGGGGTATAATTGGAAGGTGGAATTTGCAACTAGAAAAGAAAGTAAAGGTAGAGCAAGAGGAAGAATACTAACGGGTATAAAAAGGAACTGGTCGGTGGAAGAAGAGGAGGGAGACAAGATGCAAGGGAAAGGGATCGTAAAAAAATATGTGGTCAGAGAAGGAAAGGAAAAATATATAGTGTTAACAGTTTATGGGCGGGATATGAGGTTGATAAGTGAACAGATTGAGAAAATTGTACAGGGGCAGGAAAAGGAAAAGATTATTATAGAGGGTAATTTTAACGCGAGAACAGGGGAAAAGGGAGGAGTGATTATAGGAGGGGAAGTAAAGAGAAGAGTTAGCATGGATAAGACAGTTAATAGGAATGGGAAAATGTTAGTGGAGATATGTGAGGAAAAAGGGTGGTCAATTCTTAATGGAAATATAGAGGAGGGGGACAGAGGTGACTACACTTATATGGGAGGGAGGGGGAAATCGGTGATTGATTACGTGATAATGAGTGGGCATATGTGGGAGGACATAGAAAGGTTTAAAGTAGGGGATGAAGAGAAATCGGATCATCAGCTACTGGAAGTGATTTTAAAAGGAAAAGAGCCAAGAAATAAGGAGGAACAGAGGGGATGGGGAGTGAAAAAGGTGTGGACTGAGGAAAGCATAGAAAGATATAAGATGAAGTTGGAGCAAGTGAATTGGGGAGATGTAGGGGGAAAAGAAGGATTAAAGGAGTTGACTGCAGAAATGGAAAAGACAGTAGAAAAGAAAAGGTTTGAGAGAAGACAAGGAAAAATGACGAACAAAAATAGGTGGTGGAATAGACAATGTAGAGAGGCAAAAACAAAGATGAGAAATGCTAAAAGAAGATGGAAGAAAGGTAGAATAGATGTACAGGAGTATAAGGGGAAGAAAGAGAATTTTAAAAATGTATGTTTTGAGAGAAAGGTGTCTTATAAAGAGGAAATGGAGAAACAAGTAAAGGAAATAAAGAAAGAAGAATAAGTGTGGGAATTTCTAAACAAGGAGAGAAGAAGAGGTAAGAGGAGAAGAGGTTGGGTTATTGTATGGAGCGTTTGGAGGGCACAATAGAAGGACCAGGGCAGATGACATTGCAAGGGGTAAATACAATACAGGAGGGGTAGGAGATAACGAAAGAGGAAATGGAGAAAACAATAAATAGACTAAAATTAAGAAAGACGGCAGGAACGGAAGGTACGCAAGGAGAGCAATGGAAATATGTAGGGGAGAGAGTGAGATGAAATATAAGAAACATTTTTAATATAATATGGAAAGGGGAGAAATTGCCAGGGAGTTGGAAAGAAAGTTTAATCCTTCCGGTTGATAAGGGAGGGGATAGAAAGGAGGTAAAGGACTATAAGGGATTAGTGTCACTAATGTAAGTTATAAATTGTATGCCATGATTATACAAAGGAGGTTGGAAAATGAAGTGGAAGAAAAAAGCTTATTACCGGATTGGCAGATGGGATTTAGAGTGGGAAGAAGGGCAATAAACAATGTTTATATATTGAAACAGTTGGTAAATGGAGAGATGGATAAGAAAAGGGGTATACGCGTTCTTTATGGACATAGCAGCTGCGTTTGATAATGTGAATAGGGAAAAACTATGGAGGGTGTTAAGGAAATAGGGTATAGAGGAACAACTAGTGAGGAAACTAGAAGGGATATATAAAGAGACTAAGACTAGAGTAAAAATAAGGGATAGTGTTAGTGAATTGTTTTGGACGAGGAAGGGGTTAAGGCAGGGGTGTCCTCTTAGCCCTATTTTATTTGCACTGTATATAGGGGACATAGAGGAAGTGTTGAAGGGAGGACAGTATGGTGGGGTAGTCATGGAGGGAGGGGTTAAAGTGTGGGTGTTGGCATATGCAGACTATATGGTCATGGTGGCAAAAAATGAGTTGGGGATGAAAGGTATGATAAATACGATAAAGAGGTACCTGGAAAGGAAAGATTTGGGTTTAAATGTGAGAAAGTCTAAGATGATAGTTTTTCAAAAAAGGTGAGGAGGGAAGAAAAAGGAGGAATTAAGTTGGGGAGAATAGAAGATAGAGGCAGTGAATAAAGTGACATATTTGGGATATAGATATGATAATAAAGATGATGCGCATATAAGGGAGTTAGCAAAGAAGGGAAACAGGGTATTAGGGCAGGTATGGAGTTTAGGGGAAAGAGTGTTTGGGAAGGAGATCGAGAAGAGAAGATGGCTGTTCGAAAACGGGGTGGAGGTATGGGGTTGGAAAGAGTGGAACCTATTGGAAAGGGTGCAAATAAAATATTGGAAATGGATATTAGGTTTAGACAGGGAGACGCCGGGGTACATAATAGAGGAGGAGGGGAAGTTAGAGAAGATTAGAATAGAAGCAGGGAAAAAGGCGATAGGTAATGAAGAGACAATGAAAAGTTTTGCAATGTTGCTGGAGGACAGTAAAAGATAGCAAAAATATATATGGGCAGAAGGAAAGGAAGCTGTACTACCAACGAGGAGGTTTCGCAAGAAAAGAGGTGGAAAGAAGGAGAGAGGAAGAGAGGTTAAATACGAAGGAGATAGTAAGAAGAGACTCGCAGGTGCAAGAGAGGGAAGGAAAGATAAGGGAAGGAAAGTATTACGTAAGGTATGGGAATATAGTGTCCAGGGGGTTCCTAAGTATCTGATGGGGAGGAGAAGCTTAGGAGGATGTAATGAGGAGATGTATATTATGTGGGGAGGGATGGGAAGACATAGAGCACTTGAGTGAGGAGTGTGACGAGCTAAGGGAAGAAAGGAAGGGGAGGAATGCTTTGCTTGGGGAGGAGGGAGAGGGATTGGATTGGATGAAAGCAGTAAAGGAAGGAAGGAAAAGAGGGAAGGGTTAGGTCTAACGAAATAGAATAGTAAGACGGCGATTGGAATAATTTATTGGAGAAAGTTATTTTAGTTTTTATAAATTTTTGTATGTATTATATGGATTATATTATTATGCAAAGGGAAACGGTGTAAGGGTAACGTAATCCATTGTAACGCCAAATGGCTTAACAATTATCAATAAATAATAATACTATTGCATTCTTAACTACGCTCATTCAGCAACATTGTAGCTAGCCGTAGTGACATGGTTGTTACCAACAGAATTTAAAGTTGGTAACAAGCGAGATAATGATTTATGTTTAAAAGATGGTATAGGCATTGTTTTTTTAATAAATTAATAACGTTTACTTGTTGTATAATAGCAAATATTGTAATTACGTACATTTATGGACAAAAACACCGTGAGCGCCATCTAGTAGTTGGAGGTGCATACACTTTACGTTTTTAAATTAAAAAAATTTGATAGTTCTATTATGAGTTACCACAAGCAAATCTATGTAGTTAATACTACGATGTTGAGTATTAATGTTCTATATCTAAAAAATGACATAGAAATTAATCAAAAATTACATAAACATAAATTTAATATTTATTATTAGTTAGTTGTCTACAATTTTTTTAAATTTAACGTTCCTTCTGTAACTGTTCAATACAGCTAATTAATACTATAAAACATTTATTAACTAACAGCATAGAACCTTGTCCATACAACTTATCTGTATAAAAAATTTTAACGAAAACCAATTAATAAATTTGACTTTCATACACTAAACGTTTTTATATAAGTATTTTTTAATATCATTAACTTATTATTGCTGTAGAACATTATAATAGACAATTACCTAATCTAAACTGTTTTTTGACATGCACTGTCAAACATTAGTGTACACTGCCCACCGTAGATGGCTTTGCTTTGTAATTTTAGTTACGAAATAATTTTAAATTACAAGTTTCCTGTATTGTCATATTATAATATTATATTATTTTATTTTTATTTTTTATAAATTCTGAAAACCTTCCCATTGCTTAATTTTAAACTTCAAATATTACATAAACTTTAAAAAATAATAATTATAGAAAATGGTTAAATATTTGAAGTTTGACAAATTTCAAAATTTGAACAACATAAAATATATAAATAAAAAATAAACCCATTTTGAGTTATTAAAAAATTAATAAAAAAAATAAACTTTAATATTATAGTATTTTATAATCGTAGCGGAACAGTAATTTACGTATCAAAGATCGAAAGTAAGACATAGCGCAACGAACGTTAACGCGACGCGAGAACGCATGTCGCATGTGAGTGAGTTATGCTATGATACTTTCGACAAGAGTAACGTACATTATTTTTTGTAAAATTCCATTCTTTTTTGAAAAAATAAAAGAAAAACAGAAATATAATATTGGTACTACATTTATTATTAAATCTGTCAAATTTGACATTATATAACATGTATATAACATCGTTTTTTTCAGTTTATGTTGAATTTCAATATTTTTTAAATGACTTTTTCATCTGTCGCATACTTGTTTTAACCTTCCGATTACCATTGGGGTCTTTTTTGACCCCAGGCGTGTTGTTTTTGTTGTCTTTTCTTAAGTTTTTTTTTATAACTGTTCCAATATTTTTTTAGCTGATGTTTAATAATATATAACAAATTTTTTAATTGTTATTTGTTTTGCGACTTAAAAAAAATATTGTCGTTATGGTCATATTTGACCCCACTTCGTATCCGACGTTCTAAAAAGTAATTCTAATATTTTGTCTGCATTTGTCATCTAAACTGCTTATTTCAACGTCTTATTTGTCTAAATCATGATTACTACCATTCTGCCTTTAGTCATTACATTCGGTGAGTTTGTTCAAAGCAAGTCAAATCTGACCCCACTTGGTAATCGGCGCCTCCAAAATTGCTTGGTAATCCAAAGGTTAATATAATAATTGACTTTGAACACTTAGTTTTATGTGGAGTTTTAGTTTTCATTTTGGCACCTTTAGCTTTTTTTGGTCATTACGTAACACTAAGGAACAAATATTGACGTTTACAAAGTTGGCAGCACAAAAAACCTGTTTTTGCTTTTGTATTTTAAATTTCATTTTACAGGTACTTTTTTTAAACTTTAATAACTAATACCAAATATTTTAATATGACTTTTGATGTTTTTATATTAGTTGTCATTTTTTGTATTCAAAAATGTTTGTTATTTAATTTAGTTTTACGTTCAAGAAAAACGTAACAATTAATTTAAAAAAGAACAAATCAAATTGGTAAACTTTTCTTAGTATAGAATAAGAGAAAGTTAAGGACTGGGGCCCTGTGAGTAATAAAGTCACCCTGTTTAAATTTTATGTAAAACATTTTTTAGTGTTTTAAATGGTGCTGACACGTAGATGTATGTATATTTACTAAATGTCAGTGCAATCTGTGTTATTAGTCTTGTATTTTGTAATTTTTTCTTAATAAGTTTCTGGTTTTAATCAACGTAAGTACAGTTTTTCATTTTAATATTTTTAACTTTACATTATTTACATTATCAATTTATTTGATGTAAATCACCACATCTTAACCTTAAAGTGAAATACGCAGTGACGGAAAATACAGACCCTGCCAGTTTGGAAAATTAAGCCGATGGAGGAAGAATTAATTAAAATAATTAAATTTTTAAATATATACTTCCAGATCTGGAAAGGACTGTGTATATCGTTTTTTGCTAAGAAATCTCAAATTTTTTTTAAAAAAGCTAAAACCTGCAAGCATCAATAGAATTCTTGCATTCTATTTAGATGAAATGCAATTATTTTATAAAAATAGGTCCAAAAAAATACAAATTTGTAAAGTCTTCTATTTTTAATGCTGGTAAAACAGGAATTTTAGTAATTAATAAAACAAAAAATTTATACAAAAAAAGACTTGCCACAAATGGAGAACAAGACAAGAATGTAACAATGAGGTTGCTTTAGCGCTTTTGGAGTGTATGCTCCGCCCATCTTTATATATGGAAAGAAAATAATGACTGCTCTATTGAAACGAGATGAAGCACTAAGAGCTATTTATGACTTAAATTAGTTTGACAATTGTAAAACTAAGAACAATAAATCGTAAGAGAACCAGATAATTAACGCAAGTTTGTTTAGCTACAGCATTTGCTCAAAGGTCTAAAAGAAAACCACCATAAAAACTCTGACGTAGCTTAAGTGTAATTGGTGGACAAATTAAGATTAGGAAATAACAGGTAACTACCCAGAAAACACGGATTGAAAGTGTTACAGTCACAAACTTAAAACAATTGTTTCATTACGTTGTTTCGTGTTAGTTCCATTTTTATATCATTTACATGTAACTGACAGTGAATAAATTGAAAGAGTTCCGATTTTTCAACAATCAGTTTTAAACCGTTTCAGTACTTGCAATTTTTTTCCCATAATCAGCAACCGTCTAAGAACTGATTTATTAAAACCGAATATTTTTTGAATAACTAGAATTGTTTGAAGATCGATTAAATAAGATTGAATTATTTTCAAAACAGTGGAATCGTTTTAGTAAAATCGAATACTGTGTGATTAGTCAGCATTAGTCGTTGCTATACTTTTGATTACTGTCGTCAACGCTTGCGCTGCAAACTGATATGTTTTCACTTGTTCGGTTGTAGTTTGATAAGTGATGCTGTGTGTACAATTACGAAATGGAACAATAAACGGTAAGTCGAAACATTTTATTATAATCCATAAATGTAATCGATATTATTATCATTTCTGTTCTTTATGCATCATGTTTTAATTTGTATAAAAAAAATGTAAATTAACACACATATTGCATAAATCTGATAATACTTTAGGATTTATAATTACAGTTTAATTCTTCAAGTTTTTTTATACGATTATGTACAGCTAAAGGTATTCACAGTGTTTTTATAACTTTCTTATGATTGCTAAAGTAATATTTATATTAAGTTTGTGTTGTTTTTTATTTAAAAAAATTTAATTAATTTTGTGTAACTCGATGATTATGTATGTATATAAATGAAATATTTATTTCTATGTTACAGATGCGGTTAAAAGTTGCTACCCAACAGTAACTGATGCAGTTCTCGAGGCTTCCACGAAAAGACCATATCAAAGAAAGAAAAAAACTCAATGTGATATTGTATTTAAAAATATTTATTGTGCAATAAAATTTGAAACGTGCATTCGAAAATGTATTATTATATTATTGAAAGAATTGTTTTAGTTCATTATTGAAACAAAAACATCATACATGTATCGATCATTTAGTATCAGTTCAAGAACGAAGCTTTTAAAACGTAAACCGAATGCAACATTTAGCTTGCAACAGATTTGAATTTAAAATACCGAAACTATACTGATTCAAATAAGTGAAACAGCGATGGACTTATAGCTATTTTATTGCAGTTAGGTTTCTTTTATGTTTGAAACAAGAGTGAATCATAAATTTTTTGTTTTGAAACTGTTACTAAACATTATCAATTTTGTGTTTACTGGGTAGGTGTCAGATAGTTCGTAACCACTCTCTCTATTGAAATTGTTAAGATATTTATTAATTTTAATAGTTTCTCTAATCTTCCTTGATTTTCAGTTCTTTGTTTCAGAAATTGTTTGTTCATTATCTAGTTCTCTTACGAATTATTGTTTTTATTTACCTTTGTTTTAAAATTGTCAAATTAATTTTATTTATACTGCCTGACAAAGAACTAAGATTAAGTTAGAAAGCTTGCACGTAAATATTATTAAATAAATACACTATTTACCCCAAAAAATTATTAATATGTTTTATGGTAAAACTTCTAAATCTAAAACATTTTATGACTGTTCTGATACAGGTTGGATGACAGAAAAACTGTTTGTTAACTGGTTGCGTGACTTTGCCAATACAGTTACATCTTCCAAAGAGAAACCAGTGTTACTGATAGTTGATAATCACGCTACTCATACTTCTTTGGCTGCATATGAGTTTTGTAGAAATAATTGTATCCATGGTAAATATTTACCGCCGCACACGTCTCATAAAAAACAGCGACTTGACGTAACCTTCTATGGGTTTCTTAAAACTGTCTATAATAGAGAGTGTGATCTATTCACAACATCTCATCCGTATGAAAAGATAACGCAAAACGACTTTGCTTCTTTTTTTAATAAAGCGTACAATCGCGTAAGTTTGATAAAAAAAACTCTTAAATACTAGTGTCATTGACGAGAAAGATTTTATAGTTACAGAAACTTTACCGAACTATGATGCAATTAAAGAATATATCCATAGAGAAGGCTTTTCAGTTAAACCTTGACATGTAACACCACCTCTTGTTGTTTCTGAATCCGGTCCTAATATTTAATTCTCTGAAATATTAACCTTACTAGAAACTTTTAATGTATTTTCAGTTAAAGAGAGAATAAAAAACAGCATTAAGAAATTATGACCGCGACACCACTTAAAGAAGCAAAAAAAAGTAAATGAAAAGAAAGAAATGATAAGCGACAAAATAGTAAAAAAGACTGTCAAGAGACGGAAAACGACTGAAAGAAAGATAATTGAAAGCTCTTATAAGAAAGAAAACACATCGATCGATCGAGACCTTTGTGATGACGACGACCATGATGATGTGAACGGTAACTGGAAGGAAGAAGAACAGTGCTTGTTTTACGAGTTTGAAAAAGATAGAAAACCGTGGTTGCGATACTGTCATTGTAAGCAATTCGGCATGTAGTAGAAATACAAAGCGAAAAATGTTTGTTTCCGATTTCTGGAATTGAAGACCGCATTGTTTCATAAATTAGATTTATTTAAAAGTAAAACAAACAAATAATTATTGTTAAGCTTTTCGTTTGTTATATCTACCTACCCCCAAATTGTTTATTTCTTAGTTTTGTTTCTTCATGTTTTATTATATTACTACAATTTTAGCTTGTTTAAAGAGTAAAGAATTGAACTTATCTATAAGAATGTACCATATTTAAAAGTTTTGCATTTGATTACTCGCCACGTGGGTTATGCGATTTTGTACAACAATTTGTTTTTTTCATTTAATTAATTAACTATACTTTGTGGATGCTTTTGATATAATATAAAACAATATTTTATCGATTATTTGCACTGGTTGCAATGTCAATTCAATTATTCATATCTCAAAAGTTGAATAAATCAGAGAAGGTGGCCTCATTTCTCCACTCTATAGGCTAAATGTACCATTTTAAAAATCAATTTGATTCTAAATTATTAAATTTAATATTTTTTATGTATTAGGTAGTTTACCCGATTTTCTAAAAATGTTACGTTAGTTATAAAATATAAAATATAATTTTTTATTTACCACGAAGCAATTTAGAAGTATCCGTCAAATTGACAGTTTTAATTATTACAGTTGACAGTAACGTAGAGTAGTACATTTATTATTGATTAAATAACATTTTATTCGTTTTCGATTTAAAGATAAATTTATTAAGCAATGCATATTCTTTTAGACGAGGTTTTTAAAATATTAATTTTAAAATTATACAATAAAAATTTGCTGTTTTTTATTTTACTGAAACAAATTAAAACGAAAATATCTATTATAGATTTTATTTTATAATATAAAAATTGATTGTAAAATTGTTTACTTTTAATTAGTCAATAATAAACATTTAAATTTCTTGATAAGTTTACCAAAATTTTTTATTAAACAAATTGGTTTCATTTTAAAAATTTAGGTCATCTGAAATCGGTTTTTAACTGAAAATTAATATCAATCAATCATTTGTGACAAAACCTAGGTGTTTAAATTATGATAGTACACTTCCCAAGCTCAACCTTTGTATGTAATATAATGTATTTTTGATTAATTCGAATAGAACCATAAATGCTATCTATTTTATTAGTTTAATTAGGTATGTTTTTAGCAAATTAACAATATTAATTTGTTTAATATTTTTAATAATTTAATTCTATTTTGGTTGCAAAATTGAAGAATTGATTGAAATCATTTGACAAAAAATGACAAATTGAGTTGTACACTGCTAACAGATTCCATAACAAAAATGCAATATTTTTAAAAATAAACTAAATAATGCCATCAATATTTTTAAAATAAATAAAAAAGTATTTAGTAATATAATGGATTGTGCTTTAAGATTTTATGCATGTACAAAGAGTAAATGTTTGCGTGTTTACCTATAATTATTCCTCACGCTAATAAATAACTATAAACACGTAATTAATGATTGTGTAAAGCTTTCTATACATTATTTTTAGATTTTGGTTTTAAAGCGTTTATTTATAGTTCTGGTTTTAGTGTTATTGTGTTTCCTTGCATTGTACATAATTTAATATCCACATGTAAGTTATGTTATGCTGTTTTTGATATAATTTGACAATTAATACTAGTGTAATTAATAATTACTTACCAAAAAAACACAGACAAAACACAATTGAATATAAGGTTATAAATATGATGCGAATATAAATTCTGTCAAATATGTACTCTTCATCTTCGTAATCGTAGTCTTCTGTGATATTGTGACTGGTGTTATGATATAAGAAAGAATCGTTTTGCACAACAGCCACAGCGATATCGGAAAAGTTTTTTTCAATCATCTTTGCTGCACGAATTTTTAATTATTTTTCTTTTAGTTGTGAAAACTCCATTTAATGAAGTTCGTTAGAGGACGAAACCTGAAACAATTTTTTTTTTATTAAAACTGTGTTTAAAACTTATTACAGTTATGCTTACTTAATATTGTAAATAATTAAATTCTAAAATTATCTCAAAAATATTTGTTTGTGTTTGTATATTTGAGCTAGATATATTAACAAACTAAGTTTAATTGGCGTGTTATTTATCTCTCAATATTTGCTTTATATAATAATGAAAATTATAATTATAAATTATACAATGTGTTTAATACTTTTTTGTTGTTGTTTGGAAACTTCTATTAGTTGTTTGTACCTAGTAAACGACGTTTCCTATCGTTCCGCTTGTATATATACATAATATCATAGTGTTTACATAAAATTTAAAATAAGATTGTAATTTTTGTTTTGTTCCTATTAGATTCATTAGTTTTTGTTATTTATTGTACTTATGAAATCTAACCAAATTTTCTTTTTTATGAATGCGTTTTTTATAGTTACTATACAATTTAAATTTTTTTTTATGTTTTCTTACTTTAATATTATTGTATAATTAATTTTAATTAAACCCTATATATCAAGAAACTAGAATACATTTTATTTAAAAAAATTAAAAACGTGGTAGTTAAGTAGTATATTTATTTATTTATTCATTAATTCAATAAACAGATACATTAGATCAAAATGATACAGAACTACAGGATAAATCCTAAAACGGTTCTAACAAATACATTAAATCTCCTCTAACTAATAACGCAACATAAAACATTCATAAAGTTGAAGTTAAACAACAAAAAAATTAAATACAATTTAAATTCTAAAAATTAAAAACAAAATCATAAAATGTGAAAACAAAACACATAATTAAGTCTTATTAATATTTTCCATCCATTTAAAAACATAGCAATACCTATGTGGAGTAGACAAAAACTCCACTTTGCAAGGTGGTCTTAAAATTTTTTAAACTAATGCCGAACATATCTCGGCTACTTTGATTAAATATTTTACAGGCCCGAGAGATTGGTGAAGCAAGCACAGTCGGGCTGGATAGGTAGAACAAATTAAATCTTCTAACACTATCAGATCGAGGCACCTGAAAGTTGATATAATTTAACAAATCTGGACTGTCAATGACACCGTTACAAATTTTATATAATGTAATTAGCAAGCATTGATTTCTCCTATCCTCCAACGTACTTACTCCAGCCAAATCCCTCAAACACTGTGTGGGAAAATCCCGAGGACAAAACACCCTTTTCTTTTTATAATAAAAATAACGCAAAAACTTATTTTGCATAACCTCAATCTTTTTACAATATTTTTTATTTAAAGGGTTCCAAATAAGTGAGCAATATTCAATTTTACTTCTGATAAATGAAAAGTAAAGAATTAAAATTTCTTTTGGATTTTTAAAGAATTCAGTCGACCTTTTAATTATTCCCATCATTTTATAACACGAAGTTATTACATTATCAATATGGTCGTTAAAGTTGAACTTATTATTCATAATAACACCAAGATCATGGACCTAGCTCACTGATTTTAGTTCTGACTGCCCAATAAAATATTTGGTCAACCTTTCTGACTTCCTTCTACTTATGGACACGACATTGCACTTATTAATGTTTAAAGTAAGCTCGTTCAAAACACACCAATCATTAAATCTATTCAAATCACTTTGAAGAATAATTGCATCACTGATATCATGAATTCTACGGTACAACTTCACATCATCCGCTAATAAAAGACAAAAAGACTGAAAGATTTCTGGCAAATCATTAATAAAAATTAGAAAAAATAGAGGTCCAAGTTTTGAACCTTGAGGAATTCCAGAATTAGGAATAAAAAGAGAAGAAAACATTCAAGTAACGAAATCCGCAAACAAATTCGACTGCTGGCGATTAGATTAAATAAAAAAAAACATCATTGACTTACCTTCAGATCTACTTAGTAATTAGTAAATAAGAAACAATACTTGATTTAAATTAAAATTAAAATTATAATTAATAGTGTTTTATGAATGATTTTATTTAAATAAGTTACTTAAAACTATCGAACAAAATATTTTTATTGATAAAAAAAAAGATATTTGAAAGAATTATAATTTAAATCTTATTATCTATCTGTATTGCGTTATTTTTTTTAAAAACTCTATTTGTAATACTCTTAATGTCTTTGGAAAAAAGCTTGCACTCAAGTGAGGTATCATTTAAAGCTCAGTAATGATGATACTGGCGTGTATTTTTAATCTTTACCGATTGATCATATCGTGATTTATATTTTTTTTTGTGAGTCATGATCTTCTTGACTACAGAAACCAAAATTAATTTTTTTAAATTATTTTTCAGCCCATTCAAACAATGAAAGCGCATTAGTGAAGTGCTTATCATTTTTCCGTTAAAGACTTGCGCTTGCCTTTTTACACTTTTTGCCAAACCATCGCAAGCTCCGTTTCTGTGAGATGTAGCAAAGAAGTTCCATTCCGCGTTAACCTTAAAATCTCTTTTGTGGTTTAATTAATTAGCTAAATTATATTTATTTTTGTACTGAGAAGCAGCTCCGTCCGAAAAATCAAAAATTTTTTGAATCTTATCTGCTCCAAACTTATTTTTTAAGAATTCAATCAATTTAGAATTAAAAAGGTGAACTAAACTCGCGCCGTGGCTAACTTTTTCTGAAATTATAACATTGCTTTTATGTTTCATTTCTTCGTTCTCTCTATATTTCTCTATTACCCGGCTGATATCGTCAGATAAATAGAAAGCTTGGATGCTCTCGAGTGTTTCGTTACTCAGAGTCTTACGTCTTACCTTTCTTGTTTTCGGGCTGTGATGCGAATCCTTTTTCTTCCCTGATCTTTTTTGCGGCTTCTATCCTTCGTTTAAAAACTTTAAAGTATTTCTTTACTATTTTAATCGACCAATCTGGAGTAAGCGTAGTCAAAACTTGAATTTTATCAGCCCTAGTAGTTGTTTCATTAAAGGCAGACTTAAAATTATTAAGCAAGAGATCATTTGGATTAATTTCATTATTAATACAATTATTATTATTTGTTTGTTTATTAACAACACTTTTTAAAACTTTTTGACATTCTGTGTCACTTAAAACTATCTTTACTTTGATTGGAGGTTCACTAATCTCCGTTAACAATTTATTAACCTTATCAATTTTTATTTTGTTATCTACCTGGTCGCATCGGAACGAAGGGTCTTTCTTTTCATCATTTTTAATAATATTATTTGACGACTCAGGTGCGTTGATATTAGAACATTCATTAGCAGACAATAACTCACCAGAAATTAAAGTCTTTGAAATCATGAGCGCGTTTTTTTGTAATTAAAACTAAATTCTTAATAATTTTTTTTAAATTTTTTTTATTAAACTGATTACAGCATTTATTTACGCGGCCCAGGATAAATTATACAGAAAATTACGAGCACTAATAAAATTAAAAACGCCACTACAATTCCAAACTAATTTAGAGCAAACTAACTAATAAGGTTTAAATGTATTTTTTTTAAAATTGATAATATTGTTAAAAATCTAAATTAATTTAAATATTAATGAAGTTTTTAAAAAATAATAGAAAAAATATTGTATTTAGTAGATGTATTTTGAGGAAGTACCTAATCAACAAATTGGCGATTTCTGAACTACTGACGAGTAAGAAATAAACATTTTTTGAATGGCAATGTATGAAACACGTTTTAAATTTTTGATAAAATGTTTAAGGTTTGACGACGGAAAAACCAGAAAAACACGACGTAAACTCGATAAATTGGCTGAAGTAAGGAACCTTTTTTCTTCAAAAATTGTGAATCATCTCGGTCAAAATGTTACAATTGATGAAATGTTGCCTGAATTTTAAGGTCAATGTTCATTTAGGCAATATTTTTTATTGATACCAAATAAATATAGAGCAAAAATATTTGGTTCTACCAATGCTAAACTGTCCTATAACACTAATATAGAGATATACTGTGGGCAACAGCCAGAAGGTGTTAGTTAATCAAAATTGATAGTAATGCGGCTTTTTAAACCAATTTTTAAATTCGGTCGAAACATTACTGCGGATAACTGGTTTACCAGTTTGAAGTTAGTAAAAGAGCTAAAAAAATAAGCTTTTTTATGTGGGTACAATACAAAAAAATGAGAAAGTTTTTGCCAACTTTTGTGTCATCAAAAAATTGTGCTTGTTTTAGCAGCATCTTTGGATATACCAAAGCTAAGATTCTTGTTTTCTACGTTTCAAAAAAAAAAAAAGATCCGTTCTGTTCCTATCCAGCATGCATGTTTCTATAACAAAAGTTTCTAATGACCTCGAAAAGAAACCGAAAATTGTTTTTTGACAATACAAAATCGTAGACGTAGTAACTCTATATTCATCAGAATTGGCACGAATTTTTATTGTACCGATTTCTACCCAATCAAATTTAGTGGAAAGGTTAGCATAACTCAATGTCTCGTAAGTATAAACATTTTTCCAACCTCCTTCTTGACATCTTTTCGCAAAATACAATTATTGTGATTCTTGGTATTATTTTTTCCTATGAGAATAGATTTATTTTCTAATTTTTAATAGGTAAAATTCATTGCTTTGCACAATGTTTTAAAGTAGAAATGCTAACCTAAATTTTTTTTTTAATTTTTGATAATCCTCTTTAAAAAATCGTCAATTACAATATTTTTTCTACCTCAAAGTGGAACGCCATGTCTTCATATTGGTTTTATTATATATTTATATAACAATCGCTTGTTATTTAGTGTTAACTTGGACTTACGACTCATTAGCCAATGCATCTCTCTGAGTTTTTGATTCATTTGTCACTTATTTTTGCCATTTTTAATTTTTGATCAAGGTGTAATCCCAAGTATTTTGCTTCCATTTTAGCTGGTTTTTGTAATGCGTGAACAAGTTGATCTTCCCTGCCTCGCATCCGTCTTCAAATAGGTTTAATTGGCGTTGTAGACATCGAGTAGTTAAAAGTGGGTCTGCATTCGTTGCGACTAAGGTCGTGTCGTAAGCAAACGTTGCGACGGTAGTATCGTTTGTGATTGGTGCATCGGCAGTGTATACTAGGTATAGTAGTGGTCTGAGAACGCTTTTTTGTAGCATCCCGGCTTGCACTAGATGGTATTGTAAGTAAGAGTTGATGAATATAACCTGGAAGTGTGTTTTGGAGATGTATGATATTAATAGCAAGTAGTATGGACTGGGAAATGTTGTTTTAATTTTATGTAATAGTCAACTTTGTCAAATACTTGTGTTATGTCCAGGAATGGTCTAGGAATTTTATGTGTTTGTTTTTTGCAGTTTTTTGACTAGGTTTGATAGCGTGGGTAACATGCTAAGTAATAAGTGTGAGCTGATTTTGTTAACTGGATTTCCAGGTTTGGGTATCATGATGATATGGGCAAATTTTCATATTACTGGAATATAGCATAATCTCAGCATACCTACTATTAAAGATTGTTGTTAGTAATAGTATTGCTTTTAGTGGGAGGTGCTTTAGTGTTGTTTTTGGGATACGATCATAACCGGGTTCTTTGCGTGGATTTAAGTTACTGATCTCTTATTTTATTTCTGTAGGAGAAAATGGTTTTATAGGTAATGACCTTTGATAAAGTATTTTCAGAAAATTTTCGATTTCATCGTCAGGGTTTCTGTATGGAGATGGAGTAAATACTTTTTTGAGGTGTTCAGCGAATGCTGATGCGTTTTCAAAATTGCTTTTTGCCCTTTTAAATTTTTTTGTGGCCTTCTAGATAGTATGTTTGTTTTTAGATAGTAAGGTAACGTTGTGTTCAAACGTAGTAGTTTTTCGTTTGTTTAGGGTATTATGTAATTTTCTCCTTAGTTTGTTGTAAATCAAATTGTCTTTATTATTTTTGGTGCTGTGCCATCTAAGTCTTGGTCTTTGTTTTTTTTGTTGCTAATTCTCTAATACGGAGCGGTATGTTTTTCGTTTTTGTGGGTGTTTCTATTGGCGTTGGTGTTGTGTGCCAGGCTGCTTGTTTTATTAAGCACATGATTTTATGCTGCTTCGTCTAGTTAGTCTGTATTTTTGATTCATATCTCCATACTTATATTTTCTTCTATAAAAGCTTTGAGTTTTTCCCAATTGGTTTTTTTGTTATAAGGTTAGGAGTAGGTGAGATGTTGATTATGTGCGAGCTTAGTGTTGTAATGACTGGTGATTGGTCTGCCGAAAATTCAGAGTTTGATTTTATTTGCATATAATTAGGCAATACACCCTTCAAAATGTAAAAATCTAAGAGATTTGGTACTTGTTGGAGTCGTTTGGCTAAAATGTCGGCTCGCCAGTGTTAAGATATTTACAATTCTGTGTAGTTAATGCATTCCCTCCTTTTAGTGTCGTTAGTCTCGCGCAACATGCTGTATTTTTTTTATTCCAGTCTCCGCTAATTATAAAGCTATTGTCTTGAGGTTAGAAGAATTCTTTGTACACTTCAGAAAATATGGCATGTCTTGGGGGCAGTATATTGCAGTAATTTTGAAAGACCAGGGGCTTGCATCAACTTGAATACTGGCAGATTGTATTGTTGCAACTTGGTGATGTATTAGCTCATGATGCGGTATTGTACTTTTAATTATGACAGCAGTTCCACCGTGCTCGGTGTTGTCAGGATGGGAGGTGTGGTAGATTTTGTACGAGAGACTTTGAAACATGGTTTTTGTAGTGAAATGAGTTTCTGATGTTAGTGCTATGTCTATTTTATGTATTTTTTAGGAAGTTTTCTAGTTCTAATTTATGGTATAGTAATCCATTGGCATTCTAGAGGATAATAGGCAATGATTGTAGTTTGAATTTAATTAATTTTTTGGATGACAGCGCTCAGCATGTTTAATATGATCCTTTTTTAGTTGATTAAATGATTAAACATTTATGTTAATATCTTTTTTGTTGGTACTGCGCATTATTTTGACGTTGTGGTTGTCCATTTTTGTTTCTAATATTTTGTAAATTTAAGTATACATCACATTCCTGGGTGTGCACTCCTGCAAAGTCCACATTTCGGATCTTTGCAGCTTTCGGATTACCACTGTAGGTTCTAACTTGTTTCAACTGGTAAGTATGATGTACGATGTGTTCTCGTTTGGAAAAGTCTGATTAGTGATAAGAGTCTGCTGTGGTTATATTGATTTTTGTTATACCATTTGATTGTGTCTTGCAGTAGTACTGTCCTTTCTCTACTGATGTAGAGTAAGTAATCTACCATTTGTTTGTACTTAATGACTTCATAAATAAAAATAGGTGGTGGGTTGTGGTCTCTTGTTTTATCTTTGTAATATGTTGTTGTTTTATTGATTTCATTAGCTGATGAATCATTTTCTGGGAGCTGTGTTAGTTTTTCAAATCTGTTTTGGGTCTTAAAATTAAAAGGGTTAAGTCCAGTAAATGTTTGGTTTTTTTCTTTTTTTTTTATAACCTTGCTGTTTCCATTTCATTTTTAGTTATTTCTACAGAATTTTGTTCGGTGTCGTTTTCAATGTTGTTACTTAAGTAGGTTGTACTTGTCGATTGATGTAGCTGGTTTCTTTGTTGGTATATTTGAAGAAAGTTAGTTTAGAATGTTGGGTAGCTGTTGTAACCTGCGTTGGAATTTAGCAGTGAATCTTTTATGTAAGACCCCGTAATTAGATTCATCTGGCTGAATTTTCTGTTTTCTGTTTTTTTTTGATTGATTAGTTCGATGTTAGATCGAAAACGTTTCGCTCGGTATTTTATTACGTTTGATATAAGTTTATTTGTATTTCATAGTTATTTCACAATTATTACTGGTATTTTTTTTTTGAATCCATAAAGTTCCGTGGTTTTGATTTTGATTTAGTGTTTGTACTTCTGGTTATCTCATTAGAAAAACAACTCTATATAATTTACGACTTCCTTTTTGGAATGTAATTTGATCAATTTTTCTTGGTATCTATATTTTTGTTTATGTTGAGTTCTTTTACGAGCGCGATTGCGAACCACCTGATAATTTAGCGAAGTGAGCGTTTTCTGTGGGAAAACTTTCTTTCTTTCAAAGGTCTACGTGACAAAACGCACGTGGCAATTATAGTTTTCATCTTTGTTAATTTACGTTGTTTAGTGTTCTATCTTTGTCAAAGATTTTACGGCGCAAGTTTGTGAATTAAGTGGGATCACGAGGTGTTATAAGGGGTAAAGTTTGGTTTTTTGGGAATCAATCTTTGGTCGCAATTAAGAATACCGGGTACCGGAATGTAGTCAAGTGTTCGGGGTGTTTTTACCCTATCGTTAGACAATACCGCGGAAGTTAAACAAATGGTGCCGTGAAAATTGAGTGGTGTGATGGGAAATAGTAATTTTCCAAATTCGTAATTTTACGGTCTAAGGAACTTCATGGTATCCATAATAAAACTCACGTTCGAGTTGGATTTATTTTTCGATGTTTTGTGTGAAAAATCCTGTCTTCGCTTTTGTGCGGATTTCAATTAAATAGTGAAATAAATCTTTCGCCGGAATTCTATTGTTTGGGGGTCCCACCGAGCTTGTATTCGACTACAGATCACCTACACCGACCCGGGTTCAATCTAAATTCGTAGCTTCTGGAACCGCTGTGGCCGACAGTTTATCTGGAATGAACAATTGAGTAAAGGTATTTATCGAATTTGTTATTACCGTGAAGTAAACCGCGATCGATATGATTTAAAAGCTTTGATTTGAGCCGATTGAATTACGGTTAACTTTAACTATTTCAAGAAACACTTGAAGGTGTTTGCGTGAAGTTCGATTTAATTAATTAATTTTGTTTTGTGTGTATGTAAAAGTAAATCTTATTCATGCGTAAAAGATAATGTAACGAAATGTAACATATAATTTGTTTGAACGTTTAGTTCTAAGCAAAGTTTCGGACGTATATTTTATGACTTTTGTATTTTTTTTTAATTATTTGTTTGCGGATTACGTATGCGGTCAAGGCCTTGAATTTTATTTTTATTGTGTTGTATTGTAAAACGAGTTAACGCTATCATTATTATTATTATTTTTTTATATATATTATTTTGTATTCAGTTTGTTAATTTTTTTTGTCTTGCTTATTATTATTTCATTTATTATTTTTATTCGAATTTGTTTGATATTCATTATTTTTCTTTTATTTTATTCAGTCAATAAATGTTAAATTGTTAAACTGTAAAGAGCTTTTATTCATTCAGCTGCCGCGTACGTAAATTTTTAAGTGTATTTCAGAATTTAGCAAGTTACAACTCGAGGTAAGTTCTGGGGTTGTAACCAACCAGATGAGCTTTTGGGTTATCAGGGGTCCGGAAGCTATAATCATCGGGTCCTTGATTGGCGCCCTAACCGATTTTGAGTTTTTACCTTTTTTATTTTGATTTTATGTCAATCTCGTTTCCAAGTTATCACTGAATTTTAAAATATAACCCATTCCGTCTCCACTGAGCAGCGGCACAACATCATTTGTGTTACCTCATTTCAGGCAGTGACATAGTTCCATCTTTTGCATGTAACACTGTATTGTTGCATTGGCCTTGTATGGTGATTACCTAGCTGTAATTGCTGCATGACAATTGAATTTACAAATAGTTGTTGCGTTATTGGCTGTGCTGATTGTTGCATTATTTGCTGTACTAGTTGTTGCATCAGTTGTGGTAGAGTCTTGTTTGTAGTTACAACCGTATGTGGATTGTGGTATCGGCAACGTTGTTTTATCTGAATTGCTATGTTTTTGTTCCCGAACTCCTGGTGTTTTTATGTTTTATAACGTGTATCAGTCAAGCTTCCGGTTAAAGTCAATATTGTATTAAATTAAATTTAAATTGAACAACTTTATAAATAAATGAATGGAAATCACTTTATTTTGTTTATTTATCGCCTTCGCTTTATCATGCACGATAATAATAATAACACTTAAACCTTTTAGCAATCAAACCGGTGGCACTAACATCTTTACGCTGTAAAAACCAAATAAAAACTTTCAAAATTAATTATTTCAAAAATTTGGAAATGGAAAAAAAGACGTATGTAGGTCTAACGATGTACCCACGATAACTCTCGAACCAAAAGTCCTAGTAACTTGAAATTTGGTATGATGGCTTTTCATATTCTCTCGGTTTTATCAAAAGAAACAATTTTTTTATATAATTTTGTATGTACGTAAATTATTCGAATTATTTTTAGTTTCTTATAAAGATAATTCTTTTTAACAATTTATTCAAATAAAAATAACATTAACGGTTTATTAGATATTTGATTTGTAATTTAAAGTAAATTTCCTATATCATCTAGGTCCGAATCCTGCCTGCAACTATTTTTTTAAGAACAAAATTCCATACATTGAGTAGAAAGCAAGATACGTTAAAAATAACAATTTTTTTGACTTGTCTAAACACGAAGTGCTGCATCTTTCTAGATTATTTTTGGATGTACCCACAATAACTTTCGAACCTCTACTCCTAGTAAATTAAAATTTGCTATAGAGCTAACTTTTTATATTTTCTTGGTTTTGTCAAAAGATGGGTTTAATAAAGAAAGCGGAAGTGAATGTATCCGCTATTTATAACATTTTTTCTTATATAATTTTGTACGTGTGTAAATTATTCAAATTATTTTTACAGTTTTTTCCATATCTTAAAAGGAAAGCAAGATACGTTAAAATAATAATTTTTAAAGCAATATCAAGACGTACAGATATCGGGGTTATTCGATATGAGAACATTTGCCCTATTTCGGTTGTATCTTAATGAAATCAAAGAGATAAATTTCAAAAAAATTATAGCATGCTAGGAAATCAATACAAACATGTACATATCACTTCAAAATGGTTTTATGGCAAATAACCTTAAAAAAATGTGTACATTTCTTTATCATTCCTTATAGAGAAGTCGTGTAGTGACCACACCAGTTTTTTTTAAATGTCTGCATAAAACAAACACACTATAAAGTCAATAACTTTAAATATGTTATACTCAATTAAATGATTTATCTATTTTTAGTGCATAAAATCCTATCAGACTTCAAATTCAGGAGTCAGAACTCCAATAGTGGTGATGTTAACTTCTAATTAATGCAGTTATCATATTAATTTTAAATAATGTTAAAAGAAGTGCTGATGCTGATAAATAATTTTTGAGTTTCTTAAATGTAGTATACCTTAATAATTGTAATAAAAAGTAAATAAAACTTAATATAATTTTTAGTTGAAGCGTTGAGAAATAACTAACTTAAGAATTATATTTTAAAATAAATTTTACAAAGACAACTAACGCCAACCTCTCCAATAACCCATAAAATTTCTTTCTGACTTAATAAAAAAAATTGTTAATTAAATCGAGTTATAAAAATTCGTTCTATGTTATTTAACAATTATTCTTGTAAAACGATAAAACAAAATTTAATAAAATATTTTAGTTGAAGTCAAAAATTTAATAACTCATAGAGATTTTGTTTTATACAACATAAAAATTGATCTACTTTAAGTGTAAGGGTTTTAAAACAATTTTCCTTAGACACTTTATAGAATAAGTAAAATGATTTATGTTTAAAAAAAATTTCATATATTTTAATATTCTCTACACGCTGGCATAAAAATTTACCAATAAAAGTTTAGTTTTTTTTTAAATTTAAAAACGAGAAATAAAAAATGCCTTTATCCAAATTATACGCAAAAACAGATTACATTTAGAATATAAACACTTTTTTTTAAAGAAATACTTTGAATTTCATTAAGTATACTTAGTATTTTACGTTGTCTGTATTATAAATAATGTCAAAATTGCTTCTAAAAAAAACTTTAATTCAAACATAAATACCATTCAAAAAAGTCTGTTAATTCTATAAATCTATCTCGAATCTGTCAATAACTAACATTTTTTAAAGGTAAATTACAGCGTAATACAGAAACTTAGTTCTATTTATAATGTTACTATAAACATTACTAAATCTGACTATTTTTTTTCTAACTTTAAATATTTAACCAATTTTTTTTGTTTTATATTATGTTAATAACAATAAAATAAAGTTCTAAATATAAAAGTGTTAGAAAAATCTTAGTTAGTAAATCTTTTTTAAGTTTTAATTAACCAAACAATATTGTTTACAAAAATTTAGAAAATATATTTTTTACACGTAAAGGTTAACATAAACATTTTAAATTTATGGTGACATTTATTTACTTTTAAGTTTACAGATAACTACCAGTATAAACTTTAAACGAAAAGTTTGGTTAGATGAACTATTTTATGGTTTGCACGTGTTTACATAAAAGAATTTATTACTTTTTTTATTTACGATTCCATAATTATTTTCTTTAATTTGTAATTAATCATACTTTTATGTAAACTAAATTGAACCCGTAAGGCGTGCATACTTTGTCTACGTAAAAAGTTTTGCATGTTAGTATAGTCATAAATGAGATAAAATAATATAAAATTATGCACAGTATTTGTAATTGTTACATTTGATAAAAGCAATCAGATAATATTTGTTTTTAATGTAGCAAATACTTTAGTATAATCAAGTATTGCAAAGTAAACTGTTGATAACACTATTAACGTTTCAATGTTTAAATGAATATTTTATTTTATTAAATTTAATAAACAAATATACGTTGCTTTTTTTAAAATTACGTATCTTTTAACCTTCCGATTACCATTGGGGTCTTTTTTGGCCCCAGACGTGTTGTTTTTGTTGTCTTTTCTTAAGTTTTTTTTTACAACTGTCCCAATATTTTTTTAGCTGAGTTTTTTTTAACAATATTTAATAATATATGTATAACAAATTTTTCAATTGTTATTTGTTTTGCGACATAAAAAAAATATTGTCGTTGGGGCCATATTTGACCCCACTTTGTAACCGACGTTCTAAAAAGTAATTCTAATATTTTGTCTGCATTTGTCTTCTAATCTGCTTGTTTCAACGTGTTATTCGTCTGAATCATGATTACTACCATTCCGTCTTTAGTCATTACATTCGGTGAGTTTGTTCGAATCAGTTGAAAAGTGTGTCTGCTGTGTTATTACATTTGATTGGAAATAGTTGTTGTTGAATTATGGCTAGAAAATATTTGTCTCAGCGTGAAGTGGAAGAAATAGCTAGCAATATTAATTTACTGAATGAAATTGTAGATGTAATTTTATCTGACGATAGTAATGCCAAATTTGAAGAAGTAAGTGTACCTGATGTAAACCCGATTGGAAGTTCGGAAGACGATGACAGTGATGATAATTCGCCTAATGATAAAGATATACTGGCGGGTAAAGATGGTTCCATATGGAAAAAAGATAAACGTCATGTTAGAAGACGAAACCAGCAAAAGATTCTAAAAACACCGCCAGGATTAACAAAATTCAGTGAACATATTTCAACATGCCTAGATGCTTTCCATTTATTTATCTCAGAAGATATTATGAACATAATACTTAGAGAAACAAACATTCGAGATGGAAGAATTGTAGGCGATACGTGGAAGCCAGTAGATACGGATGAGTTACATGCATTTTTTGGATTACTACTTCTAGCTGGTGGTTTGAAAGCAGGCCAAGAACCAATGTTGGAGCTGTGGAGTACAAAATACATGTCTCTCCATAGATCATTTTTTTGTGCTCCAATGTCTCGTAATCGAATGACCTTTTGAAATACATTCGATTTGACGATATGGACACCCGAGAAGAACGACGGGCTACAGATAAAATAGCAGCTATTCGTAACATTCACGATATTCTCGCTGCAAATTGCAAAAAATCGAATAACCCTAATGCTTAAGTATGTATTGATAAACAACTTGTTTCTTTCCGTGGAAAATGCCCCTTTCGTGTGTATATGAAGTTGAAGCCAGATAAATACGGAATTAAAATCTGGGCTTTATGCGATGTTAGTAACAGATATTGCTGGAATTTCCAAATATATACTGTAATGGTAGACAATGCTCCAGAACGGGAACAAGGTAAAACACAATTTTATCGTGTTATGTATGAGTATAAAATTTCATTTCTAGGGAAGCGGGTAGTTTTGGATTTGGTTGAGGGTTTGAGAGAGGGTTATGGTATTACCCCAGATAATTTTTTTACGTCTATGTCTTTGGCAACAAAGCTACTGCAGCAATCAAAAAACTTGACCGGAACAATTCGTAAAACACGTAGAGAAATATCAAAATAATTTTTGCCAAAAAGAAATCGAGCAGAATACTCAAGCGAAATTCTATATGGAGAAGACACAATTTTAGTATCTTACGTGCCTAAAAAATATTGAAGCGTTATGGTACTTTCAACGCAACACCAAGATTTGGAATTGTCTGGAGAAGACCTCAGTTACAAACCGCAAGTTATCTTGGACTATAATAGCTGCA
Organism: Aquatica leii; assembly: GCA_035610365.1. Taxonomy (NCBI): domain Eukaryota; kingdom Metazoa; phylum Arthropoda; class Insecta; order Coleoptera; family Lampyridae; genus Aquatica; species Aquatica leii. The sequence continues at coordinate 112,422,008 of CM069434.1, read as the reverse complement.
AAGGAGCTGTGGACAGCGTCGATAAAATGGTGAAAGAATACTCATGCAGAAGAAATACAAATCGCTGGCCTCTTGTATTATTTTTTAATTTCCTTGATATTGCTGCCATTAATGCATTTAAAAACATCCCGAAAGAGATTATTTTTGCAAAAACTTGGGTTTCAATTAGTAATCCTACATATCAAAAAACGTATATTTCAAGGATTACCAAGACATGTGCAGAATGCAATAGCGACCGTTTTGGCAGATACAGAACCAGAGGAAGTGGGACCGCAAGACAAAACTATTGCTCGCCTAAAAAAAGGTCGTTGTATGATATGTCCAAGAGCAAATGACAAAAAATGTTCGGAAACATGTGAAAAGTGCAAACTCTTTGTATGTAAACAACATTGCTAGAAAAGAACTACAATAATATGTAATAGTTGTTGCCCTCACTAATTTAAATTTACATTTTATTTTTATATTTTTATTAGTTTATATGAAATCTAAGGTTAATTTAAAATATTAATAAAGGTTACCATTACAAATTAATCGGTTTTTCTCTACAAAATAAGAAAAAAACTTGGGGTCAAATCTGACCCCACTTGATAATCGGCGCCTCAAAAATTGCTTGGTAATCCAAAGTTTAAAACAACGCTTTTACATTTAGCAAAAAACTAAAATTGGTTTATTGTAACCTAAAATTGTAACCTAAATACATATTTTTATCAAGCAGTTTAACATAGTTATTTACTTAAAAAAATTTGTTTGTTCAAAACAAGTTAAACTTTTTTAAATTTATCAGTTTTAGAAACTTTCTGTTAAAATAAATTTAAATTAAAGTTTTTATTTAAAATGTTAGTGTAATTATAACGATTTAAGCTATTTAATTTTGATATTTATGTATTTATTATTTTTTTCTCTTAAAGGTCGATATGTTTTACGACACTTAGAAATAATTTTAAAAATAATAATTTGTCAGATATTGCAGATATAGAAATTAGTTTTAGTAAGAATCAGACTTAATAAATTTTTTTTTGTTAAAACGGTTGGATATTTTAGTGCAAGAGTTAGTGTCACTGATGGTTACCACCATAAAATAAGCTTAGACTGGCAAGGCGAAAGATCTCATAAGTGCAGAGATTGCATCATTGATCCCCAAGTTTATTGACAATAATGAAAAAAAGCAGTTTTTTGGTTCACAAAGATTGATTTGGTTAAAAAAATTCATAATATACCTAGTTTAGTCGTAGTCTAGGAAGGCTAAAAGAAATGGTATTCTAATGATTCAATTCAAAGCCATGTCATGCTGCTTTGTTATACGAGAAACTTAAAATGTTGATTCTAATGTTTACTCGTCAAGAGAGTAGGATCAGTCTTATGCGTAAGATTGATAGTCGCAAGTGGATAAAAAATAAATTGTTTACGTCCTTCAGTTTAGTTTAAAATTGATTAAATTTTTTTTTGCAAGAGTACAAAGCACTTTGCTTTGCAGTGTCCTGAAAATAAATGCTTCTTGTGTCAAGCAGTTGGTTATCAAAAAAGGAATTGTCCTAAATTTAGAGACAGAATAGAACATAGCCAAGCAAGCAGCACAATAATGACGGTGGAACAGAAAACGAAAAGCAGATAGGTTTCAACTGAACGCCTTAGTTAATTCTGGTAGTAAAATTCTTTTAATTAACTCCAAGTATGTGCCAGATAAATATAGGAGTTTATACATTTTAGATAACACTTTCACAGGTATAAATAAAACTTTTGTAAATGTATTGGTACATATAAATTTGTAGGTAGTTAAATTGGATAATGCAGATGTTTAAATAACGTGTTGTTAGTAATGTCACAATGCATCATGACTGCTTGGTAAAAAGAGATTTATTTCGAACCCTCAATGCAGTTCATGATGTAGATTCATTCAATGCATTCAATGAAAATATGTTAATTGATGCAGGTGTGTGTGGTAATGTTGACATTTGTTTGAATGTTGGGTCAGACGTAAATGCACTAGATAAATGTAAATTTGTTGAAGTGTTTGAACAAGAATACGTTAAACCTGCTTGAGGAGTTCAGCCAAAAGGTTAAGTATGAGGTAGATGAGCTCCTACTTCCTGACCACAGTTAGTTTTATTTTAGACTCGGTATGCTTACAAATAGTGATAAAGCGGTTGTGCTTTTTATAATGTGAGTTTAAATAAAGCGTATACTAAATATTTCTTTTTTGTGATTCCATATGAGTAGTATAGTGAGGCCGGTTCTGGATCACTCGGGTAAGATCGGTAAGAGATCGTGGAGTTTCGTTGCTATCGTTTCGTTTTGGATATGCTCGAGTTGCATTCGTATTTGGTAAGTCGGGATAGATCGTATTGGTGGTGGGGGAATCGCAATAAGTCGTAAGAGTCGTTTTGTTTCGGGTATGTTCGGTTCTAGGTTTGTCGGAGAAGTTCGTAGTGATGGTGGGGATGCTGTTGTGTGTATATAAAGGTGATATTTGTGAAGAATTAATATTAGTATTTTAATAACTCTTATTTGTTTTAATAAATTGAAAGAAGTTAAGATGGAATCATTTTTTGTAAACTTGAACGAAACTTCTCATTTGGTTCCTTATCTAAGTGCTAGAAGTCTATTAATAAATGAGCAGTATAAAATTAAGTGTTTTAGTAAAATAGATGGTAAATTTGGGGAGCAAGTGATTGTCGAATGTCAAGATTTTAAAGTACCTCTACCACAAAGATTTATTAACAAATTTTCGATTGAAGATATAAACCAAATTAATAGCTTGATTGGTTCGGGAAAAAACATCTATCTCGTGAGCCGAGGAGCTGTTGGTGAAACAACAAACATTGAATTTATTCAAAATAAAATAACAAAATTATAATGTATGACATGTAAATATTTAAATAAATATTTAATAAATAAATGTAAAGTTGAAATAAACAATAAATGTTAGAATTAATGATACGTTTTTTATTTCAGTATTACAAGTTTTATCGTACCTTAGTAAATATATTAAGCAGTGGGTGATAGTAGAGAAGAGATAGAAAATTTATAACATTTTGATTCGAATTAAATAATATATTTTAGTTTGATGTATTGTTATGCAATACTGTTTTTGTTTATCCAGCTGTTGTGAGATTCATCAAAGCCTAACCATTTTACATACATTTTAGTACCTTTCTTTCGTAAAATTCTTTCAATTAAGTACGTATCCGGATGTTTAACTTTTTGCAATTCCATTTCATAAAAACCTCCTAAAATATTGTCCCCTTTTATGTCTTTGAGCAAATAAGTAGTTGGGTTAGTTAGTTTAACTTTCCTAATTATAAAAATTTCATTAGACCAATTAGGAGTATACCCCTTTTCAAATGCATTCCTGTGTTTGCTAATTCTTACATGATCCCCCAACGAAAATTTGTTATTTTTGTTTGCTATTTTTATGTGTGAATATGCAGATTGTAAAATAGACTTTTCGTTGTTTTTGTTAACCATCGATGGTTTCATTTTAATTGTACGATGATAAGTGTTATTGTATAGATTTGTAATATCATCTAATATGTTTATCCATTTGTAATTACCCTGTAAACTAAATCGTTTCCACATTATGTTTTTCAAAGTTCGATTAACACGTTCTACAATTGATGCTTTTTTTGTACTAAACGTACTATAGTGATTAATATTATACTTTTTCATCAAGTTTTTGAATGTACTATTGTAAAATTCTAATCCTTCGTCTGTTTGTATGTTTTTTGGTAAATGCTTTAAACGTGATAATATTTTTTCCATTGCGTTAGTAACATGATTTGCATTTTTTAATTTTAAAGGAAGTGTCCATACATATTTCGAAAAGCAATCAATTACAACAAGTATGTATTTAAATTGGTTGTTTTGTTTTGAAAACGAAATCATATCGACAAGATCAGCTTGCAATGTTTCATTAATACCTTTTATTATAACCCGACGTCTTTTAAAATTTCTTCGTGCTGGTTTATGCAATTCTAAAATTATATCTCTTTTTATGGAAGATGGAACAGATTTTTTTGTTTCTTTTCGTCTAGGCATTTTTACACTGAACCACTTTCTATTTTGACAGGACATTTAACTACTATTTCAACATATAACGTTTTCAAATATCTTATAGCAGTTTGATTTTCGTGATTGCGTACTTCAAACGATATCTTGTCTCCTAATTTAAGTTGACGATTAGTAACCTGCTCGCTTGTATAAGGTTTTCCATTTATCTTTAGTATAACGTTTTCAAGATTTATAGATAAATTATCAATTATACCGTTTTCCAATGGGAATGAATAAGAACTTTTGTCTGACCATATCAGATATTTATTATCTAGAAGTCTGTTTGTCTGAAATAATAAAATATGGTTGTAAAACATTGTTTTATGTGTATCATTTTGCACTTTTTCAACAGATATTTGAGTATGTTTAATTATATGGCGACCAAATTTATCTAAAGTCATTGTCTTATTCAATTATTTGTGCTTCGCGTAGTTCTTCTATAATAGAGACGATTTCGTTTGTGTGACCTGTATGGCCTGCTGTTTCAGATGCTACTAACAACCTCAATCTGTCAACTAATTCATTTACATCATCCCAATAAACATAATCGGTATAATGATTGTTAACTTCTTTAAACATTCCTTTTCCTATTGTTTTTTTTAATCTTTTTGGTGTTTCTACATACCCAGGCTGTACAAAATATAGAGGAGCAATAATAGATTTATATTTGTCAGATCGTGTTCCTTGTATGTGACCATTAGGATCAAAGTTACTTCTGCAAGCATTACTAATATCTAAAATTTCTTTGTATATATGCAAATCTCCTTCAGTATATGTTACAGGAGTGTTTTTAAATAATAATTCATACAGTCCAGGGGTTCCATTGTATATTTTTCCATCTACTTTTATATCTGATCCAATAAATTCTACTGCTGATGTTCCTATAAAAAACTTTTCTTGAAAACTATCATGCCTTATTCCAGTTCTGTGATCAAACTGCCTTTTTTTATCATGAACCATAGCATCTATATATCTTCTAGGCAATTCATCAAACTCTGCTAAGTATTCATTATAGATATTGCTATCAAGAATGTTTTCTATATTTCGGTTACTTTCTTCTACCGAATGTTCAATTAAATCATCTAATTCATAATCGTCTACCTCAACTGAAGGTTCTGAAATTATAACGTCTTCTTTTAAATTCGAAATTGTAGCAGCATTATGATCAAAAATATTTTGATCTTTGGGTTCATGTAATTTTTCATCTTTTAACGATTGAATTTTTTTTTGAAGATTTGAAAGTTTTGTACTCCATGCTGGAATGGGGGTGGATTCCGCAACAGTATTTTCGTGTTTTAGTTTTTTTGAGTTTAGATTTTGTTCATCTTTATTGTTAACAAAGGACAACTTTGTATTTTTAGCACTTAATTGATCTGAGATAGTTTCCAAACGTTTAGTTATAGGAAAAAATGCTTTGTCCTTCGTAATTTCGCCCTGTTTTAGTAATTCAAACTTTTTTTTTACTTCTTCTCTTTTTTTAATTAACCTTTTAGTTAATTCTTCTTCATTTGATAAATTTGATAAATTATTGTACGATTGCATTCTGGACGAACCTTATCGTACGTTTATTTTTTTGCTTACTAATCAAATATGCTTCTACAGTTCCTTATAAACGTTTAACAAAAAGAATTCTCTGCAAACTGAATAGCTTACAAACATAGCAGAATTTTAACCAACAGTAAACTATAAACTGTTTATTGATCAGTTTGCAAACTAACCACATTCAATTTAGGTGGTTTGTAAAGCGGTTTGCACACAAACCATAGATAAAATAAGCGGTGTGTTAAGTAGTTTTCAAGCAAACCACATTCAATGTAGACGGTTTGTAAAACGGTTTGCGCACAAACTATAGCGGTTTTGTTATTGTTATTCAAGCAAATTATATATAAACCATGCAGTGATTTGTTATTAATATATATTGAGAATAAATATGCGGACGTATTAATAACTTAATTAATATAATGGTTTATATTTTTATTGTGGAATGGGTTGAATGAAAGAATCAAATCCTTTTCTGTATCTGCCAGAATTAGTATCTCTTTCTTTATCGATAACTAAAAAACCATAATTTTCGTTCCAACAAAATGAACACATCTTCTTAAAATCGTCAAATGTTAAATCGGTACTGACATTATCCTCATAAATGTGATGTAGATTTAAAACATCTTGTTTGAACACTATTATAAAGTTGGCATTATCGCGAATTAATTGTTTTGGAATGCGGCTATATGTTTGACATAAGTAAAAACAATCTATGTTATTGTGACGACCCATGCTAAAATACTCTCTCATTAGATTTTGTTTATCACACGCCACATCATCAAAAATAAATACGGAATTGGATTTTGCTTTAGATGGTGGAGGTATGTTACTTTCTAAATTACTAAAAGAAAAATAATTTATACCCTCAATAGGCGTTAGCAATTTTTCTAAATATTGATATTTTTGTTGAAAAAGAGATTTAGAATAAACATAAACGTTTTTAAAACGCAATCCATTAATGTGTTCAATTAAGCTAACCATTACATTGGTTTTTCCACAATTTGATGGTCCAACAATAAGACAACGAATAGTTGATGGTAATAACTGACCGTGTCTCTTATAGGTTTCCAAATTTTTATATCATTATTTGCAACTGTTAGTGTAATTGGTTGTTGCACTATTCGCATTTTGATAAAAACTAAAAAAAAACGTGTTTGTCAAACATATAAATGTAACTAAATTTCAATTCAGTCAGTTAGTGTGTGCATCCCAGCTCATAAATAAATCCTAGACATGTTAATGCAAAAGTCAATTATTAACCAACGACCCCAAAAAAAGAATAAATATCAGGGTAAAGGTCTTATAAATTCAGTTATTGATAAACTACCAGTTGAATTACACATTCCTGGATATAACTTTTGTGGACCGGGAACTAAACTAATAAAACGACTTGCAAAAGGAGATCAAGGTATTAATAAATTAGATGAAGCTTGTAAGGAGCATGATATAGCTTATAACAATTATAAAAATATAGAAAGTAGACATAAAGCTGACGGTTTATTATTAGAAAAAGCTAAAAAAAGATTGTATTCTACTGATTCGTCATTAGGAGAAAAATTAGCTGCGTTAGGTGTAACAGCTGCTATGAAAGCTAAAATAAAACTTGGTATGAGTTATAAATCTGGCACTAAACGACTTCGTATAAAAACAAGGAGTGCAAAAAGAAAGCATGGTAAAGGACTAAAATTCCATGATTTAATAAAAAATGCTAAATCTGCATTAAAAGAAAAAAAATTTCTAAACGCTAAAGATGCTCTCAGTACGGCAATTACTGCTGTAAAGTCATTAAAAGGACGAAAAAAAGTAAAACCTGTTCGTGTAATACCAGTGCCAAAGGTTGGTGGGTTTTTGCCGCTAATCCCTATTTTTGCTGCACTTGGCGCATTAGGATCACTAAGGGGCGGCGCGGCTGCTATTGCAAAAACATGAATTGCGGCAAAAGATGGCAAAGAAAACTTAAAGAAAACCAAAGACATAATCAAACTATGGAAGCAATAGCACTAAATAAATCTGGAAACGGATTATATTTACAACCATATAAAAAGGATTTGGTCTTTTTAGGACGGCGAAAAACACAAAAAAACTTACGATAAAACTCCCAAAGCGAGCGCTCACTAACATAGATTTATACAAATATGCAAAAAAATTAAAAATAAGAAACTTTCGCGGAGTATTTATGAAAGATGCACTACCAAAATCCGGAGTAACTGCCGTTGAATGTGGTATAATAAATTTGGATGATAAAAATGGAGCTGGAACACATTGGACAGCTTATAAAAAAATTGGTACACGCGCAGTATATTTTGATAGTTTTGGAAACTTACAGCCTCCATTGGAATTAACACAATACTTAAAGAGAAACGGTCCTTGTAATATAATCTACAATCACAATAATTTCCAATCTTTTAATACTGTCAACTGTGGACATTTGTGTTTAAAATTTTTAGATAAATATAATTACGATAGGTTTCTCGGTGGCTCATCTAGGGAAATGTTTGCTTTGTAACCGAGAAGCCCCGGGTTCAAATCCGAGTTTGAATAAGGTTTTAGGTAATAATATTCGAACATCATTGAGAAGTAGAGTTTATGCTTAACATTTAAGATTACTATATAATCCTGATACATTTGAGTTAACAGTTTAGTAAGCTACAAGCAGTATAATGTCTTCCACATTTACCTTGACTGGAGCGGAATCCATTCTTTCTAGTAAGTATTATCCTCCTATCATATTAGAAGATGAAGATTATGTTTTGGGTTTGATAAATTTAGAAACGTTTAATTCAATTATGAATATAGACAGCTCTAATAATAAATGTCATTTTATACTTCAAAATGGCACAGAACTCTGCATAGCAATTCCTGAAGGTTCTTATGAAATTGATGATTTGAATAATTATTTAGATGAACAACTTTTAAAACACTCAATATTTGAAAACAAAAACATAAATCAAGCTCAGTCTGCTCCTACAATAAGCATAAAAGGAAATAATAATACTTTACGTTCCGAACTTAAGTGCACTTTGGACATCGATTTCTCTAAGGAAGGTTCAATTAGTAATTTATTGGGTTTCAAACCTAGAATTCTGAAAGCAAATACAAGAAACACATCAGATTTTCCTTGTAAAATTTTTAGATTAAACGCGTTATGCGTAGAATGCAATATCGTCACCAGTTCATTCAGAAACGGCGAGCCAGTACATGTGATTCATGAGTTTTTTCCTACAGTCCCACCAGGATATAAAATTATAGAAACTCCAACTAACGTAATTTATTTACCAATTAACACGAAGCAAATAGACGAAATTACTATAAAAATAACGGATCAAGATCAAAATATAGTTGATTTTAGAGGAGAGGTAATAACGGTTAGGCTACATCTTAAAAAATACAATAAACCATTATAATGGGAATCGTGTTTAATAAAAATAAAAATTGGAGTAAACATATTAATATTACCAAGACAATCAAAAAGTATATAAATCCAAAAAAGAAAGCTAAACTGTTCAGTCGGTCTGGTAAAATCAATCGTTTAACACGAAAGAATAAAAAATTTCTCGAATCTTTAGGACTAAAATTACAAACGTAAAAATGAATTATGAAATTTTAAAAGTAAAGGAACCACCAGATTTTGATACCACAATAGCATATGCAGAAAAACGAAGTCATCCACCTTATGCATCAAGTTCATTTAACAACAACGATGAAATCAGAATTCCTATACAACAACAAGAATTATATACGTTACCTTGGTATAGCTCTCTTCATGTACAAGGAAAAGTAGAAGCATATGATGATAAAAACGCAAAGATTCAAACGCCCAATATTCAATTTGTTAATATGGGTATCTTATTTTTGTTTGACGAGATTCGTTTGGAAATTTCTGGAGAAGTTATCGATCGCGTTAGAAATCCGGGAATTATGTCTGTTTTAAAAGGTTATGTGTCGTACAATACAGAAGAAAGCAAAGCTCTTGAAAACGGTGGTTGGTTTCCAATAGGCAATTCAAGATTATTGGATATATCTTCATGAAATTTTGATGCGGTTATACCTCTTCGAATGATTTTAGGATCGTGCGAAGATTTTAAAAAGGTAGTGATCAATTGTAGACAAGAATTGGTGTTGCTTCGCAGTAATACCGATAATAACGCTTTAGTAAGTAATGACAATATAAAAACTATCAAAGTTCAGCTACATAAGGTCAGTTGGCGAGTTCCACACATATCTGTTTCAATTAAAGAACAATTAAAACTGCTCGATATTATTAAAAGTGCAAGAGAATTATACATTCCATTCAGAAGTAGAGAATTACATGAATACCCATCATTACCACAAACACAAAAACATACGTGGGCTATTAAGTCATCAATAGAAAAGCCTCAATGTATAATCTTTGGTTTTCAGACCGATAGAAAAAATCAAATAAATAAAGACTGCAGTCGCTTTGATCATTGCAATTTGACTAATATTAAAGTTTTTCTTAATGATGCAGTATATCCTTACGACAATTTAAATTTAAATTTTACAAAAAACCAGTATGCTTTGTTGTATGAACTATTTACCGAATTTCAAAGCTCATTCCTTTACAAAGATAGCGAGCCGATATTCACGCCAGAAGAATTCAAAAGATATGCCCCAATCGCAGTTATAGACTGTTCTAAGCAAAAGGAGGAATTAAAAAGAGGTCCTATAGATATCAAAATTGAATTTGAAACAAATGTAAATATTCCTGATAAAACAACCGCATATTGTTTAATACTTCACGATAGGATTGTAAAATATGTGCCAATAAAAAATATTATATCATTAGTATAGTGAATCATGTATGTAAATTTTATGTATTATTATTTAAGGATATTGCGATAGGTAGTAGAAATAGGATGTATATCAAAAGGTTTAAAATAAAACAAAATATAAATAATAGTTTTTTATTGTTATTAATGTGTAATTAACATTAGATAAGATAACGTTTCTTTGTAATCTTCCAAATTAGTGGAAGGCCATTTTGCCGAATCTGGACCAGATGTCCAACCTAATACAGCATCTGGATGGTGGGTTCCTTTACTTATATTCTTCTGTATCCATAACAATATTTCCGCATGTTTTTCGTTTTCTGAAGGATTAAATTTAAAAGATATGTTTCGACAAATAAGAGCGGTAATAAATTTTTAGAATTTGACTGTCAGCAAGGTATGATGCATTACAAATGCATTCGTCTATGCACGATTTAATATCTTTATGATTTTTTAAAATATTTTCTACAGGATAATCTAAATGACACGCATTGATAATGTTAAAGTTAGATAGTAGCTTCAAAATATACAATTTGAATGAAATATTGCGCTCTAAACTATGTAGAACTAATATATCGTCTAGTTTATTTAAATTTATCGATACAATTTTTCTGTTCTGCAAAGAGACACAATGTTGTTGACATAATTGTCTAGGCTTCGTCTCTTGTCCAAAAGTTGACACAAGTCATCCACTCTTAATTTATTTCCATACAATGCGGCAAAAGAAATAATATCGCTTGGAACAACAAAGTTTTCTTTCTTCAAAAAAAATGTCAGAGTTTCTTTTGTAGAATCAGTTACATTAAAACGAATTGCATTTTTGAGATATTTTTCGTAAACTTTTTCTTTAGCTTGTTGAGCTTCTAAAGCAATTTGTAAACTGATATCCATCATATTATGATTGTAAACCGTTGAATTGCAACTGAACGTATGAAGTTTAGATTTTACAAGCAACGATTTTATAAATCAATCCCCTCCAAACGGTTGATATAGATACCCCACGGTCTTGTATCGGTACTATCAAAACTGAGCATGCGTTTGTCATCGTAAGGACTAAGAACGATTTTACTTTGTTTAACTGAAAAGACATTGTGTTGCTTAGATTTAATAAGTCGTTGATCTGCTTCAAAAATTTTATTATCAAATAAACATTGTTTATAATCTTCAAAAGTAATTGATTTGATAGAAGATTTTTGGATCCTTTAGATTTTTTACTAATTTTTTGAAAAATTATCATCAACAATGTAAGAGTACATCTTTGACCTAAGCCCTACAAATTCAAGCATTATCTTTCCATTATTTTCATCTTTCATTAATCCTGGTAGTTTTTTGTTTTTAAGCTGTATTTGATAAATGTTATTATTGTCATAATCAGAAGTGTCAAAACGATGACTGTCTTGTTTAATATACTCATAGATGTTTATATTTTTAAAGCTATAAATCAAACTATCGGTGTCTGTATATAACAATTTCACGTTTTCTCCGAACGTCTTTATAACGTAGTCATAATGAAATTCGTATAAAAAAATTTTTGAAATATCTAATATGCTAAATCCCACGTAAATAGGTTTATTCATACAGATTTCTAATTTGTTCATTTCTATGATAACCATATCTTCATCAAATACAACGGAGCTGTGAAAATTTGGTTTTGAGATAAGAGATCGCACTCCCCATTGTCCGTCCCATTTTGTTACTAAGCGGATATCTCGATGCTTTCTAACATTTTCCATGCATTTGCCGTAAATCGCATTAATCATTAATTTATAAAAATCTTTTTCAAAATCATTTTTAGATTGTTGGCGTAATTTTGTATTTAAATCTATGTATTGTTTTAACCAGGGTGATTGATGAAATTTGAGCACTCGATGCTCTTTTTCAATTGCATACCTAACCTTAAATACATTTTTAGGTTTCTATAGTGAACGACATATCGTTCTTTTGGAAACAAAGTTAATAACAATTTTTAAGTTTAGCTTTTGAAGTCGGAGGAACCATATGTTCAGGCGCCAATGGCAAATCGCTATGTAAATTATGTAATTGAATTGGATAAGCCAAATCACATTCAACGATATATCCAACGACAAAGTCATCAGGTGTATTTAAAATTTCTTGAACATCAAAATTTTCCATAAATTCAAAATTTCCGTATGGTAAATATTGAGACATAGCCGCTCCATATAAGTTATTTACATCAAAATACATTAAATATATACTATCTTTAGTAGAATCAGTACCATTTCTCATATATTTATTATTTGCTTTAGCGTATCTATTGGAACATTGAGAGACACCTCCTCTAATTCCCTTTTCAACGAACATAACCATATCAATATCGGTGAGAAGTTCTAACGAAATGTTTGTAGTTTTTAACATAGCATCAAACGTTAATCCTGGGGCAGTGTAATAGTGTAATGGATCTAAAGTGTATGTTTTTAAACAAGTTTCGCGAAAAGTTTCAAAAACGTCAGCTAGTAAAAGTACATCCGTTTTTAAATACAAATCAGAATATTCGCCTATATTTTGAATTCCAAAAACTTTCCAAACATTTACAGCATGAGCATAATCTTCATCGCTAATATTTTCATCGTTCAACTGACTATAGAAATCTTCTTTAGGTGGTAAACACGTTTCTTCTAACTTTTTCCAAGAATCTACATAATCGTAAGGAAATATTCCTTTCTTGTTTAATAAACGAAACTCTTCTAAACTATTACAATAAAATTTTGTAATCTTTTTTTGATCGTCTAGCAAATTAGAAGAAAGTTGATTTAAGCTTTGTGACATAAAACGGAAAGAATCTATAAACCTAAGAGAAATATTTGTATTTGGTATAGATTTCGTAAAAGAAATATATTTTTCTTTATTTATTGGCAATAGTTTAACGTTTCCTTCAAATAATGTGGATAATTTTTAATGATAAAGTGTGCGTCATATCCACTCATGTTATGAAATACTACAGGTATACAGTGCTCATCTTTATAGTTTAAATTGCAACTCTGGTGAGCGGCTCCCCTGAACATCCCTGTTTGATGGTTATGATCTCGAACTCTAACTTGATCATCATTGAAAGGTTGTTTACAAATGTGACATACTTTAGAAATTAAGAAACTTTGATGTTGTTGATGATTTAGTTTTCCCATCGGAACAATTATATTAAGTTGTTCGTGCGACATATCAACAATATTTTTCAATTCACGTACAAACCAATCGATGCAATCGATTCCTCGATACGTGCAAAATTTTGATAAAGTATTATCGTATGAACATTTTAAGTAATATGCTATACTAAACGGTATATGTTTTTGGTATGATTTTGATTTAGTGTTGAGTAAATTTGAGTTTGCATCGTTACACTTTTCTAGAATACATTCCAAATCAGCATAAATAACAAAAGGAACTTTTTCCTGATAACGATAATTTTTAAATGACAAGTATTTTTCAGAAGGTTTCGGCAATCGCACACAACACGTATTAGAATGTATGCAGTAAGTTTTATGTTTTTCTAGCATGTCCCGAGTTCTAAAGTAATTTAAACATCGTTCACAAATAAAAATCTTATGATTACGGGTCGATAGTTGTTTTGATAAAAGCGCCGACAAATTTTTGATCCAAGTAAAATGAAAGAGTAGCGGTTCTTCAGATACATCGTTTACGTCCACCTGTGGTTTAGAGTTTAAAGGAAGCATAAGTAGATTTATGACTCTAACATTTGTTTCGGCAATAGAACTAAGAGAACAAGGTAAATTTTTTTGTTTTCTAAACAAAACAAATTAATGGATAATTTGTTAAGTTTTTCGAATGTTCTTATACCTTTTATAGTTATGGGAAATTTAATATCATTGCAATTTAAAACATTATAAAAATGAGGATACGAAGATGGTCTATTAGAATTTATCTTGGCGGGGTATAAAGCAGATACTACAGACCAAAGAAAACAGTATGGATCGTCGTTCTTAACATTTACAACAGCGTGTTTCGTTTTTATATAGTTCGGAACCGATACAAAAGTGGAATAACCTACTTTAAGAGGATCATATTTGTTAACATTCACTTTAAGTCCCAAAAGTTCGTGTAAAGCCCAGCCGCTGTCTTTTTCCGCAAATTCTTCTAATTTTGTTGCAAGTTTATCAAACACATGTACTTGATACCACCGTTTTAAATTAGTAGCACGATCGATAACGTTATTTTTAGTACAAAACGTTTTTAAATCTACTTTGCCTGTTTGAGGCTTAATAAAATTGGCGCTTAGAATTACATTTACTTTAAGAAGAGATTCTTTAAGACATTTTTTAATTTTTATATTAAAACATTTAAAAGATTTTTTTAAAAAAGTTAAAGGGTCTTTTATGGTAAGATTTGATATAAAACCGGTGCGAATTCTGTTGTTGAAACACGATTCCACATCTTCCCAAATAACTTTACATTTATTTCGTTTTAAATTTGTCGATAACCCTTCACCTGATTTTATCACTAAAACTTTTTAAGTTGTCTAAGTTTTAAACGATAAAATTTAAAATACGCTAAACTCGTTTCAATTGAGAAAGGGGATTCTAATATATTTTCTTTGTGTATTTTATTTTTAATTGCTTTACGAACAATTTGTATTGCACTATTAATATAAGCTTTAAGATTATTGATTTCGTTTAGCGTTTTTATGTTTTCGAAGTAAACACGCGTCACGGTCAAGTATCGTTTACACAACTTAGATACGGTATCCATTTTTGCACGAATGAATATTGCAAGAGATTCCAAGTTTATTTATAAACTTTTAAAGATTTACGATTCTACACGATGGTATACGAGTTAGTATAGAATTACGAATCCGCTCGATGCTTGACGAAATGTAGAAGATTCACGATCATTAACGATCGTTGACGAGTCCCCACCAATATTGAAATGTGGAAACAGTGCAGTGGGGATAAAAATAGAAGGAGAAAGTTGTATATATTTGAGAAACGTTGGTAGTGATTATCATTCTGTACTGCGTTTTACAAATTAAAAAGGAAAAATGAATTCTCAAAATGTATTGAGAGCCGGTAAGAATTTTTTAATTTTTAATTACTAACTTAGTTCTAAACCTGTTCATCTTTGCTATAGATATGGTTGTGTGTCCACACAATGAATTCCACGTTATGCTAAAGCACAGATTAGCTAAACATCTTTGGAAGTGTCACCCGGAGGAGACAAAAAGGCAGAGTGCAGTAGAGTACAAAAGGAAAATGGCGGAATGGGAAGAGCAACAAAGAGAACGTCAACCCATAACGTCGATTCCGCCGCCTGTAGTGTTTCCTCCGGGATCATATGAAACGTGGGATTGATATATATATATATATATACTTTTTTTGTTTTATTTAACACAAATTTTATATAATAAATATTAAAAAATAAATAAATAAACAAAATATTACACTTTGTTTTAGTTCTTACTTCATAGTCTGTAAGGTTTTAATGAAAAATGGAAAAATTTTTTTTAATAAAATAATGCAATTATCTTTAAAACTAAAGGGCAAATCAAACTTTTACCTATGTAAAAAAATATGCGTCAGAAGTGACTGAATTTGAAATGTACATTAAAATTCGTTAAAGAATTCTAAAAAAGGGGTGGATTTCATAAGTTTGATAAAACGAAATAATTTACCTAACTTTTTTTATATATTTGGTTTACCCACTTCAAATCAAGAAATTTGATATGAAACTCGATATAGTTCTAAAAAGTTTACAAAAACTACCCCTAAATTTTTTTTTGAGAAAAAAATCTAAATTTTTTTTAGTATGTATAATAAATATAGTGTATTATTTTGGCACAGTTAAAAAATTTTTCTATCATTGCAAGCGGTAGTATTTAAAAATTTTTTATCAAATAATGACGCAAAACAATAAATCAATGTGAATATTTGTTGTAAAATATTAGTAGTATTCAAAAATAATTTTATATATGTAATTGCATAGTATTTACCAACCAATAAAGAGTAAAAAAAAAATCATTTCCGCCCCACCAAAAACTGAGGGTAGATTTTTTTGGTCATAGTAAATTCAACGATTACTGTCTCAATGTTCCATCGAATACCTTGGACTTAAAAAAAAAAAAAAAAAAAAAAAAAAAAAAGGGAGGATACATGTATATGCTTAACCTTACATTAATATGTATGTTCTAAAC
The DNA here is from genome assembly GCA_035610365.1 of Aquatica leii. Classification (NCBI taxonomy): domain Eukaryota; kingdom Metazoa; phylum Arthropoda; class Insecta; order Coleoptera; family Lampyridae; genus Aquatica; species Aquatica leii. Next base: position 112,405,469 of record CM069434.1, on the reverse strand, counting down.
TAACAAAAAAAAAAAAAAAAAAAATTCCCATACATCTAACCTAATTTAAACGCGGATATCAACCTCGGTGTTAAATTTTGTTCTGAAGTATCATATTTCACAGTTTGGTATCAAATTTCTACGGCCGGTGTCGAATTCCTACTTCCGGTGTCAAATTTCAATTTCCGGTTTCAAATTTCAACTTCCTGTGTCAAATTACAACTTCCGGTGTCAAATTACAACATCCGGTGTCAAATTTCGACTTTCGGGGTCAGATTTCGACTTCCGGTGTCAGATTTCGACTTCCGGTGTCAGGTTTCGACTTCCGGTGTCCGATTTCAACTTCAGGTGTCAAATTTCTACGTTGGGTGTCAAATTTCTATTGCATTGTCAGCAAATTTTTTTGAGTTCATGACCTATGGTGAACCTTTGATTTTTCTGATAAATCAGCAAATTTTTTACAATGAACTTATGGTGTCTACTTTATTTCCGCTTCAAGTTCAATGATCTACACTAACGCTGAATTAACTAGAAAGTTCATATACCTCGGTTTTTTAAAAACTATAACTTCTTGCAGATTCATGAATTTTTTTATTATATAAACTAATACGTACTTAGTTTAATTCAGTTTTCGTTTAATCACCGACAACTAACATCAAATATTAAATCATGTCGTTATTAAGTTTGAAAAAAAATGACAACAAGCGCATTAATGTCTTGCAGGACATTGTGTTACAAGTAAGTATAATTTTTTATGTTCCTTAATAATTTTTTTTTTTATATAATTTGCTCAAATTGTATATAATCCATTGATAATTTTTGTAGTCAAGTCTAATCTTATTTTTTTTATAGAGTAGTGTCTGTAGCATGCTGCCTCCGCCTCTTGCACCGATTAACGATCATGTAAGATATTAAAGTTGTTGTTTGTTCTAATTTATAACAATGTTTTATCATTTTACAAGTAATTTTAACAATATTTTTGTAGCTTGAAATAATGATGAATGAGATTTTCGTGGATGGACAAGTAAGTTAATTCATTTGCATTTTGAAATGCAGTTTAATTAATAATTTGTACTGTTATTTTAGGCGTTTCCAAGTCCTCCGTCTCCTCCACCCCACACTTCCGGGGATAATTCAAAAGTAAATAATTTTTTTCTTTATACTTTCCAATTACTAAATTGCATCCTTTATTTTGTTTCAGTCGCAAGAGGTGCTTTCTGATAGCGATTGTGTTATGATTATGGAGCCTCACGATGAGCATAAGAAACCACCCTGCAGAGGAAAAAACCTAGAAGTGTTAAAAGATCTCTATCGGGGGGAAGAGGATTAGGATGCTCCAAATACATTGGATGGAGACACTCAGGCAAGCGAGGACTTGGATAACGAAACAAAAGCAAATGAAGCCGAGAAACAATTTGTGAACAAAATTAAAGAAATTTATAAAAACAATAAAGTAAAATTAAGTGTTAGTGATAGAAAATATAGTGCGGTGAAGAGACAAGTTGTAGAATTAGAAACGGAAATAAACAAACTAAAGTTAAGGTTAGAAGACGCGCAACAACATTGTAGATTAGCGAGTAAGAGAAGAAAACAATACGTAAACGAAATAAGACAATGTACAGTTTTTAGTAATAGGTTTGGTTTTAGTTTAGATTAGTAATGTAAAGTTTTTATTCATAAGTAGGGGTTTAATTTAGGTTAGTTTTAAGATTGTAATTTAATGTTTTTAAATATAATAAAAGTTTTTATTTTAATTTATTATCTTGTTCTTTCAAATAAGATTTCTAATGATTTCTTAACATTATAAATCCGATGTTTGTTTGAAATAAGTTTATTAAATATTCTAAAAGTTTTATAAAATTCAAGCAACAATCTATAATTATATATAATATAACAATTAAGAAAATTTAACAGTGTTTTAGTTTAAAGTAATTTTTTATATTATTTATTATCTGAATTTATACAGTAACTTTTATTCTTCTCAAATAAAAAGTATATAGTAATAAAATTTCCAAAACACAAAAATTATCAAATAAGCTTAGTATACTATATTTTAAAAAAAATATGTATTACAAAGTATTATTCAATGTTATTCTTCATCATCGTTTGGAACGATACTTTTGTTCATTACCGTTGGTTTCTGCAAACATTCATATTTTTTTTTCTTTTTGTCTTTTAAATTATTTTGTATACTAACTTGATGAAAAATGTTTACCTCCTTGACTTCTAATTATTTCATCAAGGGAACATAGTAAACATTTTTTACCTTCTATGTCCGTCTCCCCCTTACATTTTGGACAGACAAATTTTACAACTATAGGCATGTTGACTTTGAAGCAGTTGGAAGCTTTTTAAACTGTGCAAATAAACTATTGTGTTTATGTATTTATCAAAACGTGTTGGTCACAAAGTTTATTACTCGTGTTAATTACTTACTAATTTTACTGTTTCCATTGCATTTACTTTTATTGACTTTAAATAGTAATTTAATCTTTTTTCTTTTTATAAAATATACATATGTTTTTACAAGTATGATAACACTTGTAATTTTAAAATGAAAAAGCATAATTATTTCAAACATTTATTGTTCATTTTATTTTTACATTCTTTAAATTCTTAGTGATTTCATACATTTTAATTTTAGTTGATAACTTTTCTAATTCTTTCAAATATAATTTTAACCTTAGTTTATAATTTCTTTTCATACGCAATCCTTTTTGATTCATTCTTCACTGTGGAACAAATTCAATGTTTGTTGTTTGACCAACAGCTCCACGGCTTACTAGATAGATGTGTTTTCCCGAACTAATCACGCTATTAATTTTGTTTATGTCTTCAATAGAAAACTTGTTTATAAATCTTTGTGGTAGAGGTACTTTAAATTCACCACATTCCACAATCACTTGTTCCCCAAATTTACCATCGACTTTACTAAAACCTTTAATTTTATACTGCTCATTGATTGATAGACTTCTTGTACTTACATAAGGAACCAAATGAGAAGTTTCGTTCAAGTTTGCAAAAAATGATTCCATCTTAACTTCTTTCTTAAATTTATTAAAACGAATAAAGGTTATTCAAATACTAATATTAAATCTTCACAAATATCACCTTTATATACACACAACAGCATCCCCACCATCACTACGAACTTCTCCGACAGACTTAGAACCAAGCATACCCGAAACAAAACGACTCTTACGACTTATTGCGATTCCCCTACCACCAATACGATATATCTAAATACGAATGCAACTCGAGCATATCCGAAACGAAACGATAGCAACGAAACTCCACGATCTCTTACCGATCTTACCCGAGTGATCCAGAACCGGCCTCACTATACTACTCATATGGTTAATATAAGTTTTCAAAGTTACTATTTGGATTTTGCAGCAGTTTTCCACTTTTTGGCAGATTTATTAGCATAGTATTCAGTGAGTTGGCTAAGGAAGGTAAGTTACAATACACATTTGGAAAGATGTTTTTAAAGTTTTGGCAAGCTAGAATTAGGTGTTAGATATAAAGCAAGTACTAATTTAATATACCCATTTCATGATTTATTTAATGAGAGCAGATACCGTGTTGCAGTGTAAGCGAGCACGTTAGGTTTTGGCACGATTGTGTTGCAAAGACAATCAGATTCTTTGTTTCACCCAATAAGTCACTTTAATAAACGCTGTAGTATTTGCAAAACAAGATACCATAGTTACGAGCTCAAATGCCTCGCAATTATAGCAGGTTAGTCAATTGTACGGAAACATTGTCATATCTTTTGAACCAAGCATGTTACGGAATTAATAAAATGTGCTTTGTAAATGGGGTTATTCAAGGAATTTAAAAAGGTAATTTTGGCCGTAATCTAATTAGTGGTTTTTTAAATGGGTATGCATTGCGTTTATGCCAAGACATGATTCATCGATGTACTTTGTGTATGAATCCAATAAAATATTAGATGTATTCGGAAGACTTGCAGATCCAAGTCTACTATACAACCTATAAACGGATACCAGCTGATATGTTCTGGGGGCCTGTCTACTCCAGCGGGAGGGACGTGACAAAAGCCCCGTTAAATATGCAAGTCGTCTTCTAAGTGCTGCTAAACGAAACTACAACACTACAGAATGAGAAGCTTTGGCAGTAGTCTATACAGTGCAGAAGTTCAAAGTTTATTTGGTTGGATTTACCGTAACCATAACGACTGATCATCAACCGTTACGATGGCTTATGTGACTACGTTCTCCGAGTGGTCGTCTGGCACGATGGGCGCTGATCTTACAGTCGTTTGACATAAAGATAGAGTACACTCCTGGACGCAGCAATGTTATAGCAGACACGCTATCACGTCCTCCGTGTCATGATGCCAATTTGGATTCATGTTCTGTGTGTACTGTCTCTGTGTTAATGCCAACTGAATCGCCAAGAATTACCCGAACAAAACAATTAAGTGACCCTGATGTAGCAAATATTATTACGTGTTTTGAAAGTCCGACGCCAAATAAAATAGACTTCTATTGATGGAGTGATCAAGGTTACTTTATGTTAAACGGAATCTGTTATCCGCCTGATTGTGTCAGTGAAGAGGCTCAATTGGTTTTGCCTTCTTCAGAAGTAACAAGTATTCTGCAGGAATATCATGACTCTCTACTGGCTGGTCATTATGGTGTAGATAAAACTTACACTAAAATTGCTGCTAACTACTATTGACCATCCATGCAGTGCGATATTAAACAGTATGTAAAAAAATGCTCCAGGTGTCAGCGTTATAAACCAAACTCCGGTGTTAGCACAGAGGTTCGAAAACTTAGCTATGGATTTAGTTGGACCCCTTCCAAAGACGGAAGCAGGAGAACGTTGAATATTTGCAGTCAAGGATACAGCAACAAAATAGATGGAGTCCCATTAAAACAAGCAACTGCCGAAATATACGCAAAATGGCTTATTGATGAGATCATTCTAAAATATGGAACCCCTCGTCGAGTTATCAGCGATAATGGTAGTCAATTTGTTGGGAGGGTAATGCAACAAGTTGTGTATTGTCTAGGATTTAAACAGACCCTTACGGGTTTATATCATCCGCCTTTAAATCCTGAGGAACGATAAAACCGAGATCTGAAGATACAGTTACCTATTATTGTGGGAACGGAACATACGAAATGGAAGGAAGCATTGCTTTCGATACGATTTGCAATGAACAGCAGCAAGCATTTGTCTACGAGTTATAGTCCTGCTTATTTAAGTTTTGGCCGGCAACTAAAGAGCCCTAGTGATGTCAAACGCGCACTATACTAGAAAATGAGAATTTTATACCAGAGATTACCCCATATCTCCAGACAATCGAGAAAACTTTGTACAATGTTAGGGAAAGATATAAAGCAGCACAAGACAAAAATAAGAAGTATGTTCACAAGCACCGCCGAAACACATAGCCTTTCAAAGTTGGTGGTCGGATACTGGTTGACACCCATATCTTTACATTAAGTGCTAAGCTTGCTCTAAAACGAGATGGACTATATCTTATCATTCAGAAGGTATCGCCTACATCTTATACCTTAGCTGCTCCTGATCAACCCGATGTTTTACTCGGAACCTAACCTGTTTCTGCATTGACACCTTTTGTAGAAGACAAAAAAGTAAATTAGCATCGATCTACCCCATGAAAAAAAGAGGACGACTCCGTTAGACTATAGCGGAGAATAGGACGCTACCTTCTTCAGATGAAGAAGACCTGACTATAGCAGTTCCAGTAGTAGATGATGTGCCAACAACGAGTACTACGTATTCTCGCCGAACCTGCATAATTAATCAACCATGTACAGCACCTCAAAGAGAGAGAATTGTAACCGGTACTAGTAGTGGCGACACAACCCGAATTTTGACATATGCGTGAATTTATATATGTAGTTTTGTTGTTATTTACCTACGTTCAAATAAAATAAACTTACGTTATAGTTTAATGAAAAATTATTATTTTGCGCTCGTAGTGTTATGCAACGTAGTATTTTGTATAAATATCATGATGAGTTTAATTACATCGGTTTGAATAAGACAGTTCATTTGATTTTGCGTAATTATTGAATGCCCAAGTTGCAAACAAAAATTGGCATAAATATCAGCAATCGTTTGAAATGTAATGTTTATATCTCAAAAAATAACAAAAAGAAGTCATTATTACATCTATTAGAAAATAATAGAGTTCCTTTCGAATCAGAGCACATTGACCATGTAGGTTTCTTTAAAAAAACTCTTAACTCAAAAAACACATTCTTGTCCTGGTTGGTAGGTTTACTAAATTTGTAAGGTTGTATGCTTGTAAGTCGGTAGATGTTAAAGTAGCAGATAAACTTTTGAAGTCATATTCTAAAAATTACAGTGTCCCTAATAGAATTATTTCTGATAGAGGCTTAGCTTTTCCTTTAAAATTGATGCGACAGTTTGTAAATGAACGCAATATTAAGCATATGCAGATAGTATTTGGTGCACTTTGAGCTAACGGTCAGGCATCATCATCATTATCTTCCCAAGCTTTTACATCCAATCTTAAATATAAGTCTTTCTCAATTCCTTCCACCGCTCTTGATTTTGTTTGATAATAATCCATTTAACCCTGCTTCTTATTTTGAAATATTCGTACCAGCGCATTGGTGGTCGTCCTCATTCTCTTTTGTGTTTGTATGGTTTCCAGTTTATTATTTTACGGCTGCATCGGGCTACATCACTTCTGACTACGTGCCCAACGTATCTTTATTTTAAGGATGCTATTCTTTCTCCTACATCTGTTACTTTAGTGATGGTTTTTATTCGGTCATGGATAGAGCGGATAAATAAAATAGTATCCTAAGTTATTTATTGCGACTAATAACTGTGGCGAAGTTTTACCTATAGTGCAATTTTGCATTAATACCATTGTAAGTAAGTCTTGGGCACTACTCCCAGTCTGTTACTGTTTGGTATACATCAACGTGGTCAAAAATAAAGGTTAGTTTAAGCTCTTAGTAACAAAAAATAAACATTTTGATTTTGAAGTTTCTGGAGTAGTAGCTGATACTAATATACAAAGGCTCAGATTTATAATAAACAGTATGATGATAGACATGAAGTTGCACATGTATTCAATAGGTAGGTAGGTAAGACAAAAATATATATTAATTCCGAAAATGACACACGTTTTATGGTCGCAGTTGTAAGCTCCTCGAAGCAACGTAGACATGGCAAGCAAGCGGTAAAAGGTTGTTAGAGTTGAATCTTTCTAGGTATTTGCTCATGGTTGCAAGGTTCCGCGTACAATACATTGTCACCATTGCAAGAAACTCGGTGTTCTTACTAAAATTGGTGAAATCCGGTCAATGTCACATTTTACATTAACTTTTTTTAACATTGACAATATTTGACAATAAAAACAAATATTGGCTTAATATTTATTTATGTAAAAAACTAGGAGAGGCCATATTTAGACGCGTCAGTAATTTGGTTAAAAGTTGTTGCTTTGTTAGCTTCAGGTAAAATATTATCTCTGGTCAATTTTTGTAAAGTTAATAAGGTAACAAAAATGAATAGCTACGCAGTCCTTTTTATTACCTACTACTATTTTAGATGGACTACGCAACGCAAAAAGATCTTCTATCTATGGTTATTAAGAAGTAACAGCATTTACTGTTTCTGGTAGAGGCTGGTGTCTCCCTATGAGGTTACATCATGTTAACGCTACTTAGCAACGTTTAATTGACCATGTTATATCGGCAGACTTAACCACATGTTGTTTTATCTAACTAGACGTTTTATTTTTGACTACGCTACAACAATGGCGCTTATTACAGCTTTAGTTTTTAAAGAAAATTAAAGTTTGTAAGAGAGATAAGTTTGAAAAATACTGAAAAAAATAATAAAAACCATACTAAAATAAGAAATTTTTTTCAGTTTGGGCCGTGCTAATATAGTAAACAAATTTTGCCAACGTTTTCCCCACTTTCGTAATGGGCTTTATCAGAACGAGCTAAAAATAAAAAAAAGTTCAACAATCAACCGAAATTTAAGTCTCACAAGAAACCACTATAGAATTAAGCAATCAACTTGTGAACCAAGCTAGATTTTAAACTTCATAAAAAAAATAAAAATTTTGCAATTACCGAAGCGTTATCAAACTCTATCTTATGACGCAACAAGAGTAATTTTTTATACAACGATTATATTTGGAAATGCGTGTGATAAAACGACCAGTTTCACCGATGTAGACTAAACCACATACACAACAAATTTGATACACATTTTGACATGAAGGTGTAAGAAAATTGTTTGCAGAAGAAAGAAGAATTTGAGAAATTTTACCCGTCAAGTAGAATATAGGCTTGATACCATTTTGAAAAAGATGTTTTTCTATTTGATTTGTGACCTTATAAATATAAGTAAAAACGCCAAGTTTAGATTGGATTCGGAAGTAGAATTGTCCTTAAGTATATTACGCTTTCTATAACCATTGAACAAAGCTTCAGTAAGATGACGGAGTTCTGAGTTTATATTCCTAAGTCGGCAAGTTGAAAAAGCGCAATAAACCTAAAATTCAATAACAAAATCTATCTGTGGAAGATGATGATAATATACAACATGATTATATCTTTTCGTAAGGGTGAATTTTTGATAAACAAAATAGCCTGAAAATCCGTCAAGCCGCCAGAACGTTAAGATGTCAAAGAGAACTATTATTTTCGATTTCCATGGTAAATTTGATATTTGGGTGTTGCTTGCTTAGATGATCAAGAAACCTAGATAAGTTAAAATATAATTGGAACCAAACAATAAACGTGTCGTCAACATACCTAAAGTAGATTTTAGGTTTTTATATTGAAGACTCTAATGCAACCGTTTCAGAAGATTTCATAAAAATGTTAGTTACAAGAAGAGATAAGAAGAACCTATAACGGCAGCTAAAATTTGTTAGCAAATTAGAAGTAAACGATAAATATTAAAAAAAATTAAACTCAAACTTTTATAATGGTAAGACACAATAATTATTCGATGATAATAAACAAATTTTTAATAAAAAGTTTCGAAAGTGAAGTGACATCAAATCTCATAAAAAGATTTTAAAGTTCAAACGTTGTCTGATTAGATTAGATTAAAATAAAACTATTTAGCTACTGAGCGAAACTGCTTTACAGTTACCTAGACAGTTCAAAAATTAAGACCGTATATAGAAAATGTGAGTTTTTCTGTAAATACAGATCATCAGTCCTTGGAGTGGCTACAAAACCTTAAGCTTTCAGCAAAAACATTAACACGTTGGGCAATATGGCTAAAAACATTTGAGTTTGAATTTACAGAAAAAGCTCAAAACATTTTCTTCCGGATTGTTTGACTTGCACTATGCTAGTAGTACACGCAGTTACTGTTTCTAACGGTTTAAGAAAATAATAAATATAGTTACCGCAAATCTGCTTAGATATTTACAGTAGAGAATAGAACATAACCTTCTATATAAGTACGTTAAATTTAATGAACTCAAAATATCGAAAGTAGATATGGGAGACGTGCTACCTTAATTTGCATTGAAGGCAATAATTTACGTTATTCTTATTCAAACACTTTTGTGACGTTATAAATTTTATTGGCATTGCCAGTTTTCATAGCCACAAGCGAAGAGATCGTTTTACAAATTTTGTTAATAGGTTTCTATGTTTGTAACCGGCGTTGAAATTTCGTCGTGAATCTTTTGTGAAAGACCTGGTATTCAGATTTATTTGGCTTAATTTTTTTTTAAGCGATTGATTAGTTCCGTGAAAGCGTCGAAAACGTTTCACTCGATTAATTTCGTTACGTCAATTTAAGTTTATTTGTTTTTAATAGTTGTTTCACAATTATTATGGGATTATTTTTTTTAAAAACGCATAAAGTTCCATGGTCTTCATTATGATTTAGTGTTTCATTTCTAGTTATTTCATTGGAATAACAACTCTATCTAATTTATGATTTCCTTTCTGGAATGTAATTTGAGACATTTTTCTTAGTATCTACTTTTGTTTATTTTAAACTCATTTTCAAGCCATTTGATAATTTAACTAAGTAAGCGGTTTTCAGGGGAATGCTCTTTCTTTTCGTTGTGCGTACGTGACGTGACGCATGTGGTGACAATATTTTTCATCTTTGTTAATTTACTTTGCTTAGTGTTCCATCTTTTACGAAGATTTTACGGCGCAAGTTTGTTCAATTAAGTGGGATTACGAGGTGTTATAAGGATTAAAAATTTTGATTTTGGGAGAGAATTGTGGTTGCAATTAAGAATACCGGGTATCGAAATGTAGTCAAGTGTTCGGGATGCCTTTACCCTACCGTTATGCAATACCGCGGAAGTTAAATAAATGGTACCGTGAAAGTTAAGTGGTGTGGTGAAAATATTGGTTTTCCAAATTCGTAATTTTACGGTTTATTGAACTTCATGGTATCCAAAATAAAGCTCACGTTTCGAGTTGGAATTGCTATCAAGGTTTTGTGTTAAAAATCCAGTGTTCGCTTTTGTGCGGATTTCGATTTGGTAAATCTTCCGCCGTCATTCCATTGTTTGGGGGTCCCACCGAATCTCGATCGACTACAGAACACCTAGACTGTCCCGGGGTCGCTTTATCGCCTAAACTCAAAAGCTTCTGGAACTGCTGTGCCCAGCAGATTTTCTGGTACAAACAATTGAGTCAAGGTATTTATTAAATTTGATATTATCGTGAAGTGAACCGCGATCGATATGATTTAAAAGCTTTGAATTTGAGCCGACTTATTTACGGCTAATTTTAAATATTTCAAGAAACACTTGAAGGTGTTAAGTTTGCGTGAATTTCGCTTTATTTAATTAATTTTTTTTTGTGTTTTGTAAAAGTAAGTCATGTTTGTGCATGAGAGATAATGTAACGAAATGTAAAATTGTATTTAGGTCTAGATTTTTATCTTCTTTAGGAGGGGCAATAAAAACCACTCTAAACTGTTTTTATGGCTACGTTTCGTGCCTCTAGTGTGCACTTCTTCAGGCCAAAGAAAAGGTTACGAGTGGTGGTAGTCCACTGGTCCAACAAGCATACCGTCTAATAAGTCACTTATTCTAGTTAACATGAAATTAGGTCAATGATTAAAAGAATTTAAATATATATACAAAGAAAACGACGGACATTAAAGTTAAACAAACAATATACACTCTATATTATTTGTATATTGTTTGTTTGACTTTAATGTCCGTCGTTTTCTTTGTATATATATTTAAATTCATATAATCATTGACCTAATTTCATGTTAACTAGAATAAGTGACTTATTAGACGGTATGCTTGTTGGACCAGTGGACTACCACCACTCGTAACCTTTTCTTTGACCTGAAGAAGTGCACACTAGAGGCACGAAACGTAGCCATAAAAACAGTTTAGAGTGGTTTTTATTGCCTCTCCTAAAGAAGATAAAAATCTAGACCTAAATACAACTTGACTAACAGGAGGATAAACTACTTTACCGTTAGAAATGTAAAATGTAATTTTGTTTTAAACGCTGAATTCTTAAACAAAGTTTTGGACGTTTATTTTATTTCTTTTGTTTGTTTTTTTTTAAATTTGCGGATTAAGTTAGTTATGTGGACAAGGCCTTGAATTTTTTTTGTTTGTTTTTGTATATGAATTTTATTTTGTAAAAAACAAGTTAACGCTATTTTTTTTTTAATTTTAATTTTTATATTCAGGTTGTGATTTTTTTTTATGTTTTGTTTATTATTTCATTTTTTCAATTATTATTCAAGTTTGTTTGATTTCTAATTTTTTTTTATTAATTCAATAAATGTTAAATTGTTAAACTCTTTTACTCATTCAGCCGCCGCGAACGTAATTTTTTTTAAGAGAACATTTCCGAGTCTAGCAAGTTACAACTCAAGGTAAGTTCCAAGGGTTGTAACCAACCAGATGAGCTTCTGGGTTATCAGGGGTCCAGAAGCTGTTATCATTGTGACCTTAATTGGCGCCCTAACCGATTTTGAGTTTCTATCCTATTTTATTTCGATTTTATTGTCAATCTCGTTTCCAAGTAATCACTGAGCAGCAGCACAACATCGTTTATGTTACCTTATTTCAGGCAGTGACATTGTTTCAACTTTTGCATGTAACATGTTCTACTAAAGTTCGAGAACAATTGAGTTTATTCAATAGATTTTGTATTTTTTAAAAATACTTATTTTAAATTAAAATTAATGGCTGCACTGTTTATACGCCGTTACTGATTTTCCTTGATGAGTGAGGATAAGCGGTAGATCGCAATCAAACGTTTATTTTTACTCCATTTTTACCGTTTGGAAATCTCTATTAAACGTCGTATCACAAAGCTAGTCTGTTGATGTAAGTAGTTTTTCTTTCTGTTGAATTTTCTTCATTAATTATTCTAATTACACTTATTTAAGTATTGAGAAAATAAGCACTTTGGTTGATTTTTTGACGTTGCAAATATGAAGGTAATCAAAATGTCGTCACTTTATTTTTTACCTTTTTAGAGATATCCGAGTGATTGATATTTAATCCTGATACACGGATATCGTAGCAAGGTAACTTGTTTAGGCTATCTCCTTTAATAATTCCAAAGTGACGAGATTTGACTCACACCTTTGTTTGACGTCTCAGGATCGTATAATTTTAATTACTTATATAATTAGGCAGTCAGTGTTATGCATCTTACCATAGCGTATTTTGTGATTGTAGTGCATTCGTTAATTAACTATGTCAGCTTTATGCGTACTACTTAATAATATCGTATAACGTTATGTTTTTCTACTTATTTGTATCATTCAATTTTACTTTCAGTCGCAAACTTCGACTCATCTTTAAGTTTATGTATTGTTGTATGAGCGTTTAAACGCATTTAAAGTCAAATTGCCCATAAAAACGTCGTACATAAGCTTAGATACAACGCATATTTTTTTCGTAAATCAAATAAAAAGTAAATAACTACTGGTGTCAATTATTTTTTGGTTGGTTAGGTTTTCGTGCTTTTATCATGTTTTGTTGTCATTCAAATCGATCACTTAGAATTTTAGTTAGTATTTGCATATAACACTGGTCTGCATGAAAATCGGCCTTATACCATTCTTGACGATCCTTTTGTAAAATGACCTCATGAATCTAAAAATGAGATTCGTTTTTACCCATCACCCACCTATTTTGGGGCGACCCTATTTTTATTTTATTTTTTGCATTTTTTTTAGAATTTTAACTTATACCCGTTAAGCATCATAAATCAGGTTAAAAATTTATACCAAAGTATATGGCAAAAGTAAGATGTATATAAAAACAACAATAAAATACAAATATATAAGAACAGTAAAAAAATATCAATTTATTGCACGACGCTGGCGATCTCAATACCACATGCAGGTTTGAACAGGATTTTTTTGACAGGCTTGAACTTGCATTACTCTTCTCATTATAGTATATTACATTGTTTGCTTAACTGCTTCGATCAGTACATCTATAGCTGTTGCAGAGTTAACTTGTCGACGTTTTAAACGTGCTGGATTTTGTGTTCATTTTTGTTCATTTGTGTGAAACAGTAAAACTACTTTTACTCCGGATTTTTTCAAGTGACTAAGTGTGATTTGTGGTTAATGTCAGGCGTTAAATTACTGTTTAATTATGCCACGCGAGTGTAAAAATCATCCTTATAGCTTCTGCTATGTCTACGAGGAATTAACTTTAAAAGCGCAACGAAAACCCCTTTCTCCGCTTGTTAAAACAGCTTATAAGTTGTACTTTGATTGTCAAGTTGGCGAACATAACAAGGGTTGGGCTCCATCAGTTTGCTGTACGACTTGTTACGGTAGTTTGACCAAATGGCTCAAAGGTACCCGTCTATCAATGCCATTTGCTGTGCCCATGGTTTGGTGTGAACCTCGCTGTCATCTTACAGATTGTTACTTTTGTATGACTTCAACCGTCGGGTTTTCGAGCAAAAATAAGCCGGAAATTGATTTAAAAGACTCTGAGCCACAACCTGGGGCTTCGAATGATACATTAAATGATGATGAAGAGTGTTTCGCAGATTTAGTTTCTCGGCAACCTCACCTCCTCACTCAATCGGAATTAAATGATCTTGTCAGGGATTTGCAGTTACCCAAGACTAAATCTCAGCTCCTAGGATCGCGACTCCAACAGTGGAATCTCTTAGAAAAGGGAGTAATAGTAACTTCTTACAGGACCAGAGAAGCAACCCTGAAATGTCTTTTCTCAGAAGATAAAGGTTTAGTGTTCTGCCCTAATGCAAATTTATTGATGACAGAGCTATAGATGCGATGTGACCCAGACAAATGGAGACTGTTTATAGACTCATCAAAAACAAGTTTAAAAGTTGTCCTGTTGGCAAATAGGAATGACTTCCCATCAGTTCCAGTTGCATACTCTGTTGATATGAAGAAAACGTACGAAAACATCTTCAGAATCCTTGATAAAATTAGTTATCATGATTATAAGTAAAAACTTTGCACAAAATATTGCTTCTTCCTTTGTGAATAGGATAGCCGCGCCCGAGATAAACATTACATCGTACGGGACTGGCCTTTGCGAGAAAATCTTATTCCTGGTCAGAAAAATGTCGCCCACAGTCCTTTGGTTCCGAAGGAAAATATTTACACATCAAACTAGGATTAATCAAGCAGTTTGTGAAAGCAGTGGACAAGACAGGTAGCGCATTTCAATTTTTGAAAACTAAATTTTCTCGTCTTAGCGAAGCTAAAATCAAAGAAGGCGTTTTTGTTGGTTCCTAGATTAGACAACTCTTGCAAGATTCGACGTTTATTGAACACCTAAATCGAAAAGAAAAACGAGCTTGGCTTGCATTTCAAAACGTTTGTAAGAACTTCCTGGGTAACCACAAAAGTGAAGATTATGTCGCTCACGTCGACGAACTGGTTTTAGCGTACAAGGACATAGGATGTAACATGTTTCATAAAGTTCACTTCTTTCACTCGCATCTGGATTTTTCCCATCAAGACATCGCTAAGCTGGAGAAGAGATTTTCAGGGAAATAGAATGCAAACATGTTGGCGGAGTACTGCTAGTTTTTGAAACGAGAGAGCTGTACCTCAGGGTATAAAAGGAAAGCAAGCACCAAGTAACGATGAATATCTTTTTATTTATTACTGTTTATAGCTAAAATAGTTCTTTTTCCCATTTAAATTAAATTCATGTCCATATATTTATTATTATAATAATTATTATAATTATTATTATCGTTCGATAAATAAATTATAATTAATTTATCGAAAAGTGGTAAAATTAGAGATTTGGGGCTCCCTCGAAAATGGTGGGTGATGGAAGAAAACGGAAGACATATTTGGATTCAGGACGTCATTTTACATAAGAATCACCCGAAATAGTGTCAGGGCTCGATAAAAAATATTTTTTTGCAGACCAGTGTAATTAGTGGTTGGGTCTGTTACTTGATCGATGAGGCTTCCATCTATATTATAACTAATATTAATTGAGGAATCTAATTTGTTATTTAATTTGTTATTAGTCTACTCTTTTTTTTCCATTTCGCTAGAAATAAATATGTTGTTGTCAAAATTTTGTTTTACCAATTTGTTCTTTTCAGTGATCCACAGATTTGAACAAGGTTTGTATTAGGTAATATTTATTTGTTTTGGCGTCTTTTTAATTCTGTGTAGGATTACCACTACAAGACCTGCAACCGGCTTGCATATACAACTGAGTTAGTCAAAAAATAAAGTTTGTCAAGTCTAGTTTTGTTCAAATGTGTTTTAATGTTTTTTTTTTAATTTTTACATTGATGAATAAATTTTTTTTAAATTTAGAATAACAGTATATTATTATTTTCAAAATAATTTTATTTGTTATTTAACATCCCATATTACTCATTTATATTACAGTTTTAACTATTCCGGTAAGCATTCGTACAGATACATATAAAACTGTTATTATATTTTATAGTTTGTAAATAATCTTTATAAGAATGTAGAGTCGCACTTTCTGTTTTTGCGCGACGGCGTGTATATACATATATTTTTAATTTTACAAAAATTTGTTAAACAACCAAAAAATTAAAATTTTTCAAAGTTAATGTTTTATTATTTTCAATTGCTAAACTTCCACTTTTGATACCAAATAAAGAATATCAGTTACAAAATAGATAAAAATACAGAACAGCTACAAACTTTGTGAATCTTCTCACGATTTTACAGAAAATAATCTCTAACACAGGTCTAAACGCCGTCAACCAAACGTCATAGTGTAACTTAAAGATAACGTGCCCACTGATGCGTGATAAAAGAAATATAACAAAAATTTATCCTTTTAAAGAACAATCAAACATTATACATCAAATGCATAATAATTCAAAATTTAAAAAAATTAAACAAATAAATCTAAATTCATTACATATTTGTTACAAAACAATTTAAATAAATAATTTTCTATAAAAGTAACCCGTTTTATATTATTTTTAATATACGAATAAATTACAACAGTTTTATCTAAATATTTATTTTTTTAATAGTGTGCTTGCAGAATTTAAATTTTCACTAAAATCCCAGCCATAATTTAGTTTACAGATGAGGGTAATTTTCTGTTTGAATTATCCGCATTGTATTTCTTGTTTATACAGAAATTTGTTAAAAGTATTTATCATCCGTTCAAAGAATTTGCTTCAGCTTCGCAATTTTCTAATAAACGTTTTTATAATTGAAGAAACGTTATCGAAAACGTCAGATTTAAAAAACTGTAACGGTTTAAATCGACTATTCCGTTATTTTCAACAAATTAAAATGTTTATCACTATGTTCTAAATCTAAAACCTATAATAGAATGTTTTGATTTACGATTACCAGTTGTTTAACTTATATTGTAAATTTGTATATACAAAATTTACAAATTTTTTGACACAAGAAATGGTTATAAATTCACATAATTAAAAAAAATTAAAAATTAAAATTTTTATACAAATTTAATACGTAATAATTGTTCCATTGTTCATTGTTATAATTTTACTTTAATTATTAAAATTATTATTGTCAACCAATATAAATTAATCTAATTTTTTATATATTTATTTAAATTAACATGTTTCAAAGCTTATTTACAAAATAAGCTCATCTACAATAAACTACAAAAAAAAAATATAGATTTAAATTTTTTTTTTAGAATTTGAAAGCCAAAATTATCTAACTAGATAAAACAAAAAAATATAAATTTTACAAAAATATTAATGTTTTAAAGAAAGATGGTGTAATTTAAAAACAATTCTAAAAAAATTTAAAGCAAATTGAAATTAGTTTGATTGTTTAAAAAAAAATTGATATTTTAATATAAATCAATTCTAACAATTCTAGAATTTGTTTGTTGTTAATGTTATTAGGAGGATGAAATAGTTTAGAAAAAATAAGAATATGATGATTATCTAAAACATGTTGTGCAAATTTAGATTCAACAGAGTTTTGGTTTTTAATATATTGTGATCAGTTTTTTTTTAATATCTAAGATGTTAATTAAGCCTAGTTTGAAAAGATCTTTGTGTCATACTAATATAAAATCTGTTACAAGAACGAATTAGTTTATAAACTCCACTTTCATTTAAATTATTATAAGAAAACAAATTCCGGAAAAATAATTCCTTAGAAAAAGCAATTTTAAAATAATTGTTTTTTCTTAATTGTTTAAATAAATTAAGAAAATCTATTGGAAATGTTTTTGGCACTCCATCTTGTAGTAAAAATACCACGTATAATATATAGAAAACTATATATTAGAACAGAAGGTAGAAAAGTTTTCTAATTTATAGTTTTCTATGAAAATCTAGTATATAATTAACAAAAAAAAAATGTTTTAGTAGTATTTGACATTGACATTAAACAACAAGATTTAACACAATGTTTACATAAGTGTTTAAGATAAACATTGTAAATAATGTCTAAAAGAAAATTGAGCAACATACATTCTTCGGGCCGAAGGCCCTCGGGCTGCATTAAGTTGCTCTCCGGGCGAAATCGTCATTCGCCGTTGATTCATAAATAGCTATAAATAATAAATAATACACCCTTTACCCAAAAAATAATTTAATAAGCTATAAAAGTGTTTTCAATAGAATGTAAAATATGAATAGTACAAGTAACAAATTTAGTTAAAGAGGATTTGTTTAATTTTTCAAAATCAGTACAATTTAAAAAATGTTAAGTTTTATTATTGTATTTTAATCTATTTAGAATTACTGTACAATTTCTTTTTTGTGCTTCTGTCCGTTTTGACGTATTTTACAGGCATCATAATCGGCCGAAAATTTTACTTTTCCGGCCTAGGCCGGTAAAGTGTAGTAGAATTTTATAACTAAAAGTTGGCACTAGTAATCATTAATTAATTAAACGTCATCTGTCAATTTGTCAGATTTATTAACATACACCAATATCTGTGTTATTGTTTCGAGTAGCACTAACAAAATTTTTTTAAACAAATATAAAAAATTTGCTTATATCTTACAATTGCTAAAAACAACAATGGTTTTATTTTCATATAAGTGAAATTGTAATAATATTATGTAATTGTCAAATTAATTTCAAAAACAATTGTATTTCGTCATTACAGGTTTCAGTTTTATCAACATGTGTTATTAAATTTTACTAAAAATAGATACTTAAATAACTGTTTTTAATTAATTTTTACTATAAAAGTCAGCACAAAAAATGTTGTGTATCACACGTCCTAAAAGTATTTTGCGAGTATTCGCTTTTTGTAGGCCTCGGCTTCACCTCGGCCTACAAATATGCTCATATTCGCAAAATAGCACTTTCTGGACTAGTGATACAAATAACTATTGTTGAAAAAGAAGAAAAGAATTAAATTTAGATTTAAAGTTTGTTTTATGAAAATAATTTAAAATGTGCAGTATATTATAAAGTTTTATATGTAAATTATTACCAAATTGTGCCATCTTACTTCTAACATTATAATTAAGCGAGTCTCAAATTGTAGCATGTACTGTTGAAGAAATATTCGAATGTAGATAGCATAATCTAAATCGAGTTTGGCTTGCAGTACCATTTCTTTAGTTCCGATTTGATGTATGCAGTGATGCAGTTGTAATATGCTAATTGTTGGGTTTTTGTTTTAACATTAATCTTAATTATAGTAAATTAACATGTTTTAAGCTTATATTTAAAGCAAACTCATCTTCAAAATATACTACAAAAATATATACAACTAACTAAATTTAAGATTTTAAATTTAACTCACATTGTTTTTAAATATGTCAAAATATGAAAAAAATCACAATTCTCTAACTGGATATTTAAAAAATGTTAGTTTTACAAAATATTAATGTTAAGTCCGTATTAAACGGCGCAAGAATTGCAGCAATTTTTCTTGCGCAAAGAATGTAGGCAAAAATTGCGTTCTATAATACAGAAATTGCGCACGCAATTTTTGCTACAACTTCTAGCAGCGAAATTAGAACGGATGTTATTTGTTTTGTAGTTACATTGTGGATGCCAACTGTGTTAAATTAAACAAAATCAGCTGTTTGATTTGTTTTGAGGTGTTTGACTTTTGCAGAACTGTATGTGTAGTTTGTGTTGATTTTATTGTTATTTTTGAATTGAAATTAAAAGCACAAATAAATATCTGTATTTATATAGTTAAATGTTATGTATCTTTATATATAGATACAGTAAAATAACAGGTGGCGGATATAAAAATTTCTAAAATTCTTGCGCCGTCTAATTTATTTATTTATTTATTTATTTATTTCAATACATCTGCCCAACAGAAACAAAATTCTAAAATAGGGCAGGTACAAATTAATTTTCATACATACTTAACAAGTAAAAGTGAAAACACAGAGATAAAAAAGAAAAATAAAGATACAATATATACATAAATTCAGTAAATAACAACAAAAATTAATATTAATTATATATAAGTCATATATAAGTCAGCACAATGGACAGAAAACAGATAATTCAATAACTTAATACAATCCAAAATATTTATTACAATAATATGTTACGTTTGTTAAAATTTAAGCACATCCGGTTGATAGGTGACTTGAAATAAATATTTGTTCGTGCATGGTCGAGATAAAAAAATGTTGGATATCTTGTATGAACTGATGGAGAATGAAAATTTAAATTTTGAAGAAAAATTGGGTCATCTATTTCATTAGAGATTAATTTTTCTAGAAATTGCTCAGTGTTACAGTTACATCGTTCATTTAGAGATTTTAATGAGAACAGTTGAAGTAAATTATCATAAGTTATTTCAACTGGTGGATAAGGTCCTATCATCTTAAAGTAAATATACTTTAGAAATTTCTGCTGGATTTTTTTAATGCGAGTTCTTTGATTCTGGTAGATAGGATTCCATATCAGTGAACAACATTCTAGTCTGGACCGGACAAATGCGTAGTATAATGTGTAAATTGCATGAATGTTTGAGAAGTTTCGAAAATTGCGAACAATAAAACTTAGCATCTTTATAGAAGAAGAACAGACTGAATCTATATGCAAGTTAAAAGTAAGTTCTTTCTATTTAATATTGTCGCATCGAGTAACGGGTAAATTACGTATAGAATAACAAAATTTAGTTGTTTTACGATTAAAAGAAACAACTTTACATTTAGCGAGATTAAGATTTAAGTTATTTAAACAACACCAGTTGTCAATTTTTTGAAGGTCGCTTTGAATTGCAAAACAATCATTAGTTGTGTAAACAGCTCGAAAAATTTTTAGATCATCAGCAAACAGCAAACGTTCTGATTTTATTACGTCATTGATGTCATTAATAAATATCAAAAATAAAAGAGACCCAAGATTTGATCCTTGTGGGACTCCAGAAGAAGCTTGAAAAGGAGAAGTATTATATCCGCAAAAATTAACTGTTAAGAGACGGTTCCCAAGGTACGATGACAAAAGTGTTATCAATGCAGAAGAGAGTCTAAAAACATGCAACTTCCTTATTATAATGTTATGCTCGATAGTGTTAAATGCTTTTGCAAAATCAGTGTATATCACATCAACTTGGCCTTTGTTGTCTAAGACTGTTGCTATGTAATGAGTGAAATAGCACAAATTGCTAGTAGTTGACCTACGTTTTATGAAACCGTGCTGTGAGAAAGACAACTGATTATGAATGTTAAAATAAATGGTTTTGTATATAATACTTTCAAATATTTTGAGACTTGAGAGAATTGTTATTGGCCTGTAATTACTAATGTCACTTTTATCTCCGGATTTATGTATAGGAACTACTCGGCCCAGTTTCCAAGCAGTAGGAAAAGTGTTTGTTTTTATTGCCAAATTAAATATATGAAACAGAGCTTTAGAAAGTGGTTTGAAACAGTCCTTTATTATAATGCCCGTGCGATAAATTGGTTTTAATTGTTGTTTTTATTGTTGTTTCTATTTCATTAACGGAAATATAAGATAGATAGATTCGATTATTTGAAGTTTCATAAGTATTTGTGTCTAAACCAATAGAAGAAGACGAATATACACTTTCAAAATACTTAGCAAAACCATCTGCAATTGTTGCAGTTGTCGAGAAATTTTTGTTGTTAAGTGACATAATCTGAGGGTAATTAAGACACGATTTCTGAGAACTTATAAAACTCCAGAATTTTTTTGGATTTATCGTAATTGAAGATTCGCATGACTTAAGATAACTTTGATAAGAGGTTTTTATCTTTAATTTAATCATGGCACGATAATATTTATATTTGATCAAGTAAGTGTCATTGAATGGAAACTTTTTGTGCATTTTGTAAAAGTGATTTTTTTCCTCAGTGCTAGTCGTAGTTCAAAATTGAACCAAGGGGGAAATGATTTTTTTTAATTTGATTTAGAGGGTATACATTCATCAAAGAAGTTATATAAAACTGAGTAGAAAAATGTGACCGCTGTATTAACATCATCAAAACATGTAAGTTCATTCCAGTTATAATTACCAATCAAATCATATTATGGGCTTTATAAAGAAAGTTGATGCAATTTAAAAAAAATTCTAAGAAAATTTGAGTTTTAAATCATAATTATTATTTCTTTTAATGCTAAAAATCTTTTTCGTTCAGTTCCTTCTACATATGTATTATTTATAGTCTCTAATTTTCTTTCACTTATTTTTTAACAAATAATTTATTAAAAATTACAAAATTTTGTTTCAAATAACGTTTTCTTCAAATTCAATAATTAATTTTTTAAACAAATTCCAGGTTTTCCAATAGGCTCTTCTTTGTCACCTATTCAAATAGTAATGTTCGCATATGATATTTATAGAAAACCTACCACTAATAACCACTTAATACCGTTTGACTCAAATCACCATATCTATATATATAAAAATGTTATGTTGGTTTGTGTACGCTTCAAAAACTCAAAAAGTTCTGCACCGATTGAGTTGAAATTTTAACATGATATAAAATCCGCATCAAGGATTGTTTTTATATATTTTTTGCATCAGTCACATATCTGCGACCGCGAGAAAATATTTTTTTTTAACGATCAGCTGTTTACCAGTGACCGCGCCATCTGCCGTAAGCTAGGAAAACACTCGCTGACAACCAAAATAATAATGACGCAGTCACATGAGAAACAATTTCGTTCCCAATTACATTGTTTATTTACAAAAAAATTGCATCTGATTCTGATTATTATACAATCTGAATTAAATATTCACTTAAATCAAGAATGTTTGATAGTGTAGTTATCGAACTGCGCCTTTCACCAAATCGTAAGTAGAGGTTATATCAGGTTATATTTTATATCAAAGATTGACAGTAAAAATATTATTAACTGACAGGCAAAATAAAAGGACTTATTATAACTCAAGTGGATTTCTAACAGAAGTGAGTGGTTATATCTTTTTTATTACATCTAACACGTGGACGTAATTATATTACATATTTAGTAATTATATTATTTATTTTGGATTAACCTCACTTTTAATGTATATAAATATATTTACATTAAATGTCAACCATTCAATCACAATGTGCCACTGCAAAGCGTGGCAGGGTACAGCTAGTTTCTTATAATTTTGTTTTGTCAATAGACTTATACTAATTATTTTCCGTTAGAAATTATTTACAATGTTTATCCCAAACACTTGTATAAACATTGTGTTAAATCCTACACATGTTTAATAACAGTTTTAGCAAATACTACTAAAAAAATTTTTTCTGATTTTTTTATACCAGATTTTCTTAATTTATTTAAAGAATTAAGAAAAAAAACGATTTTAAAATTGCTTTATCTAATCAACTATCTCTACAAAATTTGTTTTCTTATAATAATTTTAATAGTATCAATAATTTTAATAATAATAATTTTAATAAGTATAATTTAAATAAAAGTGGAGTTTATAAATGAATTTGTTTTTGTAACAAATTTTATATTGGTAAGACACAAACATCTTTTCAAGCTAGACTTAATAAACATCTTAGATATTTAAAAATCCGATCAAAATACATTAATAATCCAAATTCTGTTAAATCTACATTTGCACAACATGTTTTTGCTAATCAAGATAATCTTCTTTCTTTTAAATTATTTCATCCTTTTTATAACATTAACATCAAGCAAATTCTAGAATTGTTACAATTTATATTAAATTGAACGATCAAACTAATTTCAGTTATCATTTAAAACTTTTATTTTCTTAGAATTGTTTTAATTTGATTGAATATAAACATAAATTTTTATTCTTGTTTTAAACTTATTTTAATTTTTTTTAATTTTAACAACATAAAATAAGTAAAAATTTTTTTTTTAATTAAAACATACTATACAGGTGATTTAGGATTTCTGCAACGGAATTTCAAAGGCGGCACTGAAAGAATACCAAGCATGGTTTTTAAACAGAAGAATATTAACTTTTTACACTTTGGTAGAAGTTTATCGTCGTTTTCGTAAATATAGATTGCATGCTTTTAATAAACAAATTTTCATATCTTCGACATTAATAGAACGATGAATACACGGCGAGCAGCTTGACAACTCAGTGTATTTCAATCTAAAGCTTTAAGAGCACTTTAACAAGACAACCGGAAAGCTTTTTATTTTCAACCGGTTTAAGGTTTGCTGCCTGAAAATGGTAAAGAACGTCTTAGTTTTGTTAATGGGTGTTAGAATCGGCCGAAATAAATTCACATTTTTGACGTAAAATTGAATTGAGCTGAGGGTAGTAAACATTTATAATATTTATGTCTGGAATCATCCAAATCTTAAGTATATCATCTATCCTCATTTTAGCAAAAATTTAGCGCAAACGTGTCGATGGTTTTATAAACAACATTTTTGACCTCCCCGCTTAAACGACAATTTGTTTTACAGTTTCTTGGAAAACTCACTTTCTGATATACTAGAAGAAAAGCTCTATTAAATTGTTGAAAAAAAATTGGATGCAATTACACGGTGCTACTGCTTATTATGGACTACAATAAGATAAGACAACTAATAAAAAATGATTCCCGATGTTGAACTGGTCACTTGGTATCTACGCTCACCTGACTTAAATTCACTCGCAATAAATTAATGAAAAGCATACGGTATGGTAGTAACGTCCTCGGAAATTATCCCGTTTAAATTGCAGCAGCAATTAATGCATGAACTCGTGGAAACAATAAGTGAATTGAGGCTAGAGAAATGCAGTTTGAAGGGTGAATTTTTAAAACGTTCTAATTTTGTGTTTATTTGAATTGGAACGTTGTTGTTTTAAGATGTTTCTTACCTTACCAGTTATATATATTTTGCTGGGAGAAAGAGGAGCACGTACTTTTTTGTAAACTATGTAAATTCAGCGCAGTAAGTTACACATTTGGGCCAAAAATGTTTGAAAATTTTGATTGACATAAAATTTATCAAGATGTGGAGTTTACTTACTCCAGAACAAGCATCAGAGTTCTGGAAAAATTGTCAGTAGGTAACAGTGATAGTAGTGAACATCCGTTTGAAGTCGAAGAATCTGATAGATATATTTTTAGTGAAAATGATAAAAACTCTGTAATTAGTAAATATAATAATTCATTTACATTAAAACCAATATTAGTCTTGAACCGCCCTCTTTTAAGAAGACTGTAAAAAATAGGAAAAGAGAAACAAAAAATTGCTAAAAACTGTGTGTTTCTAGAAATAGGAAACAAACTGCAAAAATTAAGAATGTGTGGATAGTTATAGAATGTAGTTAGCATAATGTTGGACGTGTACAACAACGGAATATAATTCCTAATATTCCTAAGCCAACTTGTTTTATAAAATTCCATTTAAACAGAGATATTCTAACGCATATTTAAAATTGCACTGTAACCTAAGACAGGAGACAGCTGAAAAATCTACCAACAACTGTTAGAACTCTAATTTTAGTCATAAATAACAAGAATCTTCTTGTAGTAGAATTTAAGCTTCCACTGGTTGCATTTTTAACACAATTCTTCATTCTGGATAAATTCCGAATAGTCGTTATCACACAAGCTGAGCTTTCGTCACACATTGCCGTGTACATCTTCAGAGCAGAAAACAAACTGATTGATTGCGCCATAAAGTCTCACTTTTATAGATCGGTCTCCGGTCGATAAAACTGATTTTCAAATCTTCGCTGAAGGAAAACTAGAAACTCGGTTAATATTAAAAGGATTTTTAATTATTTCAATATATTTTTAACAGTTTACTATACAATTTAATTATTATATTATAGACTTAATTGTATTCAATTTTAACAGACTAAATTACTTTAAAAATAAATAAAAATCCAATGTATTTAAAAAAATATATATAAATACCTATATATCTATTAATATATATAAATATCTATCAAAGAAAAAACTTTTCTACAAACGAAAAACATCAGATTAAATTACAATTGCTGTAAAATTTAGAAAGTATTTTATAGCCAACGGCATACAAACAAGTTTAAAATTTATTTTATAATACTTTTGAAAAGGATTCGATTAAAAAGGACAAATTTGGAACTTTACAAGTAGCAAAGTTAAAAGACATTTCATTAATAAGCGAGTTTAAATTAGAATTTATGTTTGTTACTAAATACAATTTTTTGATATTTTTAAGATTGCAATAACAAAAAGTTGTTAATTTTATTAAAATATTATTAAATGCAGAATAAAAGATTTATTGTTGTCATTTTATTTAATAAAAATTATGTAATACCTTTGGTAATACTTAACTTAAAAGTAGTGAGCTCATAAAGTATGGAATAAATTAATTATTTTTTAAATGGTAAAGGAAATGTCAACGGACACGTCGATTTTGCTTGTTTTTCCGCCATTAACATTTTTTGTTCGTGTTTTGTTTTCGAGTTGTGTCATATTTTTTCTACGGATTTTGATAGATTTAATTATTCTGAATAGGAAAATCTCAAAAAAGTGTGACCTTAAGGAAAGAAGTTTTCGTTACATTCAGTTTAAAAGTTTAAAAAATATGGGTAAAAGTTATGCGATAAGAGCAATTACGAGGAAGCACTGGGCAAAAAAAAAACGATTTT
This sequence comes from Aquatica leii, assembly GCA_035610365.1. NCBI lineage: Eukaryota > Metazoa > Arthropoda > Insecta > Coleoptera > Lampyridae > Aquatica > Aquatica leii. The sequence continues at coordinate 112,378,996 of CM069434.1, read as the reverse complement.
GACAGTTGTTAAAACATTGCATTTGTTTTGCAAAAGTTTATGTTCTATTTTAACGATTAATAATTGTATAATAGTATTTCAAATTATTGTTTTTGTCTTCAACTATTTGAAAATGGTTCGCTGTTTAAGTCAAGAAAAAGAATAGAAATTTTGATGATGATCGGTTACGAAAAAGAAGTTCGCACACAAGTTGAGGTTTACTGTGGCAGCAGGCAACAAAATAATTCAAAGTTCCATCTTAAAATATTTGAAGTTGGAAAAATGGCATCCGTATAAAGTGGTTTTGGTCCAAGAACTAAAAGAATGTAATCTTGACGGCAGGTGAGAGTTTTGCAAAACGATGTTTTAACGCCTGAATAATATTGTATATTGTATTTTCCGAAAAAGTTATCTGTACAGTAAATCGGCAAAAAAATGGTATCCTGGAAATCAACTCTGGAAAATGAAAACTGATAATTTTCACAAAAAGTTAACGTTTGGGGTGGTATTGTAGATAGCTGTGTCTTGAGTACATTTTTGTTTAGGGCGCGTTGACAGGTAAAAAATATTTAAAATTTTTAAGAGACAAATTAGTCCTTGAATTTGCAGTACATTACTTAAATAAATCAGATTCAAATCTGTCAAAACACGATATAGTACAAATATGATGGTATGCCGCCCCATTTTGGAAAGACAGTTCCTTAATATTTAAACCAAGTATTTGCTAACCAACGGATTGGTCGTAAGAGGGTTCTGTTAAAAATGTTTTGGTGTGATTTTTGTACCGTATAAATTTTGTCCCGAAACACCCACTTTTTGCTACAATAAAAGTGGTTTTTCTGAACTCATTTTTATAACTAAAAATGCAAATGACGAATGCGAATAATGCGATGAGTTATAGTATATTACGCGATCACACAACGGAAAATTCGTTTCGTTCGTGCAGTGCGATGCGAATAGCTTGCGCCTACCTTTAAGCAAACAGAATCGAGGTGTCCAAGAAAATTTCTTCAAATTTTATCATTTAGAAAATAATGAGTTTACAAACTCACTTTATATATGTTTCTAATGTGCTGTAGATTGTAAGTTTTAATAATTTATGTACATGAGTATGTACAAAGTTTTACAAGCATAAACGTTTTAAAATCTCAATTTAGTAAGAACATACAAAGTTATAGAGGAAGAGTGTTAAACTCAATTAGACCGGATGCCTTTGATATGAATATATATTCCAAATGGGACACAAACAATGTTTTACATATTACAATTAAAGCAAAAACATGTATATGTATAAACGAAAATCGTAAATTAAGTCAGTTTAGTTTAGTAATATTTTATTAATAGTTTTTTTTTAAACATGTTATTTTTGATCAATCAATGGATTTAAGGTAATGCATCAAATATGTATATAAAGAATTTAGAATTTATATAAAAACATTTTAATATATTTAAAAAAAAAACAATAAACGGACAACCGAATTCAAATTTGTTGATATATGTATTGTAGCTAGTTATAATTACTTACGTGCATACGTAATTAACTACAGAGGTAATTTCTGATATTAGTAATCGCATTCGTTTTTCTATAAATTGTAACAGGCTATTTTTAATAGAATACAAACAATCAGTTTTTCTCCTAAACAGTTTTTTATGTATAGTTTTGCCCATTAAACTTTATTTTATTTTATTTTATTTTATTTATTTTTTATTTTATTTTATCAACTATAGATATTTCTTTTACTCTAAATGTTGTTTTATTTGCTATTCATTACAATTAATTCTTTAATTTGATGTATTGTTTTTCTTTTTACAATAGCGAAGTCCCGATCACAAGGTAACAAAAATTGACTTCTCACATGAAAATAGCCCATTCTTTTTTGTGTCTTGCTAATGTTTTATGTTCATTCCAGTTTAGTCCCTTTTCTTGGAGATTGTCTGTTATCACGTTGTCCCATGACTGTATTGGTCTTCTTCTTTTTTTTTTTTTGTCCTGATCTTGCTTCCCATACTTCTTTCGGTGATCTTTTTTTATCTATCCTTACTAGAGGTCTAAACCATTTTAATTGCTGTCGTTTAATCAAACCTATTATTGGTTCCTCATCTAACTCTTCTCTTATTCTGTCATTCCTTAACCCCGTTATGAAAACACTGATATATTTTTGTAAATCTGCCGTTATCAGTTAATGCAAGAAGCATATGAATTAGAGTGTGGTTCTAATTCTATTACTAACAATTGTCACTGATTGGCTATATTTTTGAAAATTTCTTTTAAATAATCTAACAGAAAAGAGCAAACTTCATTGGCAGTTTTTTAACTTGTTCTTTGTGATACACGTACATCTTGACTGTATTTTTTCTTATGTTAACCGTTAGTTGCTAGAGAGACTGTTAGGACAGCTGTAAAATACCGCCGAGCTGTAGAAATAAGTCAAAAACAGCTAAGATCATTAAATGGCAAAGCAATTTATAGATGTAGATTTAAAAATGAACTTTAACAAAAAGTAAATAGTAACAACTCCCAGTAACTTAACACACGCAAGTAATGTGCAAAGATACATAAAACAAAGCAGTGTTCAGTATTTGAAAAAATATGTTTGATTTGGAAAAAATTTAATCATTTTGTTCAATTTTGTTCGTTTAAAAACAAGCGTCAGGCGCATGAAGTGCAAAGAAAACTGAAGCAAATATGTTAGAGTATATTACATGTAGTAGTTATGTTAGGTTAGATTCTATAAAAAAGCAAAATACTGTGAAAAAACAGTGGTCAAAAAGAGTAAGTGTAAACAATGTCAATATTTGTTTTACAACAGAAAGTAAGTATTTTATTTTCTGTTATCACAATTTTATAGAAGTACAAAAAACTAGTAATGTCGTTGTCAGATACTAATACTGTGTTAGTAGTTTTTTTATAAAATTAGAATAAAACCAGTACCCAGTAAATACACAACGTCCTAGGGACGCCTGTTTTATATCCAATTGATGTTTTTACACCCCGGCACTTAAAACGATCGTCTTTAGGATGTCTTTAATAGGACGTCACTAAGATGTCAATGAAAAACATACGGTGGGATGTCTTATGATAGATTACAAATTTGGCCGATTATCAATTCATATTTGTAATCAAATTATACATTGATCATTGATGATATGCATGAAGTAAACAATAATAGATAGAATAGTTAAATAAATATTATCAATCATTTTTTTTAGTTATGTCAAATACTTTGAAGATGCTGATGTGTACTTTTTGTGTAATTCGTCACAAAGCCAACAGCAGGTACTAACTTTCACCTCACCGATAGTCGGTTTTCGCACATAGACGAAACAAATACAAACTTATAAAAGTAACATCTTTTGGGTGTTTTAGTGCATAAACAAATTTATTTGGTAACTTGTATTTAATTTCTTATGTTAAAAAGTTGCTAGATTATTTTTCGAGTAAAAATTTTGTCCCTCGACATCCCACACCTTTCGTAGCCGGCTGTCAAAGCAAATTTATTTTCTGTTAAAGTGTTGTATAATACAAATAGTACTTAGCGGTCTCTTTGGCTCAACAAGGTTTTCATCATTAAATTGTTTCACGCCATTCCACGTGAATATGTAGACGAATTCTGCGTATTATTGAGAGAAAGGTCATTTTGGAGTATGCAATTTTATTACGATTTTTTGTATTGAGGGCTTAAATGAATTCTTCAGCGGGTCTTTCCACCTGTAACCTTATTAGAGACGTTGGTAACACCTGCTTGTCGAAAAGTTTCCATGATGTCAGGTCATTGAAGGGTAAGGGGTTGTACACTACTTTATAGGAAAAAATACTTATACAAGTGCAAAGTTAATTAGAAAGAAGCTTGGCGCATTCTTTTACGTCAAATATGGTTTGCATTAAATCAAATTATTTGTGCTAACGCCGTATATACGCTTTGTGTCAAATTGCATATTACGTTTTAGGTCATACTGGTACGGAATTAGCTAATTCTTTACTAGATAATACACAACTGTAAGAATTGCATTTTCTATTTCAGAATATGTGCTCTTATTTTTCTCCGATTGCATTCTCCGATGCTTCTCATAGATACTTATGTCCGAATGCAATTTCAAGTAGTAAGATAACAAATTTTACTTTATACACATAGCTGCTTATTGTAAACGGGAAGAAAGTTAAAATGAGGACAAATTAGAACGCTTATTTCTCCAGTTTCAACTGTACAACATTGCTTTGAATAGCTGGCACTTCACAACAGCCTGGTTGGTACGACATTGACGGTGTAAAAATATTTTCGATTATCTGATCATTCTAGGAAATAATGTTAAAGATAATAATTGTGTGTTAAATGAAGTTAAGTTTAACAAGTAAAAGGTATAATACCGTGTTAACAAAATTAAGCTTTTAGTTTCAGCTACTTCAGCATCATTTTTTAAGTAAATTTATACCTTGTTTTACAGAAATTACTGCGCCGTTACAAACAAAAATTACAAAAAAATGAGTTTTGTTGGAGAAAAGTTCAAAATTAATCGTTTTATAAGGTTACTGTAAAAACAAGCCATAAGCCGTATGTTTATGGCCGATTCTTTGTCAAGGCAATTTTTTAAGAATGCGACATGTGATGATGAATGAAAGAAGTGTTAATATGCTTGAAACCAATCGGAAACTCATCAAACACCTTAATGCAGAAAAAATAATACAATACACATACAAAACAAAGAAAGAAATTGGCTATCAAGTGGTTATCAGGAATTTTTACTATTTCATATCTATCAAAAATATAAAATCAGTTCTACAGTAAGATCAAAATTACTTTCAAAGCATGTAAGGAAACTCTTAGTAAATATCCCTAGAAAAGTAAACTCACATGGCTTGCGAATAATCTTGGTCACGCGTCAGAAGCTAAAGGTTACAGCGTTCGCAATATTATAATAAAACTACGATATAAAACAAGACAAAATCATTATAAATTACGCAGGTGCAAAATCAACTAACAACGTTCCCCGCCTTTCTAACTATTTCCAATTATTTTTTATACATAGTCAATTTTACTATGAGATGAGGCTGTTATAAAACTTTGCTAATTATTATTACCAATGCAATTGTGAAAATATATTAAAATGTGTTTCCTATTGTTGATGAGCCCGAAAAGAGTAAAACGGCTACTTAATAGTTTATTTTGGTGGCTTTTGCACAGTTGCATTGACATTATAGTCTTAAACCTAATGTCTTTTACGTTGTAGTTTTATCCCACAACTTTATTTAAAACTATTTTGAATTACGCGTTTGTAAAATCAATCTTACGTTTTCCGCTTTTATAGCGATTTACAGTTTTTATATACATATTTTTAACATGAAATGGCTCTGTCATTCAATCTTGTTAATACGACATCAAATTAGGATGAAATGACTAACTATGTAAGTATATTTGTAAATATTATTTTTTACATTTACCATAATTCAAGACTTGATTATAAAATACCTTTACATTTTTAGCGATAAAGTTTATATAAGAAATCCTCACAAACTCACCGAGGCAGAATTAAATGAATTTCGAGATGCCATTTTGCGAGAGCAAGAGGAACAAGAAGTAGGGGGCTCGGATGATGATAGTGCTTCGGATGAAGATATTTCTATTAGTGAGCATAATACGAACTCAAAACTAGATGTAGAAGAATTTAGTGACAAAAGTGTTGAAGTGGACTTGACTGACAAAGAAGTTCTTAGGAAACTGTCTTTCGTAGGCAGGGATAAAAAAACAATTTGGCGCAAACATCCCGTAAGACGTAAATTTGCGAAATATGCCCAAAAGAATTTAATAAAAATTTTCCCCCGCCCTACCTTCAATGAAGGCACAGCAACACCAGAAAGAGTGTTTCTACAGTTTATAACGGTAGATATGGTGGATGAAATTGTAATACATACAAATAGATTTATTCAACAAAAACAAGACAAATTTAGCAGAGTTAGAGATGCTAGAGGTACAACAAGAGAAGAAATGTTAGCTTTGCTTGGTTTACTTTATTTTATAGGAACTAAAAAAGAGAGTCACACAGACTTTCGCGAAATTTGAGATTCTGATGAAGGAAATGTCATATCTAGAGCTTGCATGAGTTCCAAAAGATTTCTATTCTTGCTTCGTTGTATTCGATTTGACGACATAATTACAAGAGAACAAAGAAAATTGACGGATAAACTTTGCCGAATTCGAATCCTTCTAGATAAATTTGTATCCAATTGTAAGAATAATTATGTAATGGGAGAGTTCACGACAATTGACGAGATGCTAATACCCTTTCGGGGAAAATGTAATTTCGTCCAATACTTACCCAGTAAACCAGTCAAGTACGGAATAAAAGTGTTTGCTTTATGTGATTCCAAAACATTTTATGTTAGCAATTTGGAAGTCTACTGTGGGCGACAGTCTGCTGATGGACCATATAATAGGTCAAATACACCTTCTGAAATCGTTTCACGGCTGGTAGAAAAGGGGAAAAATAGGAATCTTACTTGTAATAATTGGTACAGCAGTTATCCACTTGCTAAAAATGTATTGAATAAAAAGTTAACATTTGTGGGTACACTGAAAAAGAACAAAAGAGAAATTCCGATAGAACTGCTACCAAATAAGGCTCGACCTGTTCTTTCATCAATTTTTGCTTACCAAAAAGGCATTATGTTACGGACAAACCGTAAATAATAAAATTCTTAGTGGACTGTAATTTAAATTTAATTGAAATTGTTTAAAATATTTACAATTTCGTATAACATCTGTATCGTGACAAACTTAAATTTGTTCTGTATTCAACTTACTTCAAATTCAAAAAATGATATGTTCCCCCACTAAATTAAGTGCGCAGAATGTCTTTAACATAAATTGGGGAAGACAAAAATTGTTTCGGAAGAAACATGCGTTATTGCTAATTTACAAATTAAAATAATATACAAACTTAGATATACATGCGTTTTTATAAACTAACTTAAACTGTATAGTTAACAAAATTGCTTAATAAACATAAACTGCATACTTAAAATATAAAATAAACAAAACTTGTATCTTTAATAAGTAATTGTAGACAAAAAAAAAACATAAAACGTTTTAATCAATAGGCAAAACTGCAATCTTATTGATTGCTCGAACTGAATGTCCATTTTTTGTCTTTATTTTGACTACCCTTACTTTTCCATCATTGCCAGGTATTACTTTTTCTATTCGAGCCATAGGCCATTTTAAGGAAGGCAAATTGTCATCTTTTAAAAGTACAAGCATACCTTCTTTGACGTTAGGAATCGAATGTTTCCATTTAGGTCTATTTTGTAATAAGTTTAAATAATCTAAGTGCCATTTAGCCCAAAAGTGTTGTTGCATTTGGGTACACCTTTTCCAAAACTTTAATTTATTTTCTGAAATAAGAGTAAGATCAGGTTTAGGAAAGGCTGTTATAGGAGCACCTATTAAAAAGTGACCTGGAGTGAGATAAGTTAAATCAGAAGGATCGCTAGTTATTGGAGTTAATGGTCTTGAATTTAAAATGCCTTCAATTTAAACAATTAACGTATTAAATTCCTCGTAGGTGAGTTGGTTATTGCCTACTACTCGTTTGATGTGATATTTCGCACTTTTAACACCAGCTTCCCACAATCCTCCAAAAACAGGAGAATAAGATGGAATAAATTTAAATTGAATCTTTTCATCTAAATAATAATTATAAATTTTGGTTTTATCTACATTTTTATAAAAATTATTTAATTGATTTAACGCACCTTTAAAAGTTAAACCATTGTCGCAAAAAACATTGCTAGGTTTTCCTCTTCGAAAAATAAATCTTTTGAAAGCACTCAAAAAGTTTTCGGTAGTCATGTCTGACAAAAGTTCCATATGAATTGCCTTTACTGAAAAGCACACAAAAAGTAAAATATAGGATTTAGTAGAAATAACTCTTTTTAATCTGAATTGCTTAATATAAAATGGACCACAGAAATCAATACCAACGTTTTCGAATGGACGGGACGCATTTACCCCTTTTTCAGGAAGAGAACCCATCAATTGCTTAGAACAGTTAGCCTTATGCTTAAAACAAGTGACACATTTATAAATGTTTTTCTTAATTTCTCTATTGCTATTTATAATCCAGAATTTCAAATTAAGACTACTTTGAATTTGTTTTTGTCCAGCGTGCAATAACCTTATATGTTCCCTACGAATAATCAAATCAGTAATGTGATTGTTTTTTGGAAGAATTATAGGATATGGTCATACGAAATGTTAGCATTTTGAAGCCGACTACCGACGCGTAAAATTTCCTCTTTATCAAGAAATGGAGAAAGACCACTTAAATTGGTTTTAATTTTATTGTTACGTTTTAAAGATCGAATTTCTTCTATAAAACAAGTTTGTTGTTCTTGCCTAATAATACGTTTTAAAGCAAATTCTAATTCAAAAACAGTCAAATTTCCAGTAATTTTATTTTTAGATGTGATATTAGTATAAAATATAAATATGTATGAAACTATTTGTTGAAGCCTATTTAAATCAGAATAATTTTTAAAAAACGTTTGTTTTGATATTCCTTGAAGACAAACTTCTTTCAATTCAGGTAAAAAATTGCAATTAGTTATTTCAATTTCTATACTATGACAAAAGTTAATATTGGAAAGTTCATTTGGGCCAAAAAACCAAAGAGGACAATTATTGATTTCCCATGGTTGTAAGCCTCTTGAAATATAATCAGAGGGATTTTTCTTTGACTCAACATAAAGCCAATTGAAATCAGAAGTAATATCTCGAATTTTTAAAATACGATTAGCAACGTATGGATTTAGCTTGTAAGGATCTTTTTTAATCCAAGAAAGAACTACTTCAGAGTCAGAGTAAAGAAATACTTTTAGGTTAGATAAATATTTTATCAAATTAAATACTTTGTTTATCAATAGCGAAAGTAGTAATGCAGCATTTAATTCGAGTCTAGGCATAGAAAGATCATTATCTTTATTTTTAGGAGCAATTCTAGATTTAGAACACAAAAGTGAAACATGGACTTTATCCAAAAAGATTGATCTAACGTATACTACACCTCCATAAGCCAAAGACGAAGCATCACAATATCCTACTAGTTTGATATTTATTGCCTTGTGAACATACAATTTTCTGGGTATACTTAATTTTGACATGTTAATTAACCCTTTAGCAAAATTGTACTATTCATTCAGCAAATCATTAGGTAACACGTCATCCCAATTCAAATTAAGCATCCAAAGTTTTTTCATAAATAACTTAGCGGTAACTACGAGTGGTCCTGCAAACCCTAATGGATCGTAAAAAGAAGAAATAAAACTTAGAACGTGCCTTTTAGTAACGTATTCTTTAAAATTTAACTTTGGAGCACAAATTTCAATACAATCATTAGTTGTATTAAAATAAATTCCTAAAGTTTTAACTGTGAAATCATGTTTGTCAATATTAAAATTTTCTAACGTTTGATTTTCACAAGAAATGTTTTTTAGAATTAGAGGATCATTAGCATTCCATTTATGTAATTCAAAACTACCGGTTTTAAGTAATTTAATTAGTTGATTTCGCAATTCAACGGTTTCCTCAACCGTGCTACCTCCTGATAAAATGTCATCAACATAAGTATTTTGAAGCAGCGCATTAGAAGCAAGTGGAAAACTAGTTTGATTATTAATTGCAAGTTCATGAAGACATCTGGTAGCAAGAAGGACCAGCATGTTGCGGACAAACCGTAAATAATAAAATTCTTAGTGGACTGTAATTTAAATTTAATTGAAATTGTTTAAAATATTTACAATTTCGTATAACATCTGTATCGTGACAAATTTAAATTTGTTCTGTATTCAACTTACTTCAAATTCAAAAAATGATATGTTCCCCCACTAAATTAAGTGCGCAGAATGTCTTTAACACATTACTCTAGTTTCCTTCTGCCTAAAAGAAGGCAGAGCCGTACTACTAATATCTACAATTCATGACGATGATGCGTTAGATTCAGATAGTAAAAACCCCGACATTATCTTGTTCTACAATTCAACAAAAGGAGATATCGACACAGTAGACAAAAAGATTGGAAATTATACGGTTCAAAGAAGAACCAGAAGATAGCCCTTAGTTCTGTTTTTTCAGATAATGAACATTGCCGCCTTAAACTCTTATTTAGTGTACAGATTCTTTCCAGGAAATGAGCTTGATCGAAGACTATTTCTCAAAAATCTAGCATTTTCCCTTATGAAACCTCATTTACAAACGCGGGCAAATATACCAAATTTACCTGTGGATATAAAATTTTATTTAAACAAATACAGAAATAATAACGAGGTACGTGATCAAGCATTAGCTAAAGTAAGAGAAAAATGTTTATTATGTGGTTGGAAAAAAAATAAAGTAACAACAATCCATTGCAGCTTTTGTGAAACCATGGCTTGCAAAGAACATTGTATTACAAACCATGTATGTCTGGCCTGCAAAGAGAAGCAAAATCCTGACGAGGAGGAATATTTGTAAAAACCTTACTACTACTACCTAAAATCAACAACTTTTAGTTTTTGTGTCTGTTTTGTTTTTTATTGAAATTAGGATTTACTATATTTGGATCATGTTTTAAAACATTCATTTATGGACATTAGTATTTACTTTATTTTGAATATTTTTTAGAATGTATGTATGTACAAGTAAAATAATTTTTCGTCTATTGCTTTTATTCCATAATAGAAGATTGTGTCTTGTGTAAGTAATTTTGAGAAAATTTAATAAAATCACATCGGTATACAAAGTACACTGTAGCGACTACTTATGAAAAATTTTGGGTAGCGCCCACTTAAAGGTTAAGAGATTGCAGACTACCATTAACGTGAATGAGATACCACCTTAAACATCAGTTTGGTTTCCTGGAACGAGACTCCACATTTTATCAGTGAAACAGAATCGTAAGTAAGATAATGAAAAATTTGAAAAAAAAAATTTTTGCGTTGCTGTATTTTTAGGCATTGTTTAAGCTTTTGCCCGTGTAAAGTAGGCGGTTAGCAAACACCTCCAGGAAGCTGGACGCAAGTATTTGTGGCGACGGGACATCTGGAAACCTAAAAAACTAGTAGCGAGATTGCGGTAGTAGTTGTTAAACGGCATGTCATGGTTGTAACAACGTTACAAAATTACAAAATGATGGAGAAAGTATTGACAGTTTTATTACGTATGTTCATTCTTTGGTAAAACTTGAAAGGTCTCATTTGTGACAGAATTGGCGCTCAGAAAAAAATTAGTGATAAATTTAAACTACACTCTATACAAAAACATAGTTATACTTCCAATTTTCCAAATAACGACGTAAAAAACAACAATAACCTCAATACACTCCAGAAAAATTACACATTTGAAGCTCTACAGGCTTGCATTCAATGCAAAGTAGAAAGATGAAAAAGAATTGTGATTTTAGTGGCCTATATTTTTATGCTGGAGAACAATATCCGGCACGGAAATCAAGTTGCGCTCTTGTTCTAAAACAGGGCATTGGGACAAAGTTTCTTTATCGAAACAACGTAATGTGCGCACATTACAAGTACAGCAAGGTTCAGATAATGTAAGTTCAAGTAAAAGTTCTAATACTAGTTAATTTGGGGGTTAAATTTATTTGAACAAAGACAAGCTATGGTTACTGGTGCTGTGATTTGTATACGTAGCAATTATTTACCATAATCTTTAAATAACGAAATAATAAAGTGTTGCAAAAAGATATTAGAGTCGGACTCTATAAATTATAGTTAGTAAGATTAAGTTAAAAAAAATTCTGATAAGGGTTTATCCATTTTTGTATTTGCTTACAAAGTTAATAATTTCAAATTACTAATATTGGGTAAACCAGGTATTACCAGCCTTGAGATTTTGAAATTGTCAAACAATTCATTTATAAACTAGGTTGAAAACAATCTATTAACAGTATAATGTTAATTATAATTTAATTAAAACAAAACCTCAGATAAAAATGTTTACACAATCGGTACCTAAAAGTACTCCTTTACCACTTCCGTCTAAATCAAGATCTGAATTAGGTCGTTTATTCAAATTGAAACTTATTGAACGCATAGATTGTCATACAGAATGGGTAGATGTAATTGTTGTGGTATAGAAAAGAAAGGGTGTACGCTTCTGATGCGACTACACCTATCTTATTGCTTAGTTGAGTAGCTTGAAGGTGTTTTCAAAATTAGACACTTCTGGGTTTTACGAAATAAAATTGAATAAAGCAAGTCAACGTTTGACTACTTTTATAACGCCATTTGGAAGATTTTATTTCAAGAGACCTTTTTTTTGGTGTTATTTGTGCTCCATATTATTTTATTTTTATAAACATGTTTCCAGGTTTTTAAGTTGTTATGTAAAAAATTTGGTAGTTCACTTTTCTAGTATAAAAATGTTTCAAGTATGAAACTTGTCCCGCGTCATGCGCGATCCTTTTCTTCGTAGTCGGCTGTCAAAACGAATTCATTTTCCTGCTAACGTTTTTTAAATTACGGATCGTTCTTAGCGGTCTTTTCGGCCCAACAAAGAGCTTTCATTATTAAGTTGGTTCACGATACTTTACGTAAATATGTGGGCGAATTTTAAGTAGTGTTGAGTGAAAGCTTGTTTTGGGCCGGTCCGATCCTTCCACCTGTAACCTTATCATTGACGTTCGTAACACCTGGAACACCTGTTTGTCAAAAAGTTTCCATGACATCAGGTCGCTAAAGGTTAAGGGGTTGTACACCACTAGATGGGAAGAAATACTTATAAACTGCGATATAAATTAGAGGGAAGCTCGGTGCATTCTTTTACGTCAACTACTACTAAGTATTGCTTTTTCTATTTGACTTTGTTGGTCATGACGATTATTAGAATGGCCACATGTACATATCAGATTGTAATCACAATTAATATTAAACTTTTTCGTGTGTCACATTCCTTAATTTAAAAGTTAGATTGACTAGGGCACGTAGATGTGTGACGTGTTGTCCCGACATAGGGCGTAACTCATATTTGGTTTGTGATATCAACCCATGTAATATTGTCTGCACCATTTATGTAACTATACTTATATACTGTCTTTGTCTTCAACTACTTCTGTGATACAATAAATATATATTCTGTATTATTATTTCTGTCGTGTTTTTTGTTCTTTTCCAGCTACGGGTAGAGTTAGAGGATATTTACCTAGTTTAATATTTTATCGTCTTGACGCCTTTTTAGCTTTTATATATAATTAGGATTACAAAGCTTGCGATTCCCTCTTCGGGAAAACTTAGCAGTTGCCTCTTTTTTTGTTGTTACAAGAAAAAAAGCGTAACAAAGTGTCAACAGTATTACTACAAAATAATATAAATTATTAAAAACGTAGCTATAAAATTAGACTGACAAATGTCAAAAATAACAAATTAAAACTATCAATAAACACACAGCCAGAAGTCATAAAAAAATTAATTAAAAACTGAAAAATAAAAAAAATAAAATTAGAATTAGTATTAGAAAGAGGAGAAGTGCTTATATCAAGAAGTTCATTAAGACACGTAGAAGAATTATCATTAGAAAGACGATGAATTTCTAAAATTTCAAAATTGTTAAGATGATTCGTAGATAAAATGTGATTTGCAAAGGCAGAACAGGTATTAGATATACCTGTATTTAAATATATATTAATAAAATAAATGTGTTCTTTTAATCTAATTTTGGACTTTCTTCCAGTTTGACCGACATAAGAAGAATTACAAAAAGAACAAGAAATTTTGTTAACACCAGATTTATCTAAAGCAGAAATAGGATTTTTATTATAAGAAATTTAGGATTTTAAATTATTATTCCTAGAAAATGTTAATGTTTTGCTGTGAGCACCCTGTTTACGAGATTTAAATCTTATGGCACAGTTAATTTACAAAGTTCAAGTTGCTTGGAACAAAGTACCACCATTTTATTTTATCGAAGCCTAGATGTAACATTTACTTTTAAGTTGTCTATAAAAATAACAACCTTTAGAAAATGTAAAATATTGTAAAACATTTTGATCTTAATTAAAAAAATTAATTAAGGTTATTTAAGCCGTTTACGTTTCTGTTATGTTTTAATTTGTTGTAAACTATTCTGTTGCATAAATGTATGCTTTTCGAATTACAAATTTTTGACACTTTTAATTTTTTGATTAATTAAATTTTTGTACAATTATTTAAAAGACCAATAGAATTGTATGTGTGTTTTAATTTTTGATGCGTAGATTTAATTAAATAAATTTTAGATACGTTGAACCAGGTTTAAACCTTTTTATTAAAAACGTTCAATCAAACACCTTAACATTCTAGCATTAATCAATTGCTTTCATCAGTCGATTTAACAATTCAATTTATAAGTAATGTTAAACAATTAATCACTACTCAACGTTTTAATTTGTTAAATAAACACAAAGTTTCATAATTGCATTTGCAGCATTTATCTATTTGGAATCAAGTGTTTGACAATTATCTTTTGAAGTACGTTTGCTTTAAAACACGAGATTAAACCTATTCATTTTTTGTCTTTGCTTCAATATAATTCCTTGAGACGTACCGTCCAATTCGAGATAACTTAAATACTTTGTTTCTTTGATAAAAATATATAAAAAGTACCAAACAAATTTGCAAAAGTTAGCTATGCAGATTCAAATAATATACAGTAAAATATTTATTTAAACAAAATACTAAAATATTTATTTACATTGTACTATTAAATTCTTTTATTCACATTTCTATATATTTTTTTAAACATAAAATTATTTCATATTTAAACCGCATTCTTCGGTCGGTGGTCAAAATCATTGATAAATTTGAATCAAATAAAAGAATGATTTTACAATTTACATCAAACTCAAACTCAACCTTTGCCGTTGCAATTATAATTAATTAGAAATTGTGTTAATTTTTTATTGTAGAATAGAAAGTAATTCTAAATTAAAATGCGAAAAAAAATCATTCGTTGCAATTAACACTAGTAAACTACTTTAAAGCGTTTACTTTACTTTACTAGTGTTTTTTTTACAACCCGTGTAGATGACGTCAGTTTTTCAGTTCAAGTAAAACACATTTTACTTTCTTGCTTTTTAAAGGTGTATAATATTTTTCAGAAAAGATGTCGATATCTTACAGAGAACTGTTCGAAGTTTGGCGCAAAGTAAATCCAACGACAAAAAAAAACGAGTGCTGTTATTAATGTTTTTATAAAAATGGATTTATGCAATAAAGATAATAAAAAACTGTGTCAAAAAACCAACATACTTTTATAAGTAGGTTAAGTCAAAAGTGGTTAAAACCCACTCGCAGTTTACGAAAATTTTAAAATGATAAATGATTGGCAAAAAATATTATTTTGCCAACCTTTGCATCGACAACCATTTTACCGGTACCAGAAGCATTCGACATACCAGGACCATCGACACAAAGACCTGAGCGCTCTTGAAAAAGTTTTCTGAAGTAAACGCAATAAAATTTCTTTCTTTCTAGAAACGTCCTCTCATAAGGAGTTAATGTTTGCGACAAGCCAAAGTTTACATTAATCTAACAAAAAAGATGCTGCGAAGATTTTGAACAAACTGGAAACCACACCAAAAAGACCGTCCAAAATTAAGAAAATTTTCCACTTTCCTGCAAAATGCATAATACCGTACACACCAGAAGAAGCATTGGCTTTGTACATAAACGGACATTCCACAAATAGTTCTTACACAATGATGCAGTTTGGCACTAAACTTTGAAATGCCATCCGTCATACGACAGATTGAAAATTGCAAAGCAAAATTGCTACCCTAGCGAAAACTGCATAAAAGTCACTGATATGTCAGCTGAAATAAGGTTACAAAATTTCGTTGATCACACTGTTCGGAGACTCATAGAAGCTTAAAAAGATGTTGTGGATCACATAATCGCCACATCTCAAGATTTCTCAATTATATACAAATGAGGCTGCAATAGAAATGCAAATCACTCTACGTATAAACAGCAGCTTACTTTACAGGCCAAAGAAAACAAAATTACCATGTCCGTGACAAATACGGATGAGTATTTATTTACTGTTTGTATTTTGCCACTTCAACTTAAAGCGGGAAAGGCAATTACATGGCAAAACCCCCGGCCTTCTTCTATTTGCTATTGCAGGCCCATAAAAATAGTATTTAATAAAAAGACTCCGGAAGTAATTAAAAAAGACATTGATGTAATTAAAAAACAGACCAACGTAATTTTACTAACCAAGTTGAATATCAACAATAAAGATATACATATAAATCACATGTTTAAGTTGACAATGATTGATGGCAAAACCTTTTCTGTTATCTCATAATCATCATCATAAAAGTGTGGAATTTGTAGAGCGACACCAAAAATGATAAATAATTTAGAAAATCTTATAAATTGTCAACATGATGAAACTATGTACAGTCATGAGCTTTGTACATTACATGCGTGGATGCAGTGTTTTGAGAGTGTACTGCACATTTCGTATCGTCTTACTGTTATGAAGTGGCAAATTTGTGGTTAAACTAAAAAATTAGCCGTAAAAGAGATCAAAAAAAAAATAATCGACCAACTAAAATAAAAAATAAACCTGTTGGTTGATATACCCAAACCTAGATTTGTAATAACTAATGATGGAAATACAGTTAGCCGATTTTTCAGTAAATTTTTGCTCGCTGCATCTGCTACATGGGTTAACGAAGACTTAATTAAACGTTTTTCGGTAATACTGAGAACAATGGCCTGTGAATACGCTGTAAATGTGTTACGTACATAAATTTAAATAATGCATTACCCTGGATATCAGTTTAATTAAAAGTTGCTTTTATATTTCTTGACGCCATCTATCGGATTCGTTGGTCACTTTGTGTTGAGCAGACGGCACCCGGTGAGATTTCCGGCATTGGGACTTAGCATCGTACCTGTTGTTATCTATGTCTGCGTGAGTGAAGGTTCGTTCTCTAAAATCATCCACGTGTTGGGACACGATGGAAATTAGTAGTTTCTCTTAAATAATTGATTTCATCCACGCAGAGTAAGTGATTTTATTCTTTCTTTAATTAAAGGTAATTTTTATGTCTTTTTGGTTAGCGCCATGTGCTACCTCCATGAATAGGGGTATTCTTATCGTTACCTAAAACCCGCAAGGCAAAACTATAATCGGAAGATCCTAATTACTGGATACGATTGAATTCCATTCGGAGGCAATTACTTAATACCACCATAGGCGTAACATTAATGTAACAGCATACGATAAGTGTCGGTTCGATTACTGTCCCTTAAATGTGTCTTTTATTTGTAGTTTGTGAGTCGCCAGGTAGACACGATTATTTTTCAGGAAGTTTAATTGCAGGAAGCCATTAGGAAAAACGTTTTTCTGAAGGTCGCCCTGGAATTTTGGTAAGTCAATTTTTCTTGTTCTTATTCATTCGTGTCGCTACGGTGTATATTCACAACTTACTATATTTACTAATTGTACGTGCAAATTGACGTGTTGCTTGTGATTGTTACTAAATTAATTTAAGTAAATGACTTATCGCTCGCTGCTTATATCCACCGTAAATTATTCTTATTCATGTTACTTATTGATAAAGTTTATATATGTTTTGGTGGCTACACTTTTGGTTGACGTGTAGTGTAAGTTGCCGATCCTGCTGTTATTCTATTTTGTATATTCTCGCTAGTACCTACTTAGATTTGACTATTTAACTCTTACTATATTTATCGTGATAGAGTAATTAAAGTACAATTGTTATTAACGATTTAGTTTTCTCTTTCCTTCGTTTCTTTCAGCATTACGAACCTAACATCGTGTTACAAGTATCCTGTTCTGTCCTGAGCAAGATAGAAAATTACTTTGGGATAGGCTCTGGCGCCCTGCAACATCTTTTCTGTATTTAATGTGGACCTCCCCTCTCTCCGATTATTGCGAGTTGGCCGTGCAGGTTCGTAAAAACAGCAAAAGCTTGTAACAAATTTTAAATCTTTTAGAGAGTACACGATGGGTAGAACAAATAATGTAAAATGTGCTTTAAATAAAACCCCAAATCAATGTAAGTAAAAAATTTCATTTAAAGCACACGAAAAATGATAAAAAGAAGATGCGTTGATTACTCAAATTAACATTTTTGTATTTTTAACCCACTCAGTGTAACAAAATTTAAAAAAAATAAATTAAAAATTTCTTATGGTGATTCTTACTTTTAGAATAAGCAAAAACTTTTATTGAGAGTGACTTTTTTTCGTATCTTTCAATTTTTAGTTCATTTCATCTCTTGTAAACTTTATCCGTATACATACTGCACACATGCGTTCTTATTAAGGTTGTAGTTGTACAACAATATTTTTTTTTGTACTTAAATGTTGTTTATATCATAATAAATTATCTATAAATAGCTATAAACGACGGATACGTTAAATTAGTTTAACACCCGCGAAATTCAAAATCAGCTTTGAATAATTCGTCGGCATAAAACCACAACGTAAAAGGACATTGGGGGTAAGCAATGTCAATGCAATTGTGCAAACACCATTAGAGTGAACTACTAGACAGCCGTTTCGCCCTTTTGGGGCTCATCAGTAGTAGGAGATACACTCTAATGTAGTTCCCACAATTGCATTGACGCCCCTTATAGCTTACATTTAAGTACGACGAAGTTACAATTCAAAAGTGTTTGATGGCAGAGCCATCTCATAGTATAATTTTACTATGTGTCTAAAGTTAACTATAAATAGCTATAAACGATGGTAAATACGTTGAATTAGTTTAACACCCGCGAAATTTAAAATCAACTTTGAATAATTCGTCGTTCGTTAGTAGTGCACTCTGGTGGTGTTTGCACAATTGCATTAACATTGCTTACACCCAATGTCCCTTTACGTTGTGGTTTTATCCCGACGAATTATTCAAAGCTGATTTTGAATTTCGCGGGTGTTAAACTAATTCAACGTATTTACCGTCGTTTATAGCTATTTATAATTAACTTTAGACACATAGTAAAATTATACTATGAGATGGCTCTGCCATCAAACACTTTTGAATAATAAATTATGTGAAGTTTAATAAAGTATTTGTCACTAAAATCAATTTTCTTGTAAATTCGTAATTATCATTTTCTAAAATTGAGATTTCTTTTTCTGTGCCAACCAAAGTAACCGCAAAGCTTAAAATTTTATAGAACTAAGTAAAGCACATTAAATTCAGTAAGTTAGTTATCTTCATCGCACTAAGTATTTGCTAATTCAAAATGACATAACTTGTTTATGCACCGTAAAAAAAAGAAAATTGTGTTTTAGCATGAAACACTACGCGAATCCACGAATCGGTCATAAAAAAGTAAGGTGACATAAATACCTTAATTCAGGTGAAAATAATTGCACCGATAAAAGACTCAATTGGTAGCATTAGCAAAAAAAACCAATAGCACAAGTAAAGTGCATGTAGTAAAAAGGCAGGGGTACTCAAACTAGGACCTAAAAAAAAATTTAACGTGTAGCACTCAAACTCACGTATGAATTACATATCTAACAAATGTTTAAAATATCAGCTTTTAATAAAAATTGTACATCGAAATTACTTTTTAGATGTTTAGACAATTTGTCTCTAGAATACTATTCTCTGAAAAGATTTAAATAAAGCGGATGTTTGCAAAAACAATCTGCATTTACCAAACAATTCTTTAGCTGGTTACCCCAAAGCAAACCGCGGGAGTGTATAATTATATCTAATAGTTTAAGAGTTACAGAATTTTATTGTAATGTGAGACATTTTCGTGCAACTTTGTACACTTCTATCTTCTAAACTATTGAAGATAATTTTACCCTTTCGCAGATGTTTTTATAGTAAATTTAGTCCTCTATAGAAATGTTTATGTGTAACTTTTCTCTATCTTGCACCGTTTTCGGGTAATAGTTTATAGGTTATTGCAAATCATTTCAATACAAAAATTGTGCCGGTTTCGATGCAGGCATGATTTACAAGAACAACAACTCCAGATACCTGGTGTAATATTACAACACCGACAAAGCTACTCTTAGCCGCAAAAAAAGCTGCGGAGGTCACCAAAAGTAACTCGACCGGAACACCATGTTCCAGCAATTTTAAAGATTATTAGCGTTATAAATCTGTTAAGTAAAGTTCATCTTTTTAATGCTTCTTTATAGACAGTACCGCATTTTTTTAATATTAATAGAAGAAAAAATTGTAGAATCGGTAAATTTTTATTCCATTTGAAACACGTAGCTCGAATTGTGTCATAATCTTGGAAGCTGTTTAACTATGAACCGCTATAAAACTCGTGTAAAATCCAGTAATCATTTGGTTTTGTAGTTTTTTTTAAGATGCGCGTCAATTAATTAGAGTGTGGTGAAACAATTGTCAGGGATCACGCAATATAAATAGTTTATTTAATCATTGAATGTTTTATTTAATCCAAGCATGTTCAATCATAGTCTGCTAAATTTCTAAAAGATCCACTTTGCGTTACCAACACAACCCAAATATTTCCTAATACTTTTTGCCTAAACAAAGATTAGATTTGAGAAAGTAAATAAGTACGGTAATTCACGGCATTAAATCTTTACAAACAAAACATCGCGTCTCAAGGTTATTGCTAACATTTTGTTAACGATTTGAAAAGATTAGCCCACAATAATTCTTGATAATAAACGGTCTCGCTCATAATTTATCACAAAAAATTCTCTATAAGTCATTGTGTTACTGATTTATCATGTTCTAGCAATGAAGAGGTTATGAGAAACAATTCTCAGGCATTTCATGGACAAATGTTAAATACTACAAACAATTGGTGAATTATCATACGACTCTATTCTCGTTTAATATGTACATAGAAAACTAGTTATTTGTGATAAATTGTGTAGTGAGGCGTTTTGATATAACTTCTGTCAGTCATATGTGCTTTGGAAATTAACGGTACATCTAGATTATGCATAATAATACTAACTTTTTATTTTTGAGCATGTTTGACTAGGTCATTAACTTTTCAGTTACTTAATTTAAGGTGTTGTCCATTATATCATTTTTGTTATCAGAGTGGTCAGGAGATATAACCCTGTTCATTTTTAATGAACGAACTTTCGGTAAAGGATTACACCAATTAGAAACACTAATAAGTAATATTTACAAACTAACAATGTCACTAATAATTGATTTATTTCGGAAGTATTAATTTTTGACTATAGCGCATACGATAACGTAAAGATCACTAAACTGTACTCGCGGTGGTTACACAATAATATTCCATTGTTTATTGCAAGTTCTATTTATATCCCGAACGTTATCTCCATTCGAACAATTTTCGGAAACAGAACGTAACAGTATATATTACAAAGTAGCAGCTACCATTAACAAAAATTACCTAAGGCACTTGTCAATGTTCGAGATAACATTTAACAAACAAGGTATTCTCGTAATCACGAAAAAAAAATTTCTACATCATAACAATAATGCGTATGGTTTAATATGAAAAACAATCAAATTAAGTGTTGCAATAATAGCAATGAAATTTGTGCAATGCAATAACATTATAATGAACAGTCACAGTCGACCTATCAAAGTACCTTTGCAAACGTTTGATAACATTAAACATTAGACCAACAAAATTATTACGGTTATGAGTTACGATTAAATACAAAACACACCATTGCAAAACTTTAAGACGGTGATATCTAACGAAGTTTTTTTGATCTGGTACAATAAAAGAAAAAAGCATAACTTTATTTATACTTTATTGAAAGGAATAAAATTACCATTTTTGAATAAAATGCAGTTTTAACGATCAAACAGTTTTTTTCCCAAAACTTATTTGACACAAATTAATCACTTTCACTGTCAGTATCCGAATGGGAATCACAATTAACTTGTTTAATCAGTTCATTCACTATAATATCCAAAGCTTTTACACGTTCATACCAATTCGTAAACCCTTGAAATTAATTTTCTTTCTAATTACCTGTTGCAACAATAATAATTGTACGGACGCTGCTCTCATTCCACATTCTTAGAACCTCAGTAATAGCAACGCAACTTAGAACCTCAGTCACAGCAATGCAACATTCGCACCTATTTGCCGCTTCTACAACCTCCTCCTAAAACAACGTTAAGGTCGCAGCGACCTTCGTTGTTTTAGAAGGAGGTTAGAGAATTGGCAAATACCTACTACTGTCCATAATAATTAACGATCGTTTTTTCAAATTACACAATAAATGTTCAACAAGCCATTTCTTAAATAATTCGGCATTCATTTCACCGTGATAATCTTTTTTTTGCGATTTAGAAGCAAATACTAATAAAGCATTATTTTTAAATCCCTTTTCCAAACCTGCATCTATGACGATAAACCTTTTACCATCATATCCCTCAGGTTTTTTACACTTTGTACGTTATTATCTTGTCATAATTTTACAGGATTTCTTTTTGAATAAATTCAAGTTTCGTCCATAAAAACAACTTCTAGTTGTGATGGTGATTTTAAATTATTTAGAAACTTTAGAAGTTGTGCTACGCTAGTTTTTTCAACCAAAGCTCTACGATTAGATTCTTTCTTAAACTTAAACCCCATTCCATGTAGTGTACGATTCAAACTGCTATCACTCAGCAAAATATGATTGTCTCGAGCTTCAGCATTTGATATTTTAATTGTAACATTTTTTTTCTGTAATACGAGAAAGTTTGAATAACCGCAATTTTTTTAAACAGTGACTTACTTTGAGAATACATGTTGTACAATGTATTTCTTATAATAATTTTTGAAGTATCAGGTATATTTTCAGTTTTTGTTTTATTTCGTTGTCTTTTTTACCAGGACTCGATAGTACCGATAGTACCTAGTACTTCTTGCCTTGATTTGTTTAAAAGTAGAAACAGAAAGCATTAGCAACATGTTACGTACGAAATTTTCATTACGGAATACCCTGTATATGAATTAACATTAGATTCCGGTTTCGACGCCCTCTACCGATCTTTTCTCGTGACTGTCATTTTTCGACAAAATCGTGAAGCTGTCAACTACAGTAACGGGCCGGTGCCGAGGCTTTCGAATTGATTCTTAAATTTTTGAGAACATCACGTGTGATGAACATAAATTTATAAAGCGATTGCGAATTTATTACGATTCTTTCGGCACAGGGTAAGATATTTTTCTATTCAATCTATTAAGAGTCCTTCGTAATTTCTATATGAATGTGATAGCCGGTTCCCACCACGTTGCCAGCCATTGTGCGTTTCAAGCAGTAATAAGAATGCATAAGTACCATTAATGACTAATGCTACCGAGCCTATAAGCTGTTGTGAGGGCCTGCTACTTAAATAACATCGAGGTCTCGTCGAACAATACGTCGTAGATGCTGATTTGGGAATAGAAGTCGATTGTGTTATCAGCCACCTATTCTAAATTGCTACCTACAGTATTCGATACAACGGGTTTTTATATATACTTAATGATTTGTTAATACTAATTTTGTAGCTTACTATTCTTTGTGAGTTGGTGTGTGACACGATTTGCTTTTAAATAATTATTACCGCTAGCGGGGAAAACGTTTTCTTCGCGGAAGTGGAAACTGGACTTCGGGTGAGTTTATTTACTTAATTTTTATATCGTTGTCACGAAAGTTACTCACAGAATTTTGATTAATATTAACGACCGTAATTATATTTATTGCTGATATACCAATAAGGTAACTTTAATCATTCACTTAACTGTATCGGATGCTGTGTGTGTGAAAAATATTTACTTCGAAATTTTTGTGCTGTTCGTTTCGACATAATTTAAATGTGTATTGTGTGTTGCCGATACTGCGGGCATTCATGTACTAAAACTTCGATATAATCTTGTACATCTTATGTGTTGCGAAATCAAAGTTTTCTACACATGTTAACGATAATTGTTAGTCCTTCTAGTATTTATGGATTGAGAATTTAATGTATAGCTGTCAATTTGCTACGCTACTAAGTTAAAGCTGTGATATTTGTTAATTATACTTAGAAATCATTCGAGCATGGATGAGTGAAGAAATTTCATATACTCTTGTTAATATTTGGCATTCACACATTAAAGTGGTTATATTTCTTAATCTCTCTTGTTATTTTTCTCTCTCCTGTAATTATCGTTATATATTAACAAATTTTGGCTACTCGAACATCGGAGTAATAAGGATTACGAACCTCCAATTTAGTTACAAGTTTGGACCGTCTGTCGTGATCGAGGCAAAAGTGTTATCTTGGATCAGATCTGGCGCCCTTAAGCATATTTCCTGTAAACCTCCCCTATCTCCGACTGTGTGAGTTGGCCGTGCAAAGTTCGTAATACATAAAGCTTGTAACAAACACGCTGTAGGATTAGAATCACTATTTAAGACCTAAGCCTTACCTCTTGCACAGAGGACAATGATATTAAAGGTCAATTGTTTACCTTCTCTCGTTCAAAGTAGTTCAATAAAGTCAAAGCAAATTGTTGAGACTGAGAAAGTAAAGTTTTACCACTAACAGGCATTTTAATACTTATTAAAACGCTCAAAAGTTCTAAAAAGAACTGACAAAAATACAACAGAAATAAAGAGTAACCATTTCGTGAACAAGTTACAGAGGTTATAAATTTAAGCCGGTAAGGTAATTTCCAATAAATAATACAAAGTTACTAAGGTAGTCAAATTCATTGTGTGGTGTAATACAAAAATTGCTTCTATATTATTCTCTCTTTCTATCGCACACAATTATGTGTAACGCAAGTCTACTTATAAGCACAGTCAAACGCGTTTCTGTCATTGTCTGAATCATATACATAAATTACAGCAAAAATAGTTTAATCGTCCTTAATAAATTCTTACATCGATGACGTAAAGCTCTTCTTTCCTGATTCCGATAATATTTAATTGAGATCAAATATTTGCAACAGATAGAACGGTTCGCCTCCTGGTAATGACTTTTGATTTGTAGTGATCAAATTAATGATCACCATATGACGTGTGCTACATGTATCGTGTTTTAATTAAATGTTTTATTTATTAATTAATAATTATGACAGTGGAGCAAGCCTGATGAAGTGTTCATCTCGAACACGAAACGTCACAATCAACTTAATTAGTTGCTTCTTTTCCTACCTTCTATAAGAAAACATCATTAATTTGATCATTACAAATCAAAACTTACAATAGAGTTGTCCTAGTAATACAACGTGAACAAACTTAAAACTGTCAATATTAATAATGTTGAAGTATATATATATGAAGGTAAACGATAAAATACATTTTCAACAAAAAATTACGATTGTTCAAAAAATTGTTTGTTATAGATTTTTTTTAAATGTTATTTCTGCTGGTAACTGCAACAAGTGTCTTCTAAACACTTTATTAACATTGTTAAAAAGAACGATCAATCAAATAATTTGTTTAGTGATAGCTACTTGTGTTGCGCTATTTGTGTAGTTTGCTTGTATGTAGTCAATTTTAGTGTTTCATTATTACTACAATGTTTATCATACAGTATAAATAAAAAAAATACAAAAAAACAGATTAAACCTTGTGCACGCGCGTGTCACTGTAATGTAATAACAACTTTTATTGATGTACAGCGAAAATAAATGTTTTCAAGTACAAAATATACTCAGATTTTTAAGTGTCTAAATTATACGCATTTATATTAACGGTAAAATATTTATCATTAAAAATTCAAGCGGTTGTCTGCGCTTTACACTGAGAATCGTACTTCAAATTTAATAAAATCTCTTTTGTTGTCGTGGACGTTAAAATCTTTTTGTTAATTAAATTGTTTTAAATTTTACACTTTTAACAATGTAAACCGTTTAATTAATTTGACAAATAAACAATTATTGAAACATTTAATCTATATTTGGGGTTTAATATATGTTAATGATTACTACGTTGAAGTCGGTTTGTTTTAATCACAAAAAAATTTTACAATTCAGTCATAAAAATCATAAATGTTATACACTTTCGTTTCTGCCACGTGCATGTTGTTACATTTTTGTTTGATGTACCTTTATGAATAATTGCATTAAGGCATTAATCCTGCTTTAAGCAATGCATCATATCTCTGAAACCCAGTAAGTTAAAAAGTTATAGTTTGAAGTGTTGTATTAAACACAAAAAAAGAAGTTTTTTGCGCGACAAATTTTATTTTGTAAGATTCCGTAATTATGTGATGTAAACCGTTAAACTTGAAAATTTTCAAACATGGATATCTTGATTTTTTCGAATAGAACGCCTAGCAATTTTTGACACCAACTAACGCAAAATTTTATTTTCTATCTATCATAAGACAAAATGAACCGGAAAGCCTTCCTTAGAAGGTCAACTACTATTGCGCCCTCTGCGTGCACAAAGTCGAAGAATATTATTCGAGGTCGGATATGTCACACGGGTGATGGCAAAGTGGCTTAACCATCAGATAAAATAATGACAAAATACCAAAAATAGGCGTTACAGGTACACGTGCGGCGCTAAGTTTTTAACTGTCACAGGTCATCATCGTAGTTTTGTTTTATATACTTATAGTAATAATACGTTTTTTATTTTGTTTATATTTACATTATATTATGATTATGTTCTTACTCGTAAATACCATACTAACGGATTCACATACCAGCAGCGATTGATTTCTGACGCGTAGTTTCCGTCATTACTACCAACTTAGCTGATTACAAGATAAATGTCTGATTAAAAAACGTTTAAATATAAATCAATACTATTAAGCAGTTATGTATTTTTTTTGACATCACATTGAAATCACATCAATTTAATCTATTAAGTTAAATTTATTACAGTTTAAAACTAGTGTTATTAACGTCAAGTTAATAAAGAATGTTACGCTGATTTTCATGTAACAAAAAAAAAAGCGACTGCTAACAAAGTTGTTCTCGGAGAATAAGTCGCAGGCTTCGTAATGCTAGATTATAAATTAATTCTAAAAAACCGCCAAAACGATGAAAGACTAAATTAGGGAGCCACCGTTTAAATCTACTCGCAGCTGAAAAAGAACAAATACCACAACAGAAGTGATAACACATAAAACATATTTTTTTTCTCACAGACAGTATTTCCAAAGAGTGCAAAGAAGGTACATAAGTTTAATTATATAAATTTTTTAAACGTTAATACATGGGTAGGACAAAATACGAATTACACTCTATGCTGGTCGTACAGTAAAATGACCTAATCGGTCTAACTTTTAAATTCAAAAAAAGATTAATTTTATATTCGTGAATTCAAAATCACAAAAGTGTTTAAAAATGAAGACTTAGAGACTCAACGCACACTGCATACGTCTTTGTGACGCATAATCTTATAGTTAGTTGTGTTAGCAACTTAAAATGTACAGCCATAGTCAGTGGAAATGTCCCTAAAATGAACATTACCGCATTTTCAGTCACATTCTAATAGTATTACTAGTATTTGTACTTGTTAATATACATTGAGGTTATGTCCCTTTGTCTTGTAAATAAAAAAGGGATTACCATTACTAAATTTTACATGTATTTCTCAAACCATAAGAAAATAGTATTACGTTTATGGCCGTATTTATTTTTTTATGCGAATAAAAAAACACACATTTCTTTCTATAATTTTAGATACATACTTATTGATAGTAAAATTTTGAACGTATAAAATTAAGGTAAATTGTAAATAATAATCTAATTACTGATAAAAAAACAATTTTACATAGGTACTATTAATATTTCGCTGTATGTGCAAAATTATTTATAAATAAAGTGAAATTTTTAAACTCTAATTTTGTTTAAATATAAATGATACCATCAAACAGAATTTTCCGGTGTAAGAATAAATATTTGTGCCAATATAATGTACTTTATTAAAATTTTTGTTCACATAGTCACATTATTTTTTTTTGTTTAAGCGGTTTAATACTTCACTTATTAATGAGTATCATAATTACATTTTCGTATTCATTGATATAATTTGTATTTTAATAATAATTATTTAGGTATTACTCACTTTTGCGTTAATAAAATGTTAATAAATAAGCATACGTTTATAATAACAGTTTATGCTGTAGTTTATTTTAATAATATAATTAAATAAAAAAACATATTATCATATAAAAAACAATAACAATACAAAAGTTCTATAGAAATAATTAATACTTTGTGTAATAACCATTATTTTGTATGCATACTTCTAATCTAGACTGCATAGAGTTTACTAAATTTTCACACAACTACGATCCCCGAAAACGTTCCCAAACTAATTCTGAATGTTAGATAAGATTTTCAGCTGTTCTAAATTGAATATCACTATCCCAGTTTCTGATCATTGCACCCCACATTCACTGTCAATTGAGTTCAAATCTGGTGATCTCGCTAGCCATTTAATTATTTCAACTTCGTTTTGATCTTCAATCCAGACCCTAAAAATTCGTGCTGTATGAATAGGAAAATTATCCTGGACTACTTGAATAATTTCCAGCTCATCTTGTAGAAATATTCTTCTCATAGAAGGTATCAAGATATTATCTAAAATATTCAGGTATTGCTCTGAAGTAAATCGAGGTGGTGTCACTTGCACTTACTCTTCTGGACCCGCTTGAGACATCCTTCCCCACACTTCAGATGACACTCTATCACTTTGCCTATTGGGCAAAACATGTTCTATATTGTAACGAGTGTTTTGTGGTCTCCACACTGTAGTTGAACATTGATCAGTGCTAGAAAATACTTTTTCATCTGTAAAGATGACAGTACTCCAATCTAAATTTAAATATTAGCGGCAAAAGCGCAACCGAGCTGCAGCATGACGCTCTGTAATGTTAGGTTTACTTGCCGGTTCTCTACAATGTAAATTTGATTCGGTAAACGTCTCTGAATGGTGGAAACAGAGCAATTAATATTCAGCGTTTCCTTTATGTTTTGTAAATTTGTGAAAGGATTTTGTAATGTATAGCCGAGTATGTCCGCATCTTCTTACCGAGATGTAATTCTATGCTGAGGTGGTCTGTTGCTTACAAGTGGCCTATTGCCAACTTCCTGAACTTTCGTAATCGACCGCCGGATTTGTTTAATCTACAAAGTGTTAAGTTCTTAGTATTAGATTACATTAATCATTAGTTCTATATTAAAAGCCATTATACATTATATATGTATTAAAAAAATTGACGTCAATTTAATAGATTCCAATATCTTATAAAATAGTATTGTTAGTGATCATATTTAATACATGCTGACTGTGTTGCAATGCAATGTAAAAAATATACTTTAGAAAAATGCTTACCGATAAGTCAACATGTTGTGATATTGTTCGAGGTGACATTCCTGCTTGTGCCATCCCAACAGTACTTCCTCTTAATTCTAAGGTAGAAACCATTTGTCCTAATCGTCGAGGCACATTCACAAAATATTATAATCACATAAACAATGATGTTACCACTAGGAACTCCCAATTTATATTACAATTTTTTAAATGAAAAATTTATATTGATACGACAAAAGGCCATAATCTGATGATATATTTACAAAAGGTAATTATGAAACTCATTAATAAGTGAAGTATTTATTAATCCGCTTAATCCTCAGAAGCATATCCGATAGAATTGTTTATTAATTTGCACAAAAACATAAAAGCAGTTGTGGTTTTATAAAACGCTTGTTTCAGAGTAATATTTAGGTTTCCTCGTATGATTTTAAGAAACACATATACAATTTAATAATGGTAATCACCTTTTTGTATTTGTACGACAAACAAAAAGCCATAACCTCAAAGTATATTTATAGATGTCAATACGATCAATACTATTAAATGTCTTTAAAATGAGCATTACCGCACTTTCATTGACAACACATCATTAATAAGTGAGGTATTTGTTAATCCGCTTAACTCTAGGATGCATATCCGGTACAATACATACTTTTACATAAACCGGATCAACATTTAAATTAAGAAATTGAAAAAATAAGCAGTTATTCTATAACAAAAAACAAGTATAATGTGACTATCAGAACACACATTTCAATAAATTACATTAATAGTTAAAATTTAGACGTAACAAATACTTTTTAAATAATTTTGCAAATATAATTTCGGCATTTATATTCAAAACATTTATTACCTAAAAATTTGACGATATAGTATGTCCTATGTTTATTAAAAATATGTTAATAAATTGTTATTCAAAATTAGAAAAAAGTGTTTGTTTTTTAATTCGCACAAATATAAAGAAAACTTTGGTTTTATAAAACGTTTATTTCAGAGTAATATTTAAAAGCCTTTTTGTATGATTTGAGAAATACATACAAAATTAAGTAATGGTAATCTTTTGTATTTATACGACAAAGAAAAAACCATAACCTTAGGATGTATTTACAGTTATAAATACGATTAATACTATTAGAATGTGACTGAACGTGCGGTATTGCTCATTTTAGGGACATTTCCAATGACTATAGCTGTACGTATGGTCATTCTAAAAATCGACATGACCAACAAATTAATACTCATAAAAACAGACATTGTAATACTTAACTGTATTACTTAAAACGTAATATGAAATCTAACACATAAACGTACATACGGCGTTATCACAACTAAATTCTGTTTTTAAATTATACAATTATTGAAAATAGCGAATGCGTTTTCCCTCGACTTAAAGTAGTAATTGATGGTAAAAGTTTCTTCCAAAAGAAATCGAAATTTTAAAGGCCTCTAACCTCTTGACGATGTGAATGGTTAAATTACAGCAACGTGATGTTATGGAAATTTTCTCAAATATGCCATTTCTTTGTTATCTCCACCGATAAAGGAAACGTGCACGGGGTACGGAAATCCGCAAAAGATAATTATGAAAGAATCAATGTAAATCCCTAATACAAAAAAAATTATAACCACATACCCCAAGTAAGCTTTCACTCAGATAGCCACAAAATTCAATTGCATATTGACGTGGAATCGCGTGAAATAACTTGATGAATGTCTTATTGGGCCTAGACACCGCTAAACCGAGATCTGTGTTGCACAAAACGTTACCGAAAAAAAAAACGAATTAACTTTAAATAAATGTTTAAGGCAAAAACAAGTAGGACACTAGTATTAAGTTTTTAGTAAAACATATTTGACTTAATTTTGTTATTTTTCTTCAAAAACTGTATTTTAATGCAAGAAACAATTATTTTTTACTTGGATTTTGTTTTAAAGTTTCTAACTCATATAATGCATTTTAAAAAAAGTTTTGTTAGCAAATACTTAATTAATTAGTTTGTTTAAAATATTATTTTTATTATTACATAGTATGATAAAATAAGAAAAACAATTTATTTTAAAACCGTTAGTTAAACCTTTAATAACGTTTTATTGTAGTAACTTTGTATTTAAACTACTGATACACTTATGTTGAGACAAGTCACGTTAGTAGGACTATTGATGTTTGGTATATCAGCACGAACTGCAGCCAGTAAAAAGAATAAATCATTTAGAAGTTGTTAGTTATTTCCGTAGCTTTGTAGACAACTGACAAGTGTTTGGTAGAAAATAATTGCAAATCTGTATGCTAAATTTAGTTTGAGTTATTGAAACTTTAAAATTTTAAACGTAATGAATAGTTTTTGTTGTGCACTTAAAACGACGTGTGTAATACAACATGTCATTTTTACACTTGCAAAGTAAATGTTGTAAATATAATATTTATTCTAATTAATTACAGTAAATTTGATTTTTAAACTAGAAATCAAATAATTATTCTTTATGTTATATTTTGAGGTGTAAACGTTAAATAAAACAGTTTTATAATTTTGATTGCTGTATAAAAACGATTTTTTTGAACTAAAAAGTCAAAGTAAAAACTTTTCGTTTTTTATATATTTTTATTTAATTTTTGCTACATGACTACATTTGAATCGTTATTCAGTACTATCACATTTTAAATAATTTTAGGTTTTATGATAGATTTTATTAAAAAGCTTTTTTTTAAGTTTACAAACACAATTTGTGAACAAGTAGACATGAGTAAAAAATAATGAAAATTTAGACAAAAAAAATTTTCAATTCTAGATAATGTCCCTGTTTTTAAGCTCTCACAAACTAAGCTTTTGCCGCACGTCGCAATAGACAAAGCAATCCAATTAATCAAATTCAATAATTCAGCGCTTTTTTGCTTCTAATTAAGTTGGCAGAGTCGCTAGTCGTGGCATCCGAGGTTGCGTATGCTATTTGATTAGCTATTTTCTTCTTTGTCTTTTTTATGCTTCTCTCCAAAGTATATTTGAGTGTTCTTAATTTCTTTAGTATTTTTCTTTTCCATATTTTTTTGCTCTTCTTACTTTTCTTCTTTTCGCAGTAGTGTTGAAATGTAGTGCTTGTCGCGTTATGTCTACTCTTGTTTTTTTATCGTCATATTTATTGGTTTTTCTCCTGTGATTTTCCATAGCTTCTTCTATTTTCATCTTTTGATATCAAAATATTCAACATCTTTTTTAATAATCTTGTTTTTGTTTTTCTACTGATATTCTCATTCTCCCATACTTTCCTCAATAAATAAAGAGCATTTTGTGCTTTACAGATTCTGATGATATTTTTTGCTTTGTACCCCCGCTGTTACTTACCAGGCCTCCTAAGTAACTAAATTCTTTTATTTCTTCTATGTTTTGGCCATTTATTTTAATTTTATTGCTTCTATATTTATTTCTAGTCAGTAATTTTGTTTTTATCTTATTTATTATTAATTCTACTTCTCTTACAGCATTTACCAGTTTGTTTGTGTTTGATTGCATACGCTGTTTTGTTGACGTTATTATTTACAAACTTTAATTCTGTCAGTTTGCTGAATGTGTTTTAATTTATTCTTATCTTGTAATTACAGAGTCAAATGCTTTAACAAAGTCTATAAAGTTTATGTGTATGTTTCTATTTTTTTTTTGTTATTTGGTCTAAGATAATTCGTGCTGTGCATATTTCTTTGGCCTAAGCTTGATTTTCTCTCAGCTTTTTATTGATTGCTTCTTTAATTTGTTCTAGGATCATTCTTGTCATAATTTTGCTAGCACGTGCATAGTGACGCTATTAGTCTCTAGTTTTTGCATTGTTGCGTTGTCTTTTTTTGTGTAGTTTTACGATTATTTCCTTTCACTAATCTGATTAATTTGCTCTTCTGACCATATCTTCTGAAGTAGTAAGTCCATTATTTCTAGTGATGTTGCTTATGTGCCTTGATTAATTTTATTCCTGACGTTTTTCAAATTTTGAGGGTCATGATTGTTTTGTTTATTTCTTCTTTGCTAAATTTTTTTAAACTTATATTTGGATCTCCGTTTTGGTATTTGCTGTATAACACTTGATCTATGTTGGTTTGTTGGGTATAAATTTTTGTAAAGCATTCCGCCAACTGTTTTTTATTTCTTCTTCTGCTGAGCACATTTTTTTGTTTTTTCTCTCTCTTATTTTTGTATTCCGTATATGTATTTTCTGTTATGTTTTTGACTACGTCGTACAGTTTTTGCTTGCCATATCTTCTTGTCACTTTTTTGCATCACGAGTTTTCTGGTTTACAAATAATCTTTGTTGTTTTTTTACATTCTCTTTGACTTCTTTGTTTTTTTTTTCAGTATTGTTTTTCTCATATTTTCCTCTTTTTTTTAAATTGTAAGTACTAATTATTTTTAATTTTAGTATTTTCCTTTCATTAATTGTTTTGAGCATAGTTTGTGATATCCATAGTTTGTTATTGTTTTTTACAAGCTTTACTTACTGATTTGCTGCTAGTGTTATAGCTTTTTCGTAGTTTTGTCAGATTTTTTTTATGTTCTTTCCTTTTAGGTCCTATATTTTTTTTATTTTGTGGTCTACTTTCCTTTGATACTGTTCGCATAGTTCTCCATTTGTTATTAGTTCTTTTACGTTGTATTTATTCTTTGTGTTCTTTTTGGCATAGTTAACCTTAAAGATTATTTTGATTTGTGCTCTTACAAGGTTATAGTCTAACTTTAAGTATCTCTATTTTTTATGATTATGTGATCAATTTGGTTTTTGTTGTTCTTGATGGTGAAGTCCATGTAATTTTATAAATGTCTTTATGGCTAAATAGCGTCCCGTCAATTACTCATCCGTTCATGTTGCAAGATTTTATTGATTTTTATCCGTTATTTACTTATTATCTTTTTCAATTTTTGCATTTTAGTCACTTATTAGAATTTTTATGATTTTTATGTACTGTTTCTAGTAGTGATTGGATTTAGTCGTAAAACTATTTTACTTAATCTTTTTTGTTATTTGTTTTATTTATAATTATGATTTTGAAATCTTGCCTTAAATCTGACGCATATGATTCGTTTTGAGAATCCCTCCCACTTTATTAGTGTTTCTGCTACTTCTGAGCTTAGCATCAGTGCTACGACTTTATCTTTTTTGCCTTATATCCTAAATATATAAGTTTGTTTCCGCATTGTAAGGTAACGCATTTCTCGTTTTTCCATCTTGTTTCACTTATTCTTAGGATCTTGATTTTGTTCTCGTTAATTTTTGTTCCTGTATGTTTTACTTTACTTATCTCTGAAGCAACCATTGTAAAATTTCTTTCTTGCTTTATTTTCATTTTTGCTATTTTTTTTATTTTCATATTTCTTTTGTTTGAGTGTTTTGTTTTTGTTGTTGAGCCAATTTTCGTTTCAGTTGATTAGGTCTTGTTTAGTTGTTTTCGTTCGAGCTAAATATCGTAATGTCTTATGTATTGTTGGACTCGATTTGTTGTTTTGGAAACCCTGCCAGCCGACTTTGTGTCTATGTTACTTTGGGTTTAGCTTGGTTTAGTGTTTTTTGTTCATGTTTACTGCAGCAAGGTTTTACAATCGTAGATACAATACGCGTTAACAAAAAAGAATTATAATCAGAATTTGATCAACGTAATTTCCAGCTTTAGACGATACAAAAGTCAGAGATCAGTCGCGCACCTAGCACTTTTGGCGCCCTTGTGCAAATTTAAAATAACGCCCCAAATTTGTAGTACGTTCATGTGAGTACAGATACGGGTTAAGTTAGGTATTATTATCCACTATTGAAAAATAATTTAAAAAAGTATTTTCATAAATTTATTTTCATTTTTATATTTTACATGTCACCTTTTAAATGTTAATATCCAGGTATTATGTATTGTTATTAATATTTTAGCTAAGTTAATTAAGCTTTTCGTGCTTTAATTTTTGCAAATTGTTTAAATAAATCTTTGGTGTCTAATTCTTTTAGCTAGTCCGATTCTATTGAAATGATAGCAAGAATATTCAGTTCGTTTTGCCCCATGGTCGATCTTAAATAATTTTTTATTATTTTGAGTTTTGAAAAAGATCGTTCTGCGGAAGCAACAGAAACCAGCATTGTTAATAAAATACGAAGTATTATACTCGTATTAGGAAAGGAATCTACTAACTTGTTAATTGTTATATAATTTAAAGTTTTTTCTGGAGACGTAATAACCTTTTCATCAAAATTTTGTAAATATTGCAATTCTTTAACAAGTTCCACGGCAGTTATGTCTCGTTCATTGCGAGTTTTGTCGTTTAATAAATTTTCAACTTTTTGACATAATTCTAATTGTTCGTCTTCAGAATAATTTATAAATTTATCAATATACCATAAAAACGGAAAATTATTAGAGTAAGAAGAAAGTAATTGAAATCTCTCATCCACTGATGTTATGATTACATGTAGAGCATTAAAAAAACAATCAACTTCAAACTTTAAAGTTTCGTGGTGGATCGGTTCATCGTCACATTCATAATCAAAATGGTTTTTTTTTAATTTTTCGCGGTTTTTGACCTTTTTTTTTTGAATTTAGGTTCTATGTCTAAGCTGGATGCTAATTCTTTAGCATCAATCAATAGATCATTAAAACCTTTATCGGAGCGATAAGCTTTCAAAAAATTGTTCAAATCATTTAAATGATTACAACACTGAGGAACATCAAAGTTCGGTTTTTGAATGATTTTACTAACAATGCTAACTTTACTTAAAAGATTATACCATGAATGCAAATGAACTCAAAATTTTGTAATTTTTTGGGCCAACGATGCAGACAAATTTTTTACCTTATTTTCAAAGTTTCTTTTGCTTATTTTAAACAGAGCCTCATAAACCTTCCTTAGTTGATACCTTAATCTTCGGATTACCAAGCAATTTTTGAGGCGCCGATTACCAAGTGGGGTCAGATTTGACCCCAAGTTTTTTTCTTATTTTGTAAATAGAAACCGATTCATTTGTAATGGTAACCTTTATTGATATTTTAAATTAACATTAGATTTCATATAAACTAATAAAAATATAAAAATAAAATGTAAACATAAATTAGTGAGGGCAACAACTATTACATATTATTGTAGTTGTTTTCTGCCAATGTTGTTTACATACAAAGAGTTTGCACTTTCACATGTTTTCGAACATTTTTTGTCATTTGCTCTTGGACATATCCTACAACGACCTCTTTTTGGGCGAGCGATAGTTTCGTCTTCCTCTGGTTCGGTGTCTGCGAAAACCATCGCTATTGCATTCTGCACATGTCTTGGTAATTCTTGAAGTGTACGTTTTCTGCTATGTGGGATTACTAATTCAAACCTAAGTTTTTGCAAAAATAATCTCCTTTGTGATGTTTTCCCTTATTCAAAATTTCCAAATTTCGCAGTGCATAGAATAAATGCATTAATGGCAGCAATATCAAGGAAATTAAAAATTAGAGCAAAAGACCAGCGATTTGTATTTCTTCTGCATGAGTATTCCTTCGCCATTTTATCGACGCTGTCCACAGCTCTTTTGCAGCTATTGTAGTCCAAGATAACTTGCGGTTTGTAACTGAGGTCTTCTTTGGACAATTCCAAATCTTGGTGTTGCGTTGAAAGTAACATAACGCTTCTATATTTTTTAGGTACGTAAGATACTAAAATTGTGTCTTCTCCATATAGAATTTCGCTTGAGTATTTTGCTCGATTTCTTTTTAGCAGCAATTCTTTTACGAATTGTTCCGGTCAAGGTTTTTGATTGCTGCAGTAGCTCCTTCGCCAAAGACATAGACGTAAAAAAATTATCTGTGGTAATACCATAACTCTCTATCAAACCCTCAACCAAATCCAAAACTACCCACTTTCCTAGAAAGGAAATTTTATACTCGTGCATAAAACCATAAAATTGTGCTTTACCTTGTTCCCGTTCTGGAGAGTTATCTACCATTCCAGTATATATTTGGAAATTCCAGCAATATTGGTTACTAACATCGCATAAAGCCCAGATTTTAATTCCGTATTTATCTGGCTTCGACTTCATATACACTCGAAAGGGACATTTTCCACGGAAAGGAACAAGTTGTTCATCAATACATATTTCAGCAGTAGGGTTATTCAATTTTTTGCAATTTGCAGCAAGGGTATTGCGAATGTTACGAATAGCTGCTAATTTATCTGCTGCCCGTCGTTCTTCTCCGGTGGTCATATTGTTAAATCGAATGAATTTCAAAAGGTCTTTCATTCGATTACGAGACATTGCAGCATAAAAAATTCGTCTATGGAGAGACATGTATTTTGTACTCCACAGCTCCAATATTGGTTCTTGCTTTCAAACCACCAGCTAAAAGGAGTAATTCAAAAAATGCATGTAACTCATCCGCATCTACTGGCTTCCATGTATCGCCTACCATTCTTCTAGCTCGAATGTTTGTTTCTCTAAGTATTATGTCCATAACGTCTTCCGAGATAAATAAATGGAAAGCATCTAGGCATGTTGAAATATGTTCACTGAATTTTGTTAATCCTGGTGGTGTTTTTAGAAAATTTTGCTGATTTCGTCTTCTAACAATGAAACTTATCGTTTTTCCGTATGGAACCATTTTTACCCACCAGTATATCATTACCATTGGGCGAATTATCATCACTGTCATTGTCTTCCAAACTTTCAATCGGTTTTACATCAGGTACACTTACATTTTCGAATTTGGCATCACTATCGTAAGATAAAATTTCATCTTCAATTTCATTCAGTAAATTAATATTGCTAGCTGTTTCTTCCACTTTCTAGCCATAATTCAACAACAACTATTTCCAATTAAATGTAATAACACAGCAGACACACTTTTCAACTGATTCGAACAAACTCACCGAATGTAATGACTAAAGACAGAATCGTAGTAATCATGATTTAGACAAATAACACATTGAAACACGTTGAAACAAGCAAATTAGATGACAAATGCAGACAAAATATTTGAATAATTTTTTAGAACGTCGGTTACCAAGTGGGGTCAAATATGACCCTAACGACAATATTTTTTTACGTCGCAAAACAAATAACAGTTGAAAAATTTGTTATATAATTATTAAACATTGTTGAAAGAAACTCAGCTAAAAAAATATTGGGACAGTTGTAAAAAAAAACTTAAGAAAAGACAACAAAAGCAACACGTCTGAGGTCAAAAAAGACCCCAATGGTAATCGGAAGGTTAAAAGAGTTATTGCATCTATCCTACTAGACCATCGAGTATCCGGCAAAGGTTTTAAAGTTAAATTTGTTACATTAGATAAATTAGATTTTAGATTGACCAGCGTTTAGGAAAAGTTGAAAAAAATCCAAAAAGTTCTTGAACTAAAGAAAAAAAATTGATGCTCAAAGTATTCGATTTTGCGGCATCATTGAAGACTAAATTTAAGGTATGATTGAAACAAGGAACAAAGAAAGCTCGCGGATTGAAATCCAAAATTTTTTTTGTAAACCATTATGCCTACCACGCATATTTGCCCCATTGCCGTAACCCGGACCCCGCAAATTGTTGGTATTTAAGCCTTCTTTCTCTAACGCCGACAAAAGAAATTTTGTCAAGTCTTCACCCTACACATCATCTATAGGACAAAATACTAAAAAATGTTCTTCTATACTAATCCCCCTGCTCTTTAAATTAACAAATCTTAACCAAACTGAAATTTGTTCTTTGTGGCTAGAGTCAGGAGTGCAGTCTAATAATATAGAATAATATTTTGCCTTTTTAGTTAGTTCTAAAATTTTGGATTTGATATTTTTACCGATCAAGTTGGTTACTTCATTTTGTATTTTATCCCCAAGACAGTTTTTGTGATCTTTTATTTGAGAGCGTTTTGTGTGTTCTGACATAATCGGTTCGAATTTGTAAATTATTTCTATGCATTTTAAAAACTTACCATTGTTTTTCTCAAACAACTTATTCTTACTTCCACGAAAAGCTAAATTTTGCTGACCTAAAAACTGA
Source organism: Aquatica leii (assembly GCA_035610365.1). Classification (NCBI taxonomy): domain Eukaryota; kingdom Metazoa; phylum Arthropoda; class Insecta; order Coleoptera; family Lampyridae; genus Aquatica; species Aquatica leii. The sequence continues at coordinate 112,339,793 of CM069434.1, read as the reverse complement.
ATCATGTAAAAAATCCTTTCTATAACGGCTTGCCAGTATTTAGTTTCTCTGTTTATTACATTTTGAATTTCAGAATCGATTATTTTATTTTTATTCAAACGGTTAGAAAGATCTAGCAATTTTATAACATTTTCGATATATTCATCACTTTTAACTGTGCAGTAACATTATTGATTAATCTTAGATGACTTAATCAATAATGTTATTGCATAGTTAAATATTAAACCTTTTTTTGTAAAAAAAATATGTAGACGACTTATTTTTGATAATTGACAATACTATTTTCGACGATTTGTACTGTAAATGTAATAATTATCATAATAGAATAAAATTTACATATGAAAAAGAGTTTAACAATGTTCTTAATTATTTGGATGTGACTATAATTAAGAATTATGAAGAATATACAACGTGGTATTGCAAACCAATCTCCTCAAACAAACTACTTAATTTTAGGTTTAATCATCCCATGAATCATAAAGTCAACATAGTTAAAGAAATTGTCAACAGAGTTTTAAACCTTAGTAGCAAATGTTTTTGGCCAGATAATAAAAATAAAATCCGTAACATTTTAAAATTAAATAACTATCCCACTGCACTTATAAACTCAATTATGCAGTCTTATAACCCACAAAAATACAACCGAAAAGTAAATAAACCAAATGATACAGGTGTCCGTAAATATCACACCCTACCTTTTGTCAATGATTTTTCTTTTAAACTTGCCAAAGTATTACAAGATGAAAATTGCAAGATAACTTACAAAATTCATAAAAACATTGGTCAATTGTACAATAAATTAAAAGACAAAAAAACCAAAGAACACCAAAAGGGCCTTGTCTATCAAGTAAATTGTAAAAATTGTAATCAAGTATATACAGGTACTACGAAAACTTTTATTAAAACAAGGATGGGTTATCACAATAGTTATATTAAAATAGCTAAAAAAGGTTATATTTCTAATATTACTAAATTAACGGAACATGTTATAAATAATTCACATGATGTAGATACAACAAATCCAGTGATTTTATGTAAAGAAACTGATTACAACAAACGAATGATTAAAGAAATGCTTTTTATAAAACTCACTAATAATACTACGAACCATAGAGAAGATACTGACAAATTAAGTAGTATTTATTCTAATTTAATTAAACTTAAACCACCGTAAGAAACTTAAATTACAGAAACATTTTTCAAATATTAAGAACATTGTGAATTACTTTTCAATAATTTTAACTTTGCACTAACTGGAATAATTTAGTTGTAATGTAATGTTCGTTCAATACTAATGTACGTTTTATACAACAATGTGTTAGTTTATTTAGTGTTAGATTTATTTATTATTTATAAATTGTTGTAAGTTAATTTTATACAAAATATTTTAATTTTTGTTTATGGTTGCAATCTTCTTATTTTTTAGGCATGATTATGATAACAAAAGTTATCAAAACGTCGCCTGTTCTAATTTAAACAAATTTCAATTAAATTGTTAGACCGAATTCCTGTGTTTAATTTATGTAAGTCATCGTTTATAATTAAAGTTGTTATTATTTGGAAAATAGACACGGGTTTTGAAAAAAAAATGCTTAATTTTGACATGATTTTTCAGTTCTTCCTCTCTTAATCTTTTACTCAGCAAATTTTGGTATCCAGACAATTTTTTTTTGGACATCCTGTATACTGTAAAGTAATTAATACGTAAGTAAACAAATTGACAGATTATGAATCAAAAATGGAAATGTTTTGACGTCTCAAACTAAAACTCGAAAGTATTTTCTCAACATTACGTATTTCAAGTTATTTCAAAATTCATAAATTTTTATAAATAGTAATATTAGTGCTGATCAATTATTCTGTTTAAATTTACTTCAATTGAATATGTTTATATAATCAAATATAAAAGGATTTTTGAGATGCAAGTTTTTGGCTTTTAATGTTTTAATAAATTTAAAATAAAAAAGAAATTTTGGATAAACTCACCTTAATTCATAACACAAAACACATCACTATAAAGTCTGTAAAACCACAAAAAACTAAAGTTTTAAAAGCAGATATCTTTTACCCCATGCACCTTTTCACTTCGCTAAGATAATTACCGATCGGGCGTCAGGCAACAAATGAAATCGCGACCGAGCGCAGCGCCTAAATATATAAAGTTTTGTACATTGTAAACTCAAACAGGAGAAATACGCTTGTTTGCTTGTTGGCTTGTTGCAAACCAAATTTCAAGCTCAAACATGAATAAAATCAGATTTGTTGAGTTCACACAATTCATGTTATTATGTTACGTATTACGTATTCGATCTAAGTACGGCGCAGAACTGTCAGAGATTGTCTTTTGATCACTTGGCCAATAACTGAGTTTGCAGTCGACAAGACAATCAGTTATTGTTGTCTAAAAACTAAAAAAAATTACATATAAATATTTTTTTTTAATAGATCAGCATTAAAAATTAATTTTTTTTAATTAAGTTTGTTTAGATCAAGTTATGAAAGTTTTTAATTTTGAATCTAATAGATTAAGAACCAAATATGTCATTATCTTTTAATGTAACTTTTATAGAATTGTCACACAAATAAACAAATTAAAAAAATAATGAACCTAAACGTTGTAAATTTTTTTGTTCAGATTCTTATTTATTTTTAAACAAATTTAAAACAAGTAAACAAGATGTTTATTGGTATAATTATAACGAATTTTTTATAGTCGCTTTGAGTTGTTTTTGTTTAACTATAGCGCTTTTAATTTGAAGCTATTGCTAAAAATACATTGGTTTTATAACACACAAGTACGTACTTTCAAATGCACGCACGAATTTTGCTAAAGCTGTTATTACTTGAGCCGTGTGAGATTACTACTAGAGAACTACTTCAAGTTGCATTACATTTTAACCTTCTATTATCATCTTAGCTGTTACCCCAAGTAATCAGTTTTACAAACCGCGCTAAAGTCACATTCATAAATTTCTCAAGTTTTCACTAAATATTCAGTCAATTGTAGAATCCAAATTTACCATTAATGTTTATTTTCTCGTTTTATATGAATTTAGTAACTGACAGAAAAATATTTTTAAAAAAATATTAATGGATTGTAATCTAAACGCAGTTAAATTAAAAAAAAACTTAAATACACAAACGTTTTAAGCGACTAACAGAATTAGAATTTACTAGATTTATTTTTGACAAAATTATTTTGTACACTTTAGCAATTGTAAACAAATTAAATTAAAATAAACTAGTTAATTATGCTTTAAGTAATTTAATTAACGCATTTGAAGCATAACGTACAGAATGATAACGTTGCGTCGTGGTTTTAATAAGAAAACCGCATTACTTTTATACTTAAATAAGATTATAAAGTAAACTCCATTTGCTTAATACGTCTGCATTTGTGATTCAAAAACTTTATAAAGAAAACCGCTTTGTTCAAACGTTAATTTTACTTCTACTAAGACAAACAAACTAATTTAATCCAAAAACAAAGAACTAAAAAAATTATTTTTCTGCTTGAGATTATGAAATAACAGGTAAAGTTAATAAAAGCAAAGAACGTTTTTAAAGAAGTGCAAAAAAAAAATAGATTTAAACTAGTTTACAAACTGTAGAATTATGTATGAACAAATTTATAACTTACACTAATAAACCACGGTTTACGTAGTATAAGCTACTTCTAAATTAATGTGTAATTAAAAATACTAAAATTAATGTCTCTTGCAATGTAAAAAATTAAAATTAAATTGATACCATTCTTTAACACTACTAAATGATATAAATAAAGTCTTAAAAACGTTTATAAAATTTATGATTGCTAAACGTTTACCTATAACATTACTGAAGGTTTCAATGCTGTAAGATACTTAAATTCATTTATTTATTATTATATATTTATTAGACTGTTTCAGTATTTTTTTAAATTTTCTAAAGAAGTTAAGTTTTTTCATTCACAAAATGTGTTTATAAATTAAGGAGTACTTTACGTAAACTTTAGTATTTTTGCACATTTTGTCTTAAACACTAAAACCGCCACGTAATGTAAATACCTAACATTTTTTATTTAAGAATTTAAGAATTCAAAGTCGCAAATACATTTTATTTAAACAAATTTATTTATTAAACATCTATTTCAAAAATTTAAAAAACAGTGCAGACTCAAGTTAAAAATTAAAAACTCTGTTAAAAACAAGATTCAATAATTCAAGCATTTTTACATATCAACTATTTTGTGCAATCCAACAAGTGAAAGGTTTTTCCACAGTTTCGACACGCTTTTCACAAACGTATTTGTTACGTATTACACGCATTTCCTTTGTTTTGTTTCCTTTGCATTTCAAAATTTGACACTTGTGTCGATTTTGTGAATTCGATTGACCGTTTGTGTTGTTGCAGGCTCTTAGAATTTTTAATACTCGAAAAGATCCATAATAAAACATTTTATGAGCAAATTTAATTTAATTAATTAAATTAGTAAAACACGTCGTCAACCAGCCAATAATACAATATTTTTAATATGTTACATGTTTCAACTACTTTAAAATTGTTTGGTCATTATCAAACATAAGTTATTAATACACAAAGCAAATTCAAAATAAGCACATTCAAGAGAAAATTTTTCTGGAACGATTTACTGTTTCAATTAACGTAGTATTTTTTTTTGCCGTTTTGTCAATGACAAAAAATATGAAATCAGCTCTGCACTGACAGACCGCCACCTCTTACTCTAAGTTGTGTTTTACTGCAGCTACTATTATTTTTTTGCTACATTTTAGTAGGACGTTGGCTTCTGTGCTAAGATTTTTTTAATTAAGTCGACTACGTTGGTTGAACCTTTCCTTCTTCCTCTTAATGCTAGTGTGTACGCTACGATAGCATCACCATTATACTTTGTTTTAGTTATCGACTTACTTTTTAGTAATTCCATATAAAATCGCCTAATTGGCAAAACTTTAAGAAAATCTTCGTTAGGGTCTCAAAAAAAAACTGGTGTGGCCACCACACGACATTCCTATAAGGAATGATGAAGAAACATCTACATATTTTTTTAAGGTTATGTTGTCAAAACCATTTTGAAGTAATATGTAGACTTTTGAAGAAACTTTTACAAAGAATAATTTACATACGTACAAAATTATATAAGAAAAACTGTTAAAAATGGGAGATACACCTACTTTCGGTTTTTTTATCAAACCTATCTTTTGGCAGAATCGAGAGAATATGAAAAGCCAAAAGTCAAAAAAATTTTGACGAAAATAGTGATTTTTTAACGTATCTTGCTTTCCTTTCAAAATATGGAATTTTTTTTGAAAAAAAATCGTTGTAGACAGGATTCGAACTTAGGATCATATATGGAATTCATTTTCAATTATAAATCAAATATCTAATAAACAGTTAATGTTAGAAAAAAATTTTATATTATAAATTGTTGAGAAGAATAAACTCTATAAGAAACTGTAAAAATAATTCAAATAATTTACATACGTACGAAATTATATAAGAAAAACTGTTAAAAATAACGGATACACTCACTTTCGGTTTTTTATCGGACCCATCATTTGATAGAACCGAGAGAATATAAGAAGCCAGTTCCATACCAAATTTCAAATTACTAGGATTTTTGGTTCAAGTTTTATCGTGTGTACATCGTTACACACAGACACACACACACCCAAAATTTTTTTGTCAAAAACATTTTTTTCCTAATTCAAGAGACATTGAAACGTAAAATTATACAACAAAATTTTTTTGAAAAAAAATTGCGATTGCTATACTTTCCTTATAGGAAAGTAAAAATTCATAGATATCGCAAATCTTGCAATTATTGGAAGATGTTGAAAACAAACTCAATGTTACCTACGTAATATAATGAACAAGATTTATTACAATTTTCAAAAATAAAAATGCATCCATAAATGATAAAAAAATAAAAAAACACAAATAACTAGTTTTCTAGGTACATATTAAACGAGAATAGAGTCGTATGATAACTTACCAATTGTTTGTATTTAACATTTGTCCATGATGTGCTTGAGAATTGTTTTTTCGTCTTCACTGCTGAAACATGATGAATCAGCAACACCAATGACTTATAAAGAATTTTTGTGATAACAAATTATGAGCGAGATCGTTCATTATCAAGAATTGCTGCGCGCTGATAAAACATAGCTTCCAGTGACATATCTAAAGAAAAACCCGATAGTGTTATCTTAAATTCATGCACTTGAACAAACATCATGGCATGTAAATAGGGCGGCATCACTAATTTTTTCAAGTTCAATTTGTTTGTCCTTTATCTCTCCAAGAGGAACGAAAATTGTGCTCGGCATTGAATTAGTGTTAAAAACTCTAAATCCAAACACTCCCGGCTGTTGTTTCCTATTTATAGTTTTAGTAGTATGTAATAGATTAGTGCAAAATGATTGCAAACTGGAGGGTACATTTTTTATAAAAAACTTTTTTCTAGAGAAGCACAAAAATGAGTATTTTGGGCTAATCTTTTCAAATGTTAACAAAATGCTCAATAAAATCTGTCATAAGTTCGCGACTTTCTTTATTCCACTAGTAGGCTACTGTTGACTGTTGGCACCAACATTGAAACCTGATATTTTGGTTGTAAAGCGTTAATATCGTGAATGACCGTACTTATTTACTTTCTCATATCTAAGCTTTGTTTAGGTAACAAGTATTAGGAAATATTTAGGTTGTGTTGGTAACGCTTAGGTTCTCTTTTCCAAGTGATTTACGGTAAGAAACACAAAGCAAGCAACAAAACCTCAAAACATTGAACTTTATTTGACACAAAATATTTTCAAGGCAAAAAGTCACCTTCGCAATGCTCAAATAATAATATTGCGCTCACGAGCATTCACATAAATGTAAAATTTTCTCTAGGCTCAATCAATTTTAGAGCCAAAGTGGAAGTTTTAGAAATTTAGCCAGACTTACGCTTGGATTAAATAAATGAGCCAATGATTAAATAAACAATGTATATCGCGTGATTCCTGACAATTGCTTCATCACACTCTAATTAATTGACGCGCATTTTTAAAAAAACAAGAGAACTAAATAACTACTAAATTTTACACAAGTTTTATAGCGGTTCACAGTTCAACAGCTTCTAAGATTATGACATAATTCGAGCTACGTTGCCACATCCAAAAGTTGCAAAGTGGGGATTTCACCTTTGAAAATGTACATTCACAGATTAAAAACTAGATTTTTTTAACAGTTTGTAGCGTTTGCTATTCTCTGACATATATAAAGAAGACTTACAGCTTACAGATTGGACTCACAATAAAAACAATTCGCGACGCGCAATAATCGACATGTCTATTTATTAAATTCTCTAGGTGTTCTTAACGTGATCCTTTGGCCCAAAAAAAGTAAAACTAATCTTACAAGCGACTTGTTAATTGCCAGAGACAAAGAAAAAAATATATAAAATTTTCTCTCTCTGTTTATAACAAAAAACCTTGTTTAAGCGATAGAATTAAATTTAAATATTCATTCTCAATTTTCTCGCGTTAGGCAGTGTCTCAGTTCATCGCATCTCTCGTACAATAGTCAAATGAAAAACTTACAAACGAAATTCCAAATAAATTTATCTAATCTCTGACCTTTTTATAGGGCGCTTAACCCTCAAATTGAAGATCGCGTGTTGCGGTTTGTTGAGTCTAGACTAGACGCAGGTTGGCAACCACGTAATAATTTGTCACTAGCTAATAATTTTATACAAAACGTACACTCAAAGAAAAATAATAATAATAAATGTACGTGAAAGAAACCAGCCCGTCAGTGACTCCTCCTTTCGCGAGTACGAAAAAGATCCTACCCGTCAGTAACTTTTCTTTGGATAAGTGAAAAAAAAACCAACGCGTAAATAACTTTTTCAAGTAGGTAAAAAAACCAGCGCGTAAATTAACTTCTTGTGCAAGTACGTTAAAAAAAACAGCCCGTCAGTAACTTTTTTGCGAGTAAGTCAAAAGAAGAACTTCCCTATGCAAATTTCTTCGTTTTTGCACCGCGTCGCCGTTTTAAAACCCTTCGTTTAAAACTTTCCCTTTTCTTTGAACGCAATTTTGCTTTCTTAAAATGCATTTTTCTGATTGGTTAAGTTTCAGTACCAAATATGCCAATTGGTTTTGTCTTTTTCTACTTAATCTGTTGAAAACGGCGTTATGCTTTTTTCTACCCTTAAGATGTTACGACATTTTGTTACTGGGCAGCACTGTGTATTTCAAATGAAATAAAAATTTACCGATTCTACAATTTTTTCTACTATTAATATTAAACAAATGCGCTATTGACTATAAAGAAACATTAAAGAGATGAACTTTACTTTAACATGAATCTTGTTACCTGCGTTTGAATTTCGTTGTGAAAGACACCGTAAGTTTTTTTTTGTGTGTTTCGATTTATTAATTTAGTATTAGCATCAAGAACGTTTTGTTTATTGTTTGTGTGGTTTGAGTTTAATGATATTTCAAGTTGTTTTCAATCATTATTGAAATTTTCTTTTAAATGCATACAGATCCGTAATTTTGAGTTTAATTTAGTACTTTATTTGGTTATCTTCGTAGAATACCAATTCAATATAATTTACGACTTCCTTTGTGGAATGTAAGTTGATACATTTTTCTTGGTAATTACACTTTGATTAAGCCACCTGCAGTAATGCAAGTCTCAGCGTTCTTGTGTGAACCAAAGTCGACGTGCGGAAATTCACGTGACTAATTATAATTTTCATCTTTGTTTTTCTCGTTTGTTCAATGTTTTTTCTTTTACCACGAATTGACTGCGCACATGCAAGTAGTTAAGTAGGGGATAAGAAGTGTTGGAAAAGTTAATTTTTTTTGGCATCATTCGATCGTGGGTCGTGATGAAAAATACCGGTTACCGTGAGATGTAGTGGAGATATAGGGTAATTTACCCTCTGACGTTATGTAGAACCGCGGAAGTTAGTCAGAAATCGTGAAAATTAAGGTGGTGGAGAAAAATGTTACTTTTCTTCAAATTTCGTATAGTACGGCTTGTGTAAAATTCGTGATTTCTGAAACATAAACTGTTACGTTTGTGGGGTTTAATGTTGTGGTGGTATATGATTAAATCCTAAATTCGCCTGTGGCGGTTATAAAATTAAATTGTGAGATATATCTTCCGTCGTTGTTCTATTGTTTGGGAAGCAGCCGAAGTCCATCGAGGTGTTAGCTTTCAAAACCACTGGACCAAAGTTCAACCGGTGTCACCAATTAAGAATTAAGGTATTTATCGATTTTGTTGTTTGATCGTGCAGTGTCCCGCGATTAAAAATGCAGTAAAAGCTTTCAATTTTGAGTCAATTGAAATTACGACTAACGTTGAATTTAATTATTTCAATGAACACGTATAGTGTTTGCGCGAAATTAAAATCAATTAATTTCGTTTTGTTGCGTTTGAGAAGTGATTCGTATTTCGAATATATGATAATGTAACGACTTATAAACTATATTTTGTTTAGTTCGAATTAAAGTTCGGACATATTTATGTTATAAACTGTATTGTTTTTGTTTTTGTGTTATTTAATTTGTTTGTTATAAATATGCGGCCAAGATCTTGAGATTTAATTATATTTGAAAACGCTATTGTAGTAGCATTTCTTTTTATTAATTTTAATGTAATGTTTTGTGTGTAAATTGTTCATTCTTGTTTGTTTAAGATTATTTCATTTCTTTTATTCAAATTTATTTGATATCAATTAGTACTTGTTATTTTGTTTTGTTTTTGGTTTTAAATATTCAATCAATAAATGTTAAATTGTTAAATGTAAAGAGCTTTTATTCATTTAGCCGCCGCATACGTAAATTTTTGTTTAAGTGTTTTTCAGAATTGTTATAACCCAAGGTAAGTTCTGGGGTTATAACCAACCGGATGAGCTTTCAGGTAATCAGGGGTTTGAAAGCTTCCCTTATAGAAATCCTTGATTGGCGCCCTTACCGATTATTTGACTATTTTACCGTTCTAGTTCCATTTTTACGACGATCGCGTTTCCAATTTTTCACGGAATTTTAAATAAACCCACCCCTTTTCCATTGAGCTAGTGGCACAACCCCCGTTTATGTTACTACATTGCAGGCAGTGACTTTGTGTTAATTTTGGCATGTAACAATCTTTTCTCTACTCTTAACAGATTTATAACGCTAATATCCTTACAATTGCTTGACTGTTGATACAACTTCAAGATTCAAAATTTACCCAAATTTGATTTTACATACTTTCGTCCTATATTAATAACTTTACAGTGAAATCTTTTATAACTTAAACTAGTAATTACTGATTATACACTCTTGCAGATTTTTTTGCAGTAAATTCTGTGCTCAATAAATTGTTTATGAGCAATTTTTATCTATATTGTACAGTTTTTGCAGCATACAAGGCAGAAGCTCGCGCGGATCTAATTCTACAATTACTGTAATTATTTTTAGCACTGCTGAGTGAAATTAAGATTTATTGGATTTTTAAGACATAAAACAAATCATAAGGAATATCTTGTTTAATAATAATAATAAACACTGCATCCGAAAAATACAAAAAATGAAGTAAAATTAAGCACCGCCGCAATTTCCAACTTCGTTTCGTCTAAGCGTTTCATCGTTTCGTTACATGAACCTTCAAATCAAGCATCCTGTAAGTATTTTCTAGACTAAAATCTACGCTCAATTAATTTTTATAGGCCTTTCTTTTCCGTTTGACTGAGTTAAAACGCTTTAACCCATTAGTGCATAGGCTCTTTTTAAAGAGACGACAGTTATTTAAATTTTAGCGTCGAAACGTGGATGGTAACTTAACCTAAAACCTGATTTTAGCGTAGTGTTGGTTGTTAATTATGTACGCCATTCTTATAAAATAAGTGATTGTTGCGCTTTTATTGTTTCTAGTCAGTAAAGTACCAGGTACGGAGGGTAAGTGTTATTCAAATTAGTAACAACATAGATAATTTAGGTGTATAAGTTTTACTCTATATTATGTCCAAAACGTTGCCAATTCAATTTTGAGTAGTAGTAATTGCTTCCAAAATAGTGTCCCTTGTGAGGGAAGTCTTTTTTCATGATAATGTTGTTTATTTTCAAGATTACTTCTTTACGAGTTGGTAGCAGTTCTAGAACTCTTTGGCGTTAACCCTACCATTTATGTTATTTCCCCTGAGGATGGCGAACACATTGATGAAGATAGTCATTATTTGGAAGACAATCATGACGGAAACATAAATCATTTAAGGCCAAAAACTCTGAGAGCAGAAACTGAAGGCGTTCTGTATGGTAGTCCACAGCCTGGAATAAGTTCAATAAACATCAACAGCAACTCATCCGCGGTTTTAAAGCATAAAGAGTCACCAAGTTGCGTTGTAACACCTGAAAGAGACTAGTCCAGCGACGATGATCTATCTTTATCAAAAATTACACAAATTTTATTAGATCCGCCTTTAAAAAGACACAGAATAAATTCCACACCTTAAAGTTGTCAAAAAAACATATCAAATAGATTAAGGCAGAACCAACATTTGATTTGAATGTAAATTGCGACGTCAAAAATCGGAATTCCAAATTAAAAAATTATCTGATAATTTTTTTTAGACGATAGCGTTTTGCAAAATATAATTGAACAGATTGTACTGCAAAAAAATGCAAATTTACGACTAAATGCAACAAAGAATCATATATGTGTTTTTTTGTGGTATGCTACTTTCCGTGTATGGAAAATCGATCAACAAACGTATGTGTTAGGCTAAAAACAATATTGTTGTTTTGTTAAAAGTTAGCAGTTCCATTCCCGAGTATAAAAATTTCTTTTCACGTATGAAATTTGTCCTTAGAACCCCCTACTCTTTTGTCAAAATATCAAATTTTCATACAACGTACTTAATTTCACTTTCTGTAAGACCATCGACAAGCTCTGTATTTTTACGCCCGTTGCGACCTTCACCTTTACATCGTTTCACACGAATATGTGATTACATTTGTGAAGGCTAAATCGGAGTGAGTTTTGTAGATTTCTTTTTATTGCGGGCTTAATTTGATTATGTGCTAATTGTCTGTAGCGGATTTTTCTACTCACCACACGTTTACCGTTATCACTGAAGATAACAAACAGGTGGCATACTTGGTAAAACTTCCATAACGTCACGTTATTGAAAACGTTATTTACACCGTCGAGGGTTGGAAACTTTCAGGATTGTACCTCTTTTGAGATGAATTACTACGATAACTTATTCTGTTAAGTCGAAGGGAAATGCTGCGCATTCGCGATCTCAAATGATTGGATGCTAAAAGGGAACTTTACTTGTGTTAACGCTATATGTTCGTTTGTGTTGGATTTAATATTACTTATTAGGTAACTCAAGTACGGAATTAGCTAATCCCCTACTGGATAAAACCTAACTGTGAGTATTACAATTTCAAATTTTTCGATTTGTATCTCGGTGGTCATGTCGATTGTTGACCGTGCGTGCCTGTTAAGTTAACACAATTAATAATAAGATCATTTTACGCTTCACAAACTCATATGCAGTGCGCGTTATAATTTTATACTTTCTGCTTATGTAAAAGTTTAGACCGTCAGGGTCAGCTTATTCTACGGTGTGTTGCCCAGTTTACGGCGCAACTTATGATCGATTCGACCCACGTATCAACGTTTCAAAAATTTAGATTTATGTATCTTCTTCATCCTCTTTGGAATTATAGTTTGTGATAAAATAAATATATATTCTGTGTTATTACTTCTGTAGTCTTATTTGTTCTTTTCCAGCTACGGGTAGAGTTAGACGGTATCTCCCTAATTTAATCTTACGTCTTGGCGGTTTTTTTAGATGATAATTTAGCATCACAAAGCCTGCGATCCCTCTATGAAGAAGCTGTGCTAGCCGTTGCTTTGTTTTGTTACAAGAAGACCAGTGTAACAAATATTGGCTGTCCAACTCAAGAAGACCTGATTTTCTCGTAACAATATTACAAAGATTTTGTCTGAAAGTATGCGTTTGGACAGTTACGAATTTATTTTACAAAATTTTTATCTAAACGACAACACACATATTGATACTACAGATAAGCTTTACAAACTTACACCTCTTATTTCCAATGCTAACAAAAATTTTACCCTACTACGGCAAGCACTATACTAAACAATATATAAAGTGTAAACCTATCAGCTTTGTTTTTAAGAATTAAGCTTTGTGCATTAATAATAGTTACTTGTTCGCGTTCGACTTTATACAGAAAAATCGACAGAAACGAATAAAAAAGAATTTGGATTAGGTGGTCAACTAGTACTTTTCTTGGTATAGCTTGCAAATATACCACCAAATAAAAGTTACAAATTATTATTTGATAATTATTTTACTTCTCTGGGCTTACTAAGTTATCTTGTTGAACAAAGTTATTGTGCTAGCGGAAGACTTAGGGATGATCGGTTAGACAATTGCCCTCTGAAAAGATTAAAGCAGAATAAACGGTGGAAATTGCTCTTTTAAACAAGTTGCTGTTGTTCAGTAGAAGAATGATTAAATCGTGTGTGCTGGCACAAATTTTGACGGCTTGTCACCAAAAATGTACTACAATACTCTAGAGATGCAAAACCAAAAATCAGTGTACCAAAACCGAATATACTTTAAAAATATAACAAGAGTAAGCTTACTAAGTAGATCGTTTTTTTTTATTTTACGTTTTTTTATAGTCGTTATATGTGTATTATTAATGTTAAACCTGAAAACCTAGGGGTTTTGAAACATTAGTATTAGGATTTTAAATTTTGTTTTAAAGACTTACAGAATTTATGTTATTTTGTAATTATTTATTATCATTTAATGCAAACACGACCGTGCGATTTTTAATAGAATTACAGTTATTTTTGTTCGTTTGACTAAACTCCGTCGATTCTTTCGTAGTTTATTGTATATTTAAATTTCATCTTAGTTATGTATTTGTATGTTTTTTTTTAAATTTAAATTTTGTTTTTGTTTGCGTTTACTCAATTCAATCTAATTTAACTGCTGACTATTTTTGTTTTTATTTTATTTTCTTTTTTTGCTTTATTTATTAAATAAATGTTAAATTGTTTGTTTGTTGTTAAATCATTTTAGGTTTTAGTGCGTTACGCTCTATTAAGATAAGTCCATTTAGAGTGTATCCAACACGAGCGCGTTTGTGGTTTATGAAGTACACCTTCCTGGCGCCTTTTTGATTTTGACTTTCGTTTTTCTTTTGTTTTGAGTTTTCTAAACAGTCACGGAATTTTGAATATAATGAAGTTAGGTGATCTTCACTGAGCACCGGCAAAACCTCGTTTATGGTACTTTAATTCGGGCAAGTTTCATTTTTCTAACTTTTGCACGTAAAACAACAAAACGATAAATGTGAACTTATTGCTGAAATTCAAAATGTATTAATACCGCATTTACACATCAAGTTAGAACTTAAGTCAATTTTTTACAAAATATCAAATACAAAATAAAGACTATTTTGATAATTTTTTTGGTTCTTACAAAAATTATTATATTTTTAAATAATTTATAAAATAAATAATTAATATGCTTAAAATACAATTAAGTTTAACATTCTTTTTTTTAAATTATTACTTTTGCATTTAATAATTTATTTTAATGCACACAGAATTAATTTCTTTGAACTAAAAATTTTAAAAATAAATCAAACATCTTGCGACTAAATGTACTGTAATAGAGATAGGTAACTTAATCTTTTGTGCGCTGCAGCTCGAAAAAGGGTACAATAGATCAACGTGTTGAAAATAAAAGCACAAGAATAAAACATCATAAATCAAAGTTGGGAAATAAATAAAAACAATAAAAAAATAACAAAAATAACATTATTTTTAAATAATATAATTAACATTAAAGATTTAATACAATAGTTGTTCTCATTATTTTAACTTAATTTGATTAGAAATTTTAAATACTAACCATTAATAAATTTTAATTAGTCGTATTGTTTTATTCAAAAAAAAATATTTTTTTTAGAATATCAAAATATTAACTTATATAAAATAGAGTAAAATATTATTTTAGTTACATAAGCTTCAGTATATTTGATTAATTTTTTAAAATCTTAAAAATTCGGAAAGATTAACACTATTAGCTACTTATTGCAAAAATAGCTTAATTAAAAATAAAACAAAATATTCTGCTACTACTCCTTTATTTTGTGTAGTTTTCATGTCTAAATAAAATCTAAATAAAACTATTTAAGTTACGTTTTGTAATAACATTAAACTTTTGTCATTTTTAGAGATTTGTCATGTTTGCATTTATTAAAAATAAAAAATTAGAATAGCATACAAATTTTAGATATTATACGCAAAAATACTGAAGTTTTTTGTCAGCCTGACAAAAGCATAAATAACACGTTGCGTTGTTCTGACTCCTAATCAGTTGTTTTTCAAAGGTTTTTGCATATTTTTTTATTTAATTTCATTTTGTGGTCGTTGTTGTATTGGTATAAATTTTTGGAATCTACTATGAATGTTTACAAAATCAAAGAAAACTAATTTAAATACAACAAAGTAATAGTTGTTTTAAAATTTAATTGTAAATTTTCTTAGAAAAATTGTTGAAAGGTTTTAAAAACTATTTAAAATATAAACTGTTTTTATTTACAAATTTTATTTTTAAAGGCTATTTAAACGTTACAGAAAATTTGCATAACATTTTGTAACTAAAACAAATGTGCATATTAAAATCGGTATAAAATATTTCTACGTCTACTTTTAATTACAAAATTTAGTTTAATGTACTTTTTTTAGAATTGGCAAAAGTAATCAACAATTGGTTAGCAGCTCGTGACATATCAAGTTTGAAATTATATTCTAACAAATATACGTGATTACTCAGTATTAAATTTCAACAAAACTAATTAAATGTAGTGAATATCTAACAATATGTTTTTGTTACATGTTTTTACAAATGTTATATAATGTGTAATTTAACATAAAAATTTTATTCTATGTGTGTAAAGAACAATTAAAACGTAATTATGTTGTTTTAAATTTCTAATTTTATAAACACATCAAATATATTACACTTTTTATATTTAAATTTGTAATATAAGATTAAAAATATAAGCTTTAAAAATAGATAAATATCTTACTTATAAAATAGGTGAGCTATTTATATAGTCGATTGCACTAACAATGATTTATTAACATTTCTTTTTATTTTGTTGTTTGTTAATTAATAAAAAAATATTTATCAAATTAAATAAATTTTATTATATTCTAATAATAATTATCTATAAATTTAATCATGTTTAATGAGTAATAAAAATATAATTTTTTGCTTGTTAAATACAATTATGAATTAAGCAGACAGTATTTATTTTAAAATTTTTTATTTTAATTAAATTTTAACAAATTGTTTCATAATATAAAAAAATATTACTAAATATAGCTTGTTCTTCGTTTTGATTGGTAAAGACATTTAATGAAACAATTATTTTCTTAAAATAGCTATTATAAACGAACAAAAATATATGTATAATACATAAAAATAAGTAATTGATTAAATACGTTTAATTTTTAATATCCGGCTCAAAGGACCATGTTGCGGCTTTTTCGTTTTTTACTTTCAATGTTTCTAATGTTTGAAGGATTTAATTTAACAAATCTTGTTTTTAATAAAATAAATTGTGTAAAAAAATACATTGTTTTTGTGTTTTGGAAAGCTCAATATGTGAATCATTAACAACGGACCTTCTTGATTCGCCGACTTAAAAAAATTCTGACCGAAGAAAAGTGTGTGTCGTAAGCATTATTTGCGGAAAACTTGTTTACCAGAGGATAAAGTTTCAAAAATCCTGCAAATTAATTACCACAGACCTAGATACATCCTATTCAAATCGCGTTTTTTAAAAGATGGGCTGGTTAGAACCAAGACAAACGTAACCTAGGTAAAACAATTGAAAAAAATTAAGAAAGCCGATTAACAGATTGATATTTCCTGACTGAAATTTTGTATTAGTTAAGTTTATATTGTCTGGTATTTTGCAAAAATTACGAATCATTTTTAGATAATTATGAAATTTTGTATGTCAGCTTAAATCCCAAATAAAAAATGTTTCTATGACTTAAAAATTCAATAAAAGATAAAACTCAGAAATAAGTATGTAATACTTAAAATTACAACAATGAATTATAAAACAAAACTGAAAATAGTTTTACTGCGCTTTGTCACCAACTTTTCGCTCTAGTCGGTTGTTGGTAACAATCACGTCACCACGGCTAGCGTAGATGTTCGTGAGTAGGCGTGGATGAGAATGTTATAATGGAAAAGAGAAAACATAGTTGCTACTTTATTTCACTGACCAAACCCTTGGGTCAGAAACAGCAAAAGTCTGTCTGAACCCACTATCGAAGAGATTAAGAGAAGTAAACTGCAGTGATTATATATATTTTCTTCAATGAGTAACAAATGCCACTTTTTTGTAACGAGAAACTATAACAAAATAATAATTTAAGTGTTTTGATAAAAGGCAACAAACCGAAAAAAATAATCGGGTACATTACCTAAATCAGACAATAATTTTAAAGTGATAAGATGTTAGGTTAAAAATATTTTGATATAGATGGCCGACTGTATAAGTTTTGTCCCGAAACGTCTTCTTTTTGTTGCATTTAGAGTGTCAACTATCAGTTTCATTTTTGACATGATAAAAAGCATATTTTCGCTTTGATGTAAGAAGGGTGGTACATAAAACCTAACGTTTTTAAATAATTGCCTTCATCTACGTTATTAATGGGTGCATTCATTTTACTGGATTTGTGGTACTTGTAAGAGTCTTTCTGGGGTAAATCTTAACTTCTATTTTTGTGACATGATTTAATTTTTTTGTAATTCTCATAGCGTCCTGGGTAACCGTTACGTGTTTGGCCCTTTTTGAAAATTGTTCATGTCGAGTCTATTAAGTACCTTAAATCGATAATTTGAAATCACGTACGATTGGGGTCATTGGCTACTTACACCAATTTATCACAACTGCGTTTTGTGTCTAATTGCAAAAATCACTAGATTTGCATTGATTAACGATTTAGTCTACGTTTACCTATTAAGTTATACTTTTGGATTATAATACGATAATTAGATGTACGGATGAGCCTCTAGCAAAAAAATCAATATATTTATTGTTATAGGCTGTGTTAGCGCGAGCGTTTTCTTTTTAAGCCGTTATCCTCGCGTTGCATTTTTGGGTTTGTGACTTGCTGTCCCCTCTTTTAAGTTTTATTGTAAATGCAAGTCTTTGATAAATACGACAGTACGTTACTTAGTTTTGAACCGATTATTACGTCTCCTTTCTCGAATTCTATTTCGTTAATTATTCTTAAATGTTAATTGTGATGTTTAGTGCTTAAACCGTGCGCCCTTTTGTGCGTGCTAAAGACTTATCTCCACCAACCAGGAAATTAAGATCAGGGTAGGTCGAGCAATCGCTCATTTCTGGGTGAATCGAGGCCTTGATTTATTACGGGTTTGGGTGGTTGTGCGCTCCCGATTTTTTAGAAGAACCAGAAACTTAACGTAAGTAATTCGCAATTTCGTTTACTGATAATTACGGTGGGTTGCTACCGGAAGTCCTCTCCTTTCTTTGACATTAAATACAGTCCGCTGCTCGACTTCCGTGTGGCCGAAACATTTGGTCCTTTTCGAACCGGATATTTAAAAGTTCCGTTTCTGTTACATTCCTTTCAATTTTTCAAGTTCATAACGATATCACGCGATAAGCATTTATTTAAGAATTTACGCCGATTTTATTTTTCGTTATTGCATTATTCGTACTAAGTTATTTCATATCACAAATAATGTCCGAAAGTGATTTGAATGTCCTGGTGGTAACGAGGTCACAGGTCTTTGCCGACGTCACTGATATCGCTGATCGCTGTTCTAATATTTCCAAAAAAGATGCGAAATTTCATCTATTTATGCTCGACGAATTGCTAATTTGCGAATCCAATTTTCGAGAAGTTCAGCGCCAAATATTGATTAAAAACACCGCTCTGGCTAAGAAAGATCAGGTTCCTACCGATCAAATACAAAAAAGCTTTAGAGATTTAGTTTACTCGATTCGGACCATATTTGCTAAACTTCAAAGTGCTGACACTGATAGCGGAGCATCACAACAATCATGCAGTTCTTCTTCTGACCCACTTCAAGGTTTCCTTCCGAAAATTGTAATTCCGCATTTCGATGGAAAAATTGCGACATGGACTAATTTTATCGGTCTTTTTGATTCATTAGTACATAACAATAAAAGCTTAACGTCTCTCGCTAAATTTCATTATTTGAAAACGTCTCTTGCTGGGGAAGCAGCATCCGTTATTGCTTTCCATTAACCGAGGCAAATTATGAAATTGCTTATCAAGCATTAAAAGATCGTTACCAAAACGATAGGCGTTTAGCCGGAATGTACTTAGATAGCATTCTGAATTTTAAGCCTCTTCTTTCACCTACTCAAGAAAGTCTTAGATCATATCTTCAAGTACACCAAAATGCAGCCAGTGCTTTAGCAGCACTTCCCATTCAAAATCACTTTGAATTCAGTCTCTTTTATTTAGCTATGCGTAATTTGGATCCATCTACCTCTCGTGAATTTGAATCTCGGCGACAAAATGATGATTTTCCTACTTATAAGGAACTTATTGAGTTCATCAATCGACAAGTGCGTAGTCTCGAACTATCTGCAGCTGAATCCAAATCACGTCCTTTGGCCAAGGTCAAACCAAAAGTCCTTATAGCCGCTGCTTCAGTTCCTCTTCGAGAAAAGGAGGTTGCTTTAACTTCCAAACCGCATTTAGTCGCTTCGTCATTTAAACTTAATAAAGCAAATTCTGCTTACAATCGTTCTTTTTCATCATCTAAGCGAGGCCCTGTATGTAAATCTGACCACAGTATTACTTGGTGTCCAGAATTCCAACGAATGTCCATAGATGAAAGAGACAAAGCCATGCGTAACCACACGCGTTGTTTTAATTGTCTCGGAGCTCATTTAATAACAGATTGTAAATCGGAACGATCGTGTGTGCATTGTGGCAGTCGTAAACATCATTCATTACTGGATTTGGATAAGGAAGATAATTCTAACCCTGTACTTTCGAAAGCGGCGACTTCCTCAAGTAATCTTACAGCTGCTCAAACAATGTCGTGTTGCCTTCCGCCTACTCATTCTAATCATACGGTTCTCCTAGGTACAATTCAAGCTTTGCTCCGAGATAGTTGCGGTGAGTTTCGCCCTGTTAGAGCAGTTCTGGATCCTGGTTCGCAAGTCTCTGCGATCACTAACGCAATGGTTAAAGGTTTAGGTCTAACTCCCAGCCCTTCTCAGTTACAGATTTCGGGAATTGGACAAATGGGCTCCCGCACTCTTGGTACTGTTGACTGTGTAATAAAATCTCGTTACTCTTCCGAAATCATCACAGCTACTCCGTACGTACTTTCTTCAATATCTCAAAACCTCCCTTCGGCTCGTATTTCTGAACAAGTCTACTCTAGTCTAAAACATCGTCAACTAGCAGATAAATATTTTCATGTACCTGGTAAGATAGAAATGCTTATCGGAGCTGATTTATTTCCTACAGTCATTTGAAAGGGTTTCTCTGTCATTAAAGGTAATCCATCAATTTTTCCTACTATATTTGGCGACGTTATTGTAGGCCCTGTAAGTCTGGGTTCGTTAACTTCTTTGGCTGTCTCTCTTCTAACTCTTCAGTCCAATCCTACAGACTTCTTCGTTAAGTTTTGGGAAGTCGAAAAAGTGCTTGTGGTAAAGATCCGTAACCCTGATGACGATTGGTGCGAACGCCTGTTTTGCGATACTCATGCTCGAACCTCCGAAGGTCGTTATGTCGTAGCTCTACCTCTAAAACCCAACGCTGTCAAGGTAGCTGCGAATTCAAAGTCATCGTACACAGCCTTTTTAAACTTAGAAAAGCGTTTGATTCGAGATCCTTCCCGCTATGCCGCTTATCAACAATTTATGTCTGAGTATCGAGACTTGGGCCACATGTCCGTTGCTACTTCTTCTTCGTCATACGTGCTACCCCATCACTGTGTATCGAAATGTAGTGAAAAGGGGACGAAGATTCGTGTGGTTTTTAATGGTTCGTCTTCTCTTTATGGCAAGTCTTTAAACGAGCAACTTTTAAGTGGTCCTAAACTGCAAAAAGATATTTCTACAATTTTGATAACTTTTAGGTTAAATCCGATCGCGTTGTGTTGTGACATTCGCATGATGTATAGACAAATTTTATTACGTCGTGAAGATCGTTGTTTACAACACATTTATTGGCGCGAATCCATTCATAATCTTGTCGTCGAGTATGAACTAAATACGGTAACGTACGGCTTAACTCCTTCCGCTTACCTGGCTCAGTGATGTCTTCAACAATTAGTTGAGGACGAAGGATCTCATTACCCGACTGCGTCCGTCGCTATCCTTAAGAATACGTATGTTGATGACGTAATAACCAGTGTTGGCACCGTTGAGGACGCGCTAATTCTTCGCACCGAACTTGCTCGTCTTTTGGAAAAAGGAGGTTTTGAATTGCGCAAATGGTCCAGTAATGTTCCTGAAGTTTTAGAAGGGCTTCCTGAAGATCAGTTAGAAACTCCTGTAATGTTTTCGACCGATGATAAGTCCCTTAAGATCCTTGGTCTGTGCTGGAATCATCGTTTAGACACTTTTTCTTTTCAAGTTCAGCGTTTTAGTGGTGACTGCACCAAAAGAGCAGTTCTTTCTTATATTGCTAGAATATTTGATCCTCTAGGGTTCCTTTCCCCTCTGGTTTTTACAATGAAGCTCGTTCTACAGCGTATATGGATCGAAGGGCTTGATTGGGATGATGTTCTTTGCCCGGCTCTTGCCTCCCAATGGACCAAATTGGTCGACGGTTTGCCTCACCTCTCTCAAATACACATACCAAGATGCATCTCCCCTTCTTTTCATAAAATCTTACACGTTGTTGTATTCTGCGATGCTTCTCAGAAGGGATATGCAGCTGCTATTTACGCTTGCTCTGGTTCCGCTGAGTCTCAACAAATACAATCGTGCCACCTCATAATCGCTAAGTCAAAGCTAGCCCCATTAAAAGTTTTGTCAATTCCAAGACTCGAACTATGTGGAGCGCTCCTGCTGGTGCGCCTTTTCCATTCGGTTAAACCTCTTTTTGCCAGTAGTATTATTAGAGAAGCTCGCCTTTACACTGACGCTCAAGTAGTTCTTGCATGGCTCTCTCTTCCTCCGCATCGTTTTCATACCTTTGTCGCTAACCGTATTGTCACTATTCTCAATCTCACTGAACGACAACAATGGCATCACGTTGATACTACCGAAAATCCTGCTGATTTAGCCTGTCGTGGTACTACTCCTGAAATTATGAGCAGCGCTTCCTTCTGGATTTCCGGTCCTACTTTTCTAAGTAAGCCTTTGTCGCAGTGGCCGTCTCTTGCTATTCCTACCATTTTGGATTGTTCGTTACCTGATCTTAAAGTTGGCGTAACCCTTCTTGCTCGCGTTGTGCCTTCTCATCCTTTGCTCCCCGTCATCGAACGATTTTCTTCTTTTCAAAAACTGCACCGTACGTTTGCGTGGATACTTCGTTTCTTTCAAAACACCCAAGCTCGCAACTCAACCTTTTCTTCTGATAAGCTTCTGCCTCTTTCTCCTGCCGAACTACAAAAGGCTACGCATGCTTGTGTACGCATTACTCAAGCCGCTTATTATAGGGAAGAGATTGCGCTGCTTCGGCAAGGTAAACGCCTCCCTTCCTCTTTAGCACAGTTGTATCCGTTTATGGATGAGGAGGGTCTTCTTAGGGTGGGCGGAAGGCTGGGCCACTCCGCTTTGCCGTCATCTTCTCGTCATCCGCTGCTATTACCTCAGCAAGCTCATCTCTCCGCTCTTTTGTGTTCATACTATCATGTCGTCTCTCTTCATTCTGGTCCTCAGACCGTCCAAGCTTTATTACAAACTAAATTCTGGATCATTTCGTTGCGTAGTCTTCTAAGAAAGCGCATCCGTCAATGCTTGACGTGTCACCGCTTTAGAGCTAACACGTTTAAGCCAACGATGGCGCCTTTACCTACGGATCGCGTTAACCCGCAAAGGGCTTTCACCGTAACCGGCGTAGATTATGCAGGACCTTTTACTGTTAAGATTAATACTCTTCGTTCGTCTCGTACTACAAAAGGCTATCTATGTTTGTTTGTCTGCACCGCAACCAAAGCTGTACATCTAGAGTTTGCTTCGTCTTTATCTACAGAAGCTTTCTTTGCTTGTTTAGACAGGTTCATCGCGCGTCGGGGAATACCATCTCGCATCAGATCGGACTGTGGCTGCAATTTTGTTGGCGCTGCTAGACAGCTTGCTGAGCTGTATGATTTTTTGCCCAAAAACAATCATTCGTTGTGCGAGCGTCTCTCACTTCGTAGTATTCAATGGGTCTTTAATCCTCCATATGCTCCTCATTTTGGAGGACTTTGGGAAGCCGCTATTAAGTCCGCCAAGCGTCTTTTATATCGCAAAATTGGTAACACGGCCTTTGCATTTGAAGAGTTTTGTACCATATTTTCTCAAATCGAAGCGGTATTAAATAGCCGTCCGTTGTGCGCCCTTTCATCTGATCCCGCCGAAGCTGCAGACTATTTGAGTCCGGGCCATTTCCTTATTGGTGAGCCTTTACTATCTTCTCCTTCCTTTCTAGATACTAACCACTTTACTTTCAAACAACGCTGGCGTCATCAAAACAGCATAATACAGTACTTTTGGCGTCGCTGGTCTGCTGAATATTTGCATACTTTA
The DNA here is from genome assembly GCA_035610365.1 of Aquatica leii. Lineage (NCBI taxonomy): Eukaryota > Metazoa > Arthropoda > Insecta > Coleoptera > Lampyridae > Aquatica > Aquatica leii. The sequence goes on along the minus strand of CM069434.1, from coordinate 112,315,965 downwards.
ACTCAACGAACAAAATGGTTTCAACATAACCCCGGTCCTCAAGTGGGGGATGTAGTGCTAGTTCAGGATTCCAATCGACCGCTAATGTCATGGTTGCTTGGTCGAGTGACTGCGTTACACCCAGGACCTGATGGTCTCTCTCGGATAGCCACCGTTAAAACTGTCGGTGGTCATCTCACTCGCTCGCTTCGCGTTTAGCTCCGCTTCCAGGACCCGTTTAAATTTCTTTCCTTCTTATTTTTTCTATGTTATTTCTTTTTTTTTATACTCTTTAATTTTTTTTAAAATAGAGCATCGCTCATTTTAGATGGGCGGTATGTTAGCGCGAGCGTTTTCTTTTTAAGCCGTTATCCTCGCGTTGCATTTTTGGGTTTGTGACTTGCTGTCCCCTCTTTTAAGTTTTATTGTAAATGCAAGTCTTTGATAAATACGACAGTACGTTACTTAGTTTTGAACCTATTATTACGTCTCCTTTCTCGAATTCTATTTCGTTAATTTTTCTTAAATGTTAATTGTGATGTTTAGTGCTTAAACCGGGCGCGCTTTTGTGCGTAAAAGCAAAGACTTATCTCCACCAACCAGGGAATTAAGATCAGGGTAAGTCGAGCAATCGCTCATTTCTGGGTGAATCGAGGCCTTGATTTATTACGGGTTTGGGTGGTTGTGCGCTCCCGATTTTTCAGAAGAACCAGAAACTTAACGTAAGTAATTCGCAATTTCGTTTACTGATAATTACGGTGGGTTGCTACCGGAAGTCCTCTCCTTTCTTTGACATTAAATACAGTCCGCTGCTCGACTTCCGTGTGGCCGAAACAGGCTGTGTTATGCTTTTTGTTCTCTTTCAATGTTTGAGTTTTACAGAGTTCATTCCAAATGTTAAGTACATTTACCACATATACTGACTTCCAGAAAAATTGCAACATCTAGAAGTTGTTGAACGATTATATTGAAATATTCAGAAAACGTCTATTTTCATGAAACAAAATGATGATTCAAATTTAAAAACAAAATAACAAAAGCTTAAAAAGTTTTTTGAATAATAAATTACTCCGCAACGGTTTGTAATGCACTCATTTAGACGTCTTGGCATGCTATCAATCAAGTGGTCTATAGCTGTTTGTGGTATATCGTCCCATGCTTCTTGAATCCGTAGCTGAAGATCGTGTAAGCTATCTGGATGGTGTGGTAAAAAACCCAGTCGCCTACCAATCATATCCCATACATGTTCAACGGGCGACAAATCAGGCGACCGAGCAGGCCATGGAAAGACGGCAATGTTAGCTTTTTCCAAAAACCGTGTTGTAGTCCTTGCCGTATGAGGGCGCGCATTATCTTGCTGGAAAATGGGATTTCGCAGCCCTTGAAGATATGAAAGCCCAACTGATTGTAGCACATTAGCAATGTAACCAGCTGCGTTTAAGTTGCTGTCAATAAAGACTAAGGGTGACCTGCTACCATAACAAATTGTACCCCGTATGTTGAATTTTTACGCTCTCCACGCATCCGTCTGACCCTCCTACAACCATCGTGCGCCCACAAGCAAAATTAGAACTCGTCACTAAACACAATTTGATGGCATTCTTGCGCCCAATTAACCCTTTCGTTGGTCCACTCTAGTCTGCGTAGACGGTGAAATGGTGTAAGGGGAAGACATAAAAATGGACGATATGAACGGAACCCATAAGATCTTATCCGACTATAAACAGATGAAATTGACATTCTAAGTCCTATACCTCTCATCCAATCATTTGCAAATGATCGAGTTGTTGAACATCTGTCTCTTGTGGCCAAAACTCATAACCGACGTTCTTCGTGATTTGTAGTCCTCCGAGGACGTCCAAATCCACACCGACGATGTTGAACCCCTTCCTCGAACCATTTGGATCAATATCTCAATATCGATGAAACATTTTGGTTTACACGACGAGCAATTTCTCTTAGCGAAGTCCGGCCTCTCTCATACCAATAATTCGGCCACGTTCAAAATCACTTAGTTGGAAAAAATGTTGATGTTGACGTACTCTCGGCATTGTTATCAAGTTCAAAATGAAATTGTAAACAAACAGCAACAATTTGCAAACTTGAGAATTACTAAATGGTCTATACTTCAAATATATTTTTACTATGTTACTATAGAAACAACAGGAAAAAAACAAAAAAATTACTGGCTATATTTTATTCAAATTTTAATCATCACTTTGTTTCGTAAAAATAGTGGTTTCCTAAAAACTTCAATAAAATCGTTCAACAACTTCTAGGTGTTGCAATTTTTCTGGAAGTCAGTATGTATTGTAGTATTGCTTTTTGAACAATGTTTCATATTTTTTTGTGTTTCACGTATAATATTATGGTTTAAGGTAATTAAAGTTCTTTTGAGCTCGATTTGAGTTATTCTCTCTGATTACACACTTTCAGTGTGTGTCAATTCTTTTAACGCAATTCTTTTGCTTTTTTAAATTTGTTTGATATTGTTTTCCGGAAATCTTCTTGAAAACAACATTTTTTTGCTTATAACCGCGCAGGAATTTTCTGGACTAGTACTGTAAAGACTTTACAAGACGCAAAATACTTTGTAACTATGGTTTCCAACAAAATTGACAAACTTGATTTTTGTCGAACTTGTAAAAACAGTATTTTTTTTGAAGCTTTCGCAGCCATGATTTTTTAACAAATAAATATTTTCGGGTTTTAAACCGCGTTCCATATTTACACTTTTCACAAAATTCGTTAAACTTAGAAAGCTTACAAACTTAGAAAAATTTACAATATTTGACGTTTCGACAGTCATATCGCTGTCTTCTTCAGAAAAAACTAAAACTGAAGGTATAGGATCCTGACAAGCCTTTATATTACGCCGTTCGGGTCAGTGGTTCGTGACAGTTTTGTCCATATCGGCGCTAGATCGATTCCATTATTCCTATTGAAATTGTCGTACTTCTGGGTTTCGATAACTTCCTTGTATAGTCTAGGCCAGAAGTTTAGGGATTTAGCCAACATTGTTGCCTCTTTAAATTTTATTGTGTGACCGGTGTTTAAGAAATGTTTCGCAGCAGCAGATCTTGTGTTATGCCCGGATGGCTTGGGACCGGCAACGACATCGTTAGACTACTTAATCCACCCATCGATGTCCCAGATGTTTACAAAAATACAGAAACAGCTAAAAGAGATGAATGAAAAACTAGAAAAAATTGTAGATGAGGTGAAATTGATGCGTGAAGAAAATCACTAGTTAAAACATGTAATAGAACAAAGCAAAAAAATAAAAATGCTGGAAAGAAAATTGGAGAAACAAAATTTAATAATGTAATAATTCAAGGAGTACAAGATGACGAAGAAAAAAATCAAAGAATTACAAAAAACAAGTTTCAAGAAATAATAAAGAAAATAGGAGCAAATGTTGACTTTACGGTAAATACCAAAGAAATAAATGTATATATATAAAGTCAGTATAAAATCAACAAAGAGAGGTTAATATTATTAGATTAAGAGAATTTTATAAAAAAAATTTACAAATGCGCTAAAAATTTAAAGGATACGAAAATTTAGATTAGTGATGATTTTACAGAAAGAATACACACGGAAAGAAAGAAACTACTTTTATATTTAAAAAAGGCTAGACAGAAAAGAAAGAAAGTTTTTTTTTAAATATGACAAATTAATGGTTAATAAAAAAGAAATGTGCCGTTACAACTTGGAAAAATCAGTACAGAAAAACACAAATAGTGTAAAACGCACAATGAGTGACCGAACATCAGAAAAACATGATCTAGATAGAGTAGCAATTAAAAAAAATTATTAGGACGGTTGAAAAAACTAAATAAGTTAGATGCAAAGGAAGAAACAAAATATGACGACCTAAACAATGCAACAGGAAATGGAGAAAGCCATAAGAAACGGGAGAAACCGAAACAAAAATAAAAAGGTAAAATAATATTTTGAACATGGAATGTGAGAACGTTGGCAAAAGTGCATTGCAAAACCTTATAAAACAAGTAAAAAATTACAAATTCGATATTCTAGCAGTGCAACAGATGAGATGGAAAGATAACAAAATCATGGAATATGAAGAATATAGCAGTGGTACGGTTGAATGAAAATCTGGAGTCGGTGTTCTGATTAATAAAAGAAAAACAATTAATAAAAAATTTCATACCACTAAATTAAGGCTTAGCAATGTTAAAATTAAGTTTAATTTTGTTTTTATTAATGTGCATGCACCAACGGAAGTTAAAGACACAGCTAAAAAAGAATAATTTTATACAGTGCTATCTGCTTAAATCAATCAAAGGTTGTTATTGATCTTTTGCAATGGTCTTATATGAGAGTCATACAATTTGCTGGTTCAAATTGTTTACACCAGAACCGATTGCTCTTCTATTAGGTGCAGAACTGCTGGATTATAGTTTTGAAAAAAATACATACAAAGCTCTAATGATTTAACAATATTTTGTTGAGTTTTCCAAAAATACAACAACGTCAGTTTTTTCAAAACACACATCGCTGCGTGGTGTTTCTACAGTTTTTTTTTTTTTTATTATGGCTTTGACTGCTTAGCTCTTTTCGCCATACAAAATAGATTCAAACTACGTGAAGTCATTTACCATCATATTTTTTCATACAACCCAATTGCTTTTATATACTGCAACATATTTTTCATGCTTGGTATACTACTGAAATTCCGCACAATATCCGCCTGTATGTCATACAGCTGCCGCTGATTAACAAAGTCTGCACAATCACTTATCACATGCTTCACAGTGAAGTTGGTGTTACAAGTATGGCATTGGGATCTAGGTTGACCCTTTAAAAGATATTCATGTGTTACTTTGGTGTGTCCTATTCTTAAACGATGTATTTTTATTTGCTCTTCCCTGCGAAAAAAGTGCACTTTTTTTTTACCTGTTGTTTAATATGCGTAAGGTAGGTATCTTCCATTTGCCACTTATCTTGCCAAATCTCAAAGTTTTTTTTTAGATGTACTTGAATGTCCGACATTTTAACATGTGACACGTTCATCTGTGGGGTTGTGATTGCTCGTCTTGCTGCACTATCTGCCTTTTCATTTCCAAGGATTCCTGAATGCTCAGGTACCCAAACAAACACAGGCTTGATTCCATATCTATTGAGATCGCACAGACACACCTGACATATATCGACCAAAGGGTCCCTCGTATACATGTCCGTTAAAGCATTTACAGCATTTAACGAATCGCTGATTATAATATAAGCTTTTTTGTGCGTACCATGGGAATGCATAGCAGTGCTTTCCATATTGCACACTGTTCGGCTACATATACTGAAGTTTCAGCTTTCAGGGCTCAACAATGGGTCACTTTATCTATTACCACAGCACATCCCGTTCCCAATTCACTTTTGGAACCATCGGTGTAGATAAGTGTCGTGTTTGTGTAGCTTTAAATGATATTTTTGAACGAACGTAAGTATTCTTCTTTCTTTGTTGTACTTCTGTGTAAGTTTTTAAGTTCTAGTCTCACCTCAATTTCAGGTATCAACCATGGCGCGTGCTCATACTTACTTTTGTAAAATAGCGTGGGTACTGTTTCCTCTATTTGCTCCAGAAATTCCTTGAAACGTATCCTGAAGGGTCGTGTTATAGTTACCCTTGTAGCAAAAACATTTTCTACTGGGAAAAAAAATCTACTATTCGGGTGAGTTGATTGCGATTTAACCTTTATTATGGAACTTATCATTAGATGTTTCCTCCGGATGTCTAATGGTGGTAGGCCTAACTCACAATAGAGACTACAGACGGGGGTAGTAGAGAAAGCACCTAAACTATACCTTATTCCCATATTATGGATCCTATCTAGTTTTAGCAACCGCGATTTGCAAGCTGACGCATAAACAATAGCTCCATAATCCATTTGCAAAATAATTATGAGGCGATATATGTTTAAAAGCGTTTGAGCTTCTGCACCCCATTTAGTATGGGATAGCACTTTTATTACGTCCATGGTTTTCACACATTTCTGTTTTAGATGTTCAATATGCACATCCCATGTAAGTTTGCTGTCAAAAAAGAGTCCTAGAAAGGCTGTTGATGGCGTGCATACAATCGGTCTATCCTGAATATACAATAATGGATCATCGTGCGGTTTACGGAGTCTACAAAAATGAACGCATTTGGTTTTGTCTTCAGAAAATTGGTAGCCAATTCTACTGCCATTTTTCAGGATATTATTAATTGCAGATTGTAATTTAACGCTTATCTGTCGTACAGTAGCTCCAGTGCAATATATAGCCAGATCGTCTACATATAGTGCCCGGAAAACATCCGAGTCAACTCCGTAAGCTATTTCATTTATTGCAATCAGAAACAGAGTACAGCTAAGCGTTGAGCCCTGTGAGACACCGTTTTCTAATATTTTAACATTTGACAGTGTGTTTCCTACTCGTACCTGAAAGTAACGATTGGACATAAAGGACTCGACAAATTTAGGTAATTTACCCCTTAAACCGTATTTATATAATTTTTTTAATATACCCTGCCTCCAGGTCATATCGTAGCCCCCTTTTATGTCAAAAAAGACCGCTATTAAGTGTTGTCTTGTTCTAAAAGCTTCCTGTATAGCATTTTCTAGTTTAACTAGATGGTCCACCGTTTATCGGCCTTTTCTAAATCCTGCTTGGTACGATACTATTTTAGGTTTTTTTTTTAAGGTAGTATTGCAGTCTTTTATTCACCATTTTTTCCATCAGTTTACCTATACAGCATGTAAGGCTTATTGGTCGATAGCTTGCTGCATTTAAAGGATTCTTTCCCCCTTTATTTATGGGTACCACTGTAGCTACCTTCCATTGTTCGGGGTATGTTCCCTGACTCCATAGGTCATTGAAAACCTTTAATAGATCAGTTTTTACTTGTGAGATTAAATGGCCTAGCATTTCATTTGATATTTCATCCGGTCCTGGTGCTCACCCATGTTGAAAGGTTTGTTATAGTCTAGTTCTTGTTCGGTACTGAAATTGAGAGGCCCTTCACTTTCATTTTTTTTGCACAAATTCCGGATCATAGTCATTATTACTGCTCATACTGGCAATGTGGCGGGCAAGAACTTCGGCGATTTCTTTTTCTTCCTCTAGGATATTGCCATTTTCGTTTCTTAAATGAGTTATTTGTTTATATCCAGCATTTTCTGATATTGCTTTTATTTTTCGCCACACCTGCCCTGTGTCTTGAGGAGATGATATTGTTGAAACATATTGGTTCCAGCTGTTTCTTTTACTTTCTAGAACAACACGTCTACTCACTGCTCTAGCTCTTTTGAACTGGATATGGTTTTCCATGGATAATTCCCTTTGATATTTTCTGAAAGCAATTTTCTTACTCTTTATTACCTTTTTAACTTCAGGATTCCACCAAGGCAAGGGTCGTTTAATACGTTTTCCATCTGATTTAGGTATACTAGTTTGAGCCGCATCTTTAATACATTTTGTTACATTATCCACATTTACAGGGCTACGTGTAACAAGGTTATTAGTTAAAGAATTCCAATCAGCCTTTTCTACAATCCATCTTTTATATATTACTTTTTCTCTTTGAGGTATATCCGTTCTTATAATAATTGGAAAATGGTCGCTGTTATGCAAGTCATTTATTACTTCCCACTTAAGACGAGGAGTTAGATTGGTAGAGACTAATGTAAGGTCAATAGCTGAAAACTTATTTGACCTAGCAATGTAATATGTAGACAAGCCGGTGTTTAGGATTACAATATCATCTCTGATCGGCCAATTTTCTAGTAATCTACCTTTCCTACACGTATTTTCTGATCCCCAAATCGGGTTATGGGCATTGAAATCTCCTGTAATAACGAAAGGTCGTGGAAGCTGATCAACAAATTGGGAGATTACATCTATTGTCCAATTATTATCAGGTAAGTAAATATTACAGACAGTGACTTGCAATGGTAAACGTATCTTAACGGCAACCGCTTGCAGATGTGTATTAATTTGAATCTTTTCATATACTACATTGTTTCGTAAGAGAATTAATACACGACCACTGCTTCTTTGATCGTTAATACCGTCTCGCCGTTCAATATCGTAACCTCGTAAGCGATACGGTTGATTATGCCTAAGATGAGTTTCTTGAAAGCAAAAACACATTGGGTTATACTCATGCAATATCATCTTTATGTCACAGTATCTCCTTATCATACCCCTACAATTCCATTGTATAATTTTATTTGTATCCATCGTAAAATGTTTGACTGATTATTAAATAACATGTAGATAAAATAAAAAAAAAGAAGAAAAAAAAAAGAAAAAAAAACAGATAACTGTGTATATATGGACAAAACAAATCAGATTAAAGACAAAGAAATGAATAAAATAGAAGACATACAATTATCCACCTTTATGCGTGGATTCTCTAGATGTAGACCGGGATCTCAAAGAATCTTGGGATTCATCCCTGGGTTTCCTAGTTTTACCTTTCGGCCAACCTCTTGGCTTCTTCACCATGTTGGTATCCTTTTGCTGGCTAAAAGAAGGCTGACTACCCTCGATGTAACCTTTTTCCTCAGGTGGTGTTCTCTGATCGTCTTTTCGTTTTTTATTTTCTCGATTAATATCAAGTGTAAGCTTCGTACTCGTCACCTCTTCTGTGCTACCCTTTCTCAAAGCAAACACAGCCTTCAGCGCATCTACTAAACTAGGCAACAGTTCCCTTTCCAATTCTTTTACATCTATACTTTTAATTTCGGGGCCGATTGCTTGAACAGCTTGAATGGGTATTCGTGCTGGAGCAGTAGCGACTTGCGCAAAGGAAGTACTTGGTGTTACCATTGTGTCTACTTTCTTCTTTGCATCGAAGTAAGACAGCCTTACTATCTTAACTTCTTGTATTTTCATTTCTTGTCTAAAGACCGCACACGTTTTTGCCGTGGCCTTATGCTGCCCTTGACAGTTTGGACATACAATAGGTTCTTCACACCACAAACCTTTATGGGTGGGTTTTCCACATACACACCGCTTATCGTGCTTGCAATTTACTGACGAGTGTCCAAATCTTTGACAAAAAATGTAGAACGTTTCACGATTTTGCGTGTCATCCTTGCGCAGGGCTCATGCTGATCTTCTCTGTATCGTTCCAATTTTAGTATATGTACCGCCGAAGCGAGTACGTTTCTACAGTTAAACTGTTGCTTAGAGAAACTTTGTAGAATTTTTGAGGCATTTATTGAGTTTTTTTTCTCCAAAATTTAAAAAAGGTGGGGAAATATTTTGTTTTGCTGTTCAACAAAAACCATTCGGAAGGATTCTCGTACTTTTGCCATTTTGATATCTTAATTGCGATTTAGAAAAAACTTTTTGCAAACTTTACGACGCTTTAAATAACTTACTTGTCTAAGTAAATCTAGTAAAATTTAGTCTGCTTATTGTAACTTTATATGTAATTACTTAATAATCACACTACTACTCGCCTACGAGTCGTCTTTGTTGTTTCCAAAAGAATCTAACAAATCTGTGCTAAATGACATTTCGCTGACAAGAAAAAACTGTACAATGAAATTTTTTTGACTTTGGTAAATCTTTGCACATTTGCTGTAGTCTTCACAAGAGATATTTGTTATATGTATCCTCAAATTTTATACTTGGTTTATATACGCTTTCAGAATTAAATAATTTAGAATCTAAACGTTTCTCTTTAGTTGCAGAAGTTTTGAAAAATTACGTTTATGTTGATGATGTGATTACTGGTGCAAACTACTCTGAAAAAGCTTTCAAATTACAAATGGAACTAATAATAAGTTTTCTTTTTTTGACGGGTTTTGAATTAAGAATGGGATAGCAATTTGCATCATACTTTCAAAAACGTTTTTTCATATTTAATTTTTGATAACAAAGGTCCTAGTTTTATTAAAGTTTTTTGATTACAATAAAATCTTACAAAAGATGATTTTGTGTGAAGTAACTCAAATTTATGATTCACTTGGTTTTCTAACGCTGGCGTTACTTTACCAAAGCATCTTATCAAAAAATTCTCATTTTTAGTCGCAACTAGCTCGTTATGTTTTATTAAAATATCAACGTTAAATAAAACTACATGGAGTTTTAGACGTTTATCAAATTGGTTATGGTGCTGCCTTGTACGATTGCACAATTTAGAATTTGCAAGATGCAGAAACTATCTTGATCTTCGCAAAAACTCAAGTTGCTCTTACAAAAATTATGTTCCTTGTTTAAAGCTATTAAGCTCAACGTTTTATTTTAAAAAAATTTATACATGGACAGACTTCAAAATAGTCTTAATTTAGCTTAAAGCATCCTTTGTACTCAAATCATTGGAAAATTTTAGTTACTAACCGCACTACGTATATTCAAAAATTGCTTTCATCAGTGGCGTAACTACTAGGGGTGCAAGAGGTGCAACCGCACCCCGGCACCATGGGCAGATAGGCGCCGCAACGCGTTCACAGTTCTCATAACAACTGATTAATTTTGTATTCAAAAAAAAAAATAGCAGTAAAGATGCGTCTTGCTTTATTTCAAATATAAAGCCGGCCTTTCTTTCTCCGAGGGCCGCCGGTCGAGGCGAGTCGCCTCACGATTCACATACAAAATGACAGCACAGTTGTAATACAAAACCGAGAATAAATGCAACGTTGATGAAAATTTAATAAAGTAAATATTATGTACTGTAAATTTAGAAGGCAAAACAATTTTAGATTATTAGACGAAAAACTAACAAGGCACGTAAAGTTCATGTTTTACTTCGCATTCGCATGGGAAATTTGAAATAGTCACTTCGATTTAACATTTTTAAATTTGTGTTTTTGGTAAATTTTATTATTGATTGGCGAACAAGATCATAAAAGATCAGTACATACCTATATTATATAATAATCTTTTAAATAATTATTGGTGAAGCAAACATGAATCGTTGATCGTTCCTTCTTATAGGCAATGAGTAAATGAAAGCCCATCGGGTGGGAATTCTACAAGCGAAAAATAGTATTAAAAGAAAAAAAGGCAAAATCACCTAAAATTAGTCATTTTTTTCAACCGGCTTCATTTCCACCAAGTCCATCAACTAGTTCTGCTCCATCAGAATCATTACCCGACTCATCAATATGCGAAAGCCCCACTACAGAAAAAGATGAAGGACACCAGCCACCCCTAATAACAAATACGCTAAATAATAAAATTGATGATAAAACTCTAGAAATCTATAATTAATTAGTGAGTGAGGGATTAACTGATAACTCCGAAAATTACTTGGTGAAAAAAGTTTTGGGTGAGAAATGCCCCACGTACGTTGCGCACTATCCGATGAATATCAACAAGGCTTATGTAAAAAAATTCATTTTACTATATGGTTCATGTAAACCAAAGAGACCTTTTCCTAGTGATGCCTATAATCGATGTTTTTCTGTGATATATTACACATTAAAATCTAAATGTGGGTTACAAATGGAAAGACAGTGGTTGTGTTATTCTTCTAGTTTAGATAAATGTTTTTGTGAACCATGCTGGCTTTTTGCCAATCGAAATCACAGAAATTTCAAAGTGAATTGGATAGACGGTGTTTCAAATTGGAGAAAATTAACAGCTAAAATTGTGAAACATGAAGAATCGTCGGTACATCTTGAGGCTTGTGTTGTTTATGATCATTCGAAGAAAACGGGATTAATTGATAAACATATTCAAAAATCGATAAGAAAAGAAGCAAATTTTTGGCGACAAGTCTTACGTAGATTAATAGACGTTTCTCTGACTTTGGGTATGTGCAACATTCCTTTTAGGGGGCACCGGGAAAAAATTGCTGACGGCGTCGCTGAGGGTGGCAATTTTTTATCTATTATAAGTTTATTGTCTAATTACGATCCTATTCTGAAGCAGTTATTAGATAAACCTAATGGTTCTGTAAAATATCTTAGCCCTAAAATTCAAAATGAACTTATTCCCAAATGGTTAAAACAATTTTTAATAAAATTAAGGATGCGCCATTTTTTTCGTTGATTTTAGACACAACGCAGGATATTACAAAATTGGATCAATTAAGCATCGTATACAGATACGTAAAAGTTGTAAGAGATGAAAATAATCGACCTGTCGACATTCAAATTAAAGAGACCTTTACAGGATTTCATGTTGTGGATGATTAATCTGTAGCAGGCTTAGAAAAACTTATTTTTGAAGAGTTTGAGACCAAGGGGACTGAAATTTCTAAACTGCGTGGGCAAGGATATGACGGGGCAAGTGTGATGAGCGGTTCTTATGGAGGTTTACAAGCCAAAATTTCTCAGGTACAACCAAATCCCCCATATATTTATTGTGCAGCGCACAATTTAAATTTGGTTTTAAACGATGCTGTTAAAGGTGTTGAAGGGGCAACTCAATTTTTTGATATTGTCGGTCAGATATATACATTCTTTAGTAATAGCATCAAACGTTGGGAATTACTTAAATGTTCAAGTCTGGTGAATTCGATTACTTTGAAGAAATTAGCACCAACACGTTGGTCGTCAAGATACGACTCTTTATTTGCCCTTCGTTATAACTACAAAGACTTATTGCGCGCTCTTACCGAAATAAGTTTAAGAAGTAAAAAATTGGACGAGAGGACAGAAGCTGCTGGCATTAGAAAAAACTGTTAGTCGTTTTCTTTGAAAAAAAATTACAAAATGTTAATGTAGTTTCAAAATTATTACAATCCGAAGACTGTGATATGATTGAAGCTGAAAATTTCTTGAAAACTGCATATGGCGAAGTATTAATATTAAGGGACCAGCATGATCAATTAAAAGCAACTGCTAAAAATCTTGCTGAAAGCTGGGGTACAGAGCAAGAATTCAGAGATAAACGAGAAAGATTAATTAAAAAACACTTTGATGAACTGAGTAGCGACATTAGATTTAAAAATCCTGATGAAAAATTTCGTATAATAACGTTTAATTCAGTAATAGATATTATCGCCTCGCAAATAAAAACACGATTGAACGGATTTTATGCTGTAGTAAATAAGTTTAAAGTGATTAGTCCCAAATTTCTTACCATTGCAACAGATGATCAATTATCAAAAAGTGCCATGGAGCTTGCCAGGAAATATAAAAATGAGCTAAATGATACTTTTCCTACACAAGTTTTATCATTTAGATCAGCACTACGTCAGGATATTACAAAATGCAAGAGTATAAAAGAGCTAGCAAAAATGCTTATCTGTGACAACTTTACAACAGCAAGCAATGTCCCAGATTTATGTACGGCTGTTTTTTTCTTCTTAACCATACCAGTTACCACCGCAACAGCAGAAAGGTCCTTTTCAAAGTTAAAGTTAATAAAAAACTTTTTGAGAAGTATTATGTCCCAAGAAAGGCTTAGTAGCCTAGCGATGATAAGCATAGAAAACGAATTTGATAAAAGAATAAATTTTGATCAGTTAATAGACACTTTCGCGGAGGCAAAAGTCAGAAAACAAGTATTTAAGTGACTAATTACAACTAATTTATCCATATTAGATATAGTTTAGGTATAGGTACATACATTATATAGTTATCGTTTGTTGTGTTTTCATTCTTTTTTTTTTATATAAAACGTTATTTCCTATTGATATTAACATTTTTTAAAACCTTGCTATGACCATTGTAATGTAGGTTCAAATAGGCGCTCACGAAGCTATTGCCCCCCGGCGCCAACGGATGTAGTTACGCCACTGGCTTTCATTAGCATTATGGCGTTACGTTCTTTTTTTTGGCAAAAAGAACCTTGACGATATTGGAAGAAGACAGTTCATGGCTTAATTTATCGGCTATTATTTTAAGATCACATTCATAAACGTCTTAAAAAGGTGCCAAGACATGTTTAAATATTTCTACAGTCACATCTTTTGTTAATTAAAAAAATTATCATTTAGAAATTTGCAACGCATTCTTCCTCATGTTTTTTGTTTTGTTTAAAAAAAGATTCTTGTATTCGTGCAAATCCTAAACCACTCACACGTTGCAAGATTAACCAACCTTCTTATTGAATGAATCAAGTTAAAGCCTTCTCGCATGCTTGTTTAGATTACGCCAGACGTTTTCTCATTATTTTTTTCTGAACTAAAAACGTTAGGACGTTACAACGTATGTGTTTTTGTGTGCTGCGCTACTAAACCAATTCATTTAGAATCAGCTTCAGATATTTTTTCAGAAACATCTTTGGCAGCTTTTCGTAGATTTACTGCTTGTCGTCTTACATGTTTTACTATTTCCAATAATTAAGCAACTAATTTTGTAGGGATTAATCGTGATTTCTAAGATTTAACTAGACAAACTGCTGCTAATTTTGACATCAAATGAAATTTAAATCTTCCTGTCGCACTCTATTTCAATAGATTAGCTGAAGCTGGAGTAAAATCTTTTAAGACTTACCTTTACATAGTTATTGGTAGTCAAATTTTAATTTATGAAGAATTCTATACTCTATTCATTTTCATTGTGCCATTATTCAATTACAGGACGTTTTTGCCTTTTAAGATCGTCTCTCTAACCTCGTACATGATCCTGATTTGTCATAATTAAATATAAGTTGTCTAAGATATCAAATTTTTTTGTTGTTTTAGTTTATTAGTTAAATTTATTGTTTTTTTCTTATCGCGTTACCATGATTTACATTTATATTAGTAAGTTATAATAGTTAAGTTCTTTTAACTAGTTTTTCTTTTGTTTTGGTCTAGTTTACCCAGCATCCTACATTTCGTTGGTCGATTTCTTGTTGGTTTTGCGAGCCACCGGGACGGACTCTTTAGTGTAAAACGTATGACCTTGTTTATTCTTCATTATAAGTTTAGTATTTGTTTGGCGTTTATCAAAAAACGTTAGTTTAGTTTTAGCTTCGACACGGCGTTACTGCGAGGACCTTGCCCGCAACCTTTTTGACACTGTCTTCCAAAAGACAGCTGGTCAGCCAAGAAAGATCTGCAGGATCTTACTTAAGTTGTTATTTATATTTTCCTTATTTGAAATAGTGGTCTTGCTGATAAGCACCTAATTAGTCTAGACGACATTGAACAAGATGCACAGTTAGAATTAGTCTATATCTAGATAATTAGTTACTTTTTTATAGATGTATGTATCTTTGTAAGTTGTCTATTTTTCGTAATTTAAATAATAGCTTATGCTAATTATTTTTTTTTATTTTTTCTTTGTCTATTTTATATATTTCTATCTCATTTTTTTCTCTCATTTATTACTTTTGATTATAAGAATAACTAAAAAAATTTATAAATTTATTTAAAAAAAAATTGTGTTTAGTATACCTACACAGAATTTGACAAAGCAATTTTTGAAAGCTTTTAAGAAAACGCTTAAAAATATATCATTCGAAGAAAATTAATATTATGCGAAACTAAAATGAATGTATAAAAAGCTTTCGACATAAAATACGTTCTATCTCTCACATAATAAATTAATGTTAGTTGAATACATTAATATTAAATATTCTATTAGCAATATGTATTCGCGCAAAAATTTTAACAAAATGTTATTTAATATCTAACTAAGCTTTAGCGATTAAAAACAATTATGATTGCTGTTTAAAGTTAAATTTTAAATAATTTTTAGCTGTTTTAATTATGAAAGTTGCATGTTATATTTATTTAATCTAAAACGAATATAAGTAATTATTTTTTATTTATGTTAAACATATTTGTTACCGATTAAAAATATTCAAAGGTTTTGTAATAACAACGTATATTCTGGATTTAAATTATGATTTATTCTTACAGCTCACTATGTTTGGTAATTTTTTTAGATACTACAAAAATGATGAAATATGCAAGTAAACATAAAAATTTATGACATACTACATGCAGCAAACAAACATACTGATAATTAACATGTTATTAATGTTACGTTACAAAACCAAATAAAATTTGTTAAAGAATTATCTAATCAATACCAAAAAACACAAATAACGTTTTGTTATATAATTCCACATTTAAAAATAAAAAAATAGGTACATACTAATAAAAAAAGAGAAAAATGAAATTGGTAATTTGGTTGTGAAAATTCAATTGTATGTTGTACGATGATATAACAGACAACTATAATTAATATATTATTGTTCAATGCTAAACATATTGTTTTATGTATTTATCAGGGTTAATTTACTTAATCAACAATTAGATTTTTTGTGCTTAATTTTATTTGTATTTTTTTTGTTTCGGTTGTTTCTTATCGTTTCTCTCATATGTTATAAAAAGTTTTTTATGTAAACTGTTACCAACCTTTTTTCTAGCGGGTCCTGCTGGTAACAACCAAAACGGACTGAATAATTCTTTTCGCATGAAAGTAAAATATTAATAATGATCATCAATACACTAAAATTAGTTGAAGACTTCATACAATAAATAAATAGTTAACGAATCAGAAAGCTAAATATCGAACAATACAGATGAGTAAGTAACAGAACTGTAGGATTAATACAATTAACAAAATTGAAGACGGAAGGTAAACAAAAAACGTTAAAATTAAAAAATATATATCTACAGGCTATCGACAGCTGATCAATCCTTTGAATGTAGCCCTTAAGGTCATAATCCTAATTTTGTTAGTACCGGGATTTAATTGATTCAAAAAGTTTAAATATAATTAGAATGCAATAATAGTTGTAGTACCCGTAATTATGGTTAAAGAACAAATTTTAAGCTTCCGTCAATTTACTAAAATTAACAAAATAAAAAATGACGGTAACTGCCATACTTGAGAGAGGTTCAGTAGAGAGAATAACGATCTAAATCTTTCAGTAAAAAATCTTCATTAGAAACCAATTTTAATCGCAAATAGAGTAATATCAAAAGAGTGAGCGGTCAAAATTTTTACAAAATTAACATATTTGCAACAAATGTCCAAAACAAAATAGTACGCATCGAGGCCTGTTGATTAACGTCATACTACCAGTAACACACTCGTTTAAAGTGCGGTACTAAGTATTTTTGTTAAAGTGTGAAATGTAAAAATTTATTAATAAAGACACGTAACAAAACGTGTAGGGTAATGGTAGGTAAGAGTACGCAGTCGGGTAAGGGTAAACAATTTTCAGACAGTTGGCAACACTGCAGAGAGTTTGTGTAGTTACGCTTTAATGTGTCTGCAACAGCAGAAGAAGTCTCCATATTGTCACCGCTCTGCCACTCGTTGCTTGGATTTAAACACACAACAATAGATTAGAATTTTAAGTTTATAGTATAGTGTTAAAGAGCAGTTACTAGGTGACAATTTAAGGTTAGTTTGGGTTAAGTGTCTGCATGATGCTGACATTTAGCAGCGATTTTGTAAAGCACTACAATGATAGCCAAGAGTACGCGGCACTGCGTATTCTTGTTTTCACAAACAATTTCTTTTTGTGAGTGGTTGTTGATGTATTACATAAACTTCTTGATGAATTTTTGGTGGATTTATTTTAGTTTTACAGTATTTTATAAGTACATATGTACATGCGACCCTTATGGCTGCTGATGTCGCTATCTATTATGGGTAATTTTCCCCCTTAATACTAAAAAGTCCGCGTTATTTAAACGCATATAAAAGTAAGTTTCAACATATTGCCCGCCTTGAACTAAACGGTTCAAAATAAGTTATATAATATGGATAAGTAACTAGTATAACTAAAACATAATTTGTAATCTTTAACAAAAAATTGTTTTCTTAACGGATAGTACAGAAATATATTCCCCTTAAATTGAATAATACTTAAACTAAAAAATTTCGTTTTAATTTTCCACTGGCAACAGGCACAATTTGTTAGTAGCTCTTTTAAACTCGCCACTAGCACATTTAACCGTCACTACTCTAGTAACTCCATCACTGCCTGTGTGCAGCTGAACAACTTGACCCAAGCGCCAATTAGCTGGAGGTAAGTGAGATTCTTTAAGAAGAACTAGAGATCCTAATTTGATATTTGCTTCATTCAGCTTCCATTTAGTTCTTTGTTGTAACGTTGTGATATATTCTCTTGACCATTTTGTCCAGAAATGTAGATTTAATTGTTGCAATAATTGAAACCGTGTTAACCGATTTTGCGGTAAGTCTTTCAGGTTAGGATCAGGAATGTTGGTAAATAAACGACCAATTAAGAAATGGGCTGGAGTAAGACATTCAAGATCGTTTGGATCGGACGATAAAGGTGTAAGAGGTCTTGAGTTAACTATACTTTCAATTTGAGTCAATAGTGTATGAAATTCTTCATAGGTAAGATTAATGTTTGACAAGATTCTTTTAATATGATATTTGACATTCTTTACAGCACTTTCCCACAACCCACCAAATGTAGGGGACCCTGGAGGTATAAAATGCCAATTGATGCCCATGTTAGATACTGAATCTAATATTTCCGTTTTGTGTTGTTTAAAAAATGTGACTAACTCGATTAATTCGTTTTTTGCGCCTACGAAGTTAGTAGCATTGTCACTATATACGTTTGCCGGTTTTCCACGTCTAGCAATGAATCTTTTAAAAGACATTAAAAATGCCGTCGTACTTAAACCTGTTACTAATTCTAAATGTATGGCCTTTACTGAAAAACAAATATATACTGAAATGTAACATTTAGTGAATTTAGCACCTCTACCTAGTCTATCCTTTAGAGTATACGGACCTGCATAGTCAACGCCTGTGGTATGAAATGGATACATTAGTAGAGTTCTGTCAATTGGAAGATTGCCCATTAATGGAGTCAAATAAGTATTGTTAAACCTTGCACACTTAACACAATTTTTGATAATTTTTTTTGTATTGTTCATACCAGAAATAGGCCAAAATCTTTCGCGTAAACTATTTAGTGTTAATTTTGGTCCCGCGTGTAATAGTAATTCGTGCTCTCGTTTGATTAATAAATCAGTTAAGTGGTTCCGCTTTGGTAATAATATGGGATGTTTCTTATCATAATTAAAATTTGATAACTTAAGTCTTCCTCCTACACGTAGTATTCGTTGAGTGTCTAGAAACGGTGCTAAACTTAGAAGTTTGCTGTCTTTAAAAACTGAGTCGTGTTTGGTTAAATGACGAATTTCTTTGTAAAATGTCGATTTTTGAACTAATTGTAGTAATTTATTCAAAGCTTCCTGCAATTCGAAAGTAGATAATGGGCCTGCTCTGCGTTTAGTTTTATGGTTTTTAGCATTATTGAAAAATCTCAGACAGAATGCCATTACCCTTTGAACTCGTGTAAACGTGGAAAATCGATCTATAGGAAATTGATCATTATCGTTTTCAATCAAATGACAAATTTGTACGCAGCGTTTTTCTTCTTCTAAATTTGTGAATTCGCTTATATCCTTACATAGGTTGGTTTCCAACCCTTGCGATAAATAGTCTGGCCCATGCCACCATAATTTGCAGTTACTTAATTTGCTAACTGTCAGGCCTCTCGTTATTAAATCCGCAGGGTTTTCACTAGATTTTACGTAAAACCAGTTTGACGCCTTAGTAAGTCTTTGTATTTCTGCAACACGGTTAGCTACATAAGGTTTCCATTTATTATGGTCTGAATTGATCCAACATAAAGTAATTTTTGAGTCGCTCCAAAAGTATTCATTATCTATATTGAGTTTTAATATGAGTTTTATTTTACCGTTTAACTGAGCCGCTAACCGGGCTGCACACAGTTCTAAACGTGGTAAGGTTATTGTTTTCATAGGAGCTACTCGCGATTTACTAGCTAATAAATTCACCGATATTTTGTTTGATTTGTTAACCGATTTCATATATATACATGCTCCAAATGCTCTTTCAGATGCATCTGCAAAGATATGTAATTCTATGTGTTTGCTCTTTTCGATTAACGCGTGTCTAGGAATGGAAATTGTACTAAGATTTTGAAGATCGTTCTTAAACGTTTTCCATCGCGAAAATAACTGCATCGGAATAGATTCGTCCCATGACAACTTTAGTTGCCATAGCTCTTGTATTATAAGTTTAGCTATTATAATAATAGGAGCTAATAATCCCAATGGGTCATATAACTGGGCTGTAATCGCCAAAATATTTCGTTTTGTTATTTCTTTGTTATTTAAATTTAAATCAAATGAATAATGCATTGAATCATGTAACGAATTCCAATGTATTCCCAACGTCTTATGACTTGCATCAGATGCATCCATAAGAACGAAATTACTCAAATCACCCAACGCCTCAACGTTACTATGAAACTTTCTTAGATTGCAACCTGCCGACTGTAAAATGTGTATTAAATTGACTTTAATTTCCTTGATGGTATCTAAATTGTCGTGTCCTGTCAAAAGATCGTCCACGTAAAAGTCTTCAATCAAGATTTGAGATTCTAAAGGATATTTATCCTTGATTTCAATGCCTATTTGATTTAAACATCGGACAGCTAAATATGGTGCCGACGTAGTACCGTACGTTACCGTATTGAGTTGAAAAATAGCAATTTCGTCGTTACTATTTTCGCGCCATAAAATGCATTAATATTTACGTTCGTCTGGATGTATCCAAATTTGTCGATACATTTTTTCTAAGTCTCCTGCAATTACAAATTTGTGCAGTCGGAATCTAACTAGTATTGAGAAAATATCGTCTTGTAATTTTGGTCCAGTATATGGTACGCCGTTTAGTGATACTCCCGAAATTGATTTGCAAGACCCGTCAAATACAACTCGTATTTTTGTTGTCGTACTAGATTCATTAAACACACAGTGATGCGGTAAATAAAAGTATTCAGAATAAGATGCCAAATGTGTTTCCTTTCTAATAAATGTCATATGTTCTAGTGCTAAATATTCAGTAATAAATTTACAGTATTCTTGCTTTAACGCCATGTTGTTGTTTAGTTTCTTTTCAAGAGTTAAAAAACGTCTTCGTGCAATATTGTAGTTTGAACATAACTCTAACAAATTTGATTTAAAAGGATACCTAACGATAAATCTTCCGTTTATATCTCGTAATGTAGTTTTTTGAAAATGATGTTCGCAGTATTCTTCATCGCGCGTCAAGGATTTTTTAACATACTCGCTTTCATTCATTTTCCAAAAGTTATTTAAATTTGTATTAAGCTCATCCAATGTGATGTAAGCTAAAGTACTTTGTTTGAGTTGATTTGCATCTGCAGTATTTGGAAAATCACGATTAATAATTTCTCTAGACAAAATCCAACCAAATTTAGTTTTTTGAAAAGTAATTGACCTCTGTTGAAATTGTCCGACCGATATCAGCGACCAAAAAATGCTAGCACCTAACAAAATCTGAATAGGTTTAGATTCATTAAATGTTGGATCAGCTAACCTTATATTTACAGGAATTTTTATAATACTAGAATTCAAGTTCTGCGTGGGAAGCGCGTTCGCGATTTGTGGTACGATTAAACACCTTAATTTTGTCGAATAATCGTTTATTGTCGATTTTATAGTGGTTTCTACACAGTGAGTAACCTTTAACGCTTCTTGAGTTATTCCTATAATATTGGTTTTAAAAGGAATTCTATTAAGAAATAATTGATTACAAGTGTCTTCAGTAATAAAATTAGATTGTGATGCACTGTCTAATAACATTCTAACTTTATGTGGATTACCAGTTATATCATTTATGTAACCTAAAGCAGTCGATAAGATTACTTGAGGGTTTATATTTAACAATGAATAAGTATTTGTCACAAGTGAAGTACTCGATTCGTATGATTCGTTTATATTGGTATCTACAACCTTTGTTTCTGTGTTTGCATTAACAGTATTTATGTGTAGAAGTGTATGGTGCTTTTTATTGCACGTCTTGCACTTAAAACTTGATTTGCATTCGCTTACTAGATGACCTTTTCTTAAACAATTTATGCATAATTTTAGTCTTTTAACAATTTCGATTCTATTTTGAGTATTCGCTTTCAAAAAACTTTCACACTGACGCAACAAATGATTATTTTGACAATTTAAACAAGTAACTAAATTTTCATTAACTGTAGCATAAGAACGTACAGATTGTTTGGGGTGTACATTGCGCGATGGTTCTATACGTTTCTTGGAAATTGATTCAAGTGTTATTAATTTTGAAAATAAGAACTCGAGAAGATCATCCAACGTAGGAATACTGTTATTATCTGAATGCGTCATGTTTAGTTTTGTCTCCCATTCTTTTTCGGTTTGAATGTCCACTTTTGTAATAATTATTGGAATTAGCAATGAATTCCACGAATCCACTGGTTGATCTAAAGCCCGTAAACAATTGATGTGCGTTTGTAATTTGTTTATTAATTCTTTTAATGAAATAGGTGAATCTCGTGTCACCTGTTGTATATTCAAAATATTTTGAACGTGGTTATTTATGATTCGTCTTTTATTGTCATACCGTTTGTTTAATAATTTCCACGCAACAGAGTAATTTAAATCGATTGTTTCTAAAGTGCCCACTAATTCTAACGGTTCGCCCTTTAAACTTGATTTTAAATATGTTAATTTTTGTGCATCTGTCAATTGATTGTCTCTATGTATAATATTAAAAGAATCGACAAAACTACGCCAAGCAGTAAATGCTCCATCAAAACTAGGTAGATTTAGTTGGGGTAATTTTACCATACGTTTAGTTTGTATAAACGACATGCCACTATCTTCTGCGATTGACCTGACATCGTCATTGTTATCGATGATATTAGTATTAGTATTAGACAATTGATCAACTAATCCAGGGTTAGTAATTAGTTTTGCTTTGCTAAGAACTTCATAATACTTATTATAAAATTCTTCGCGTTCTATTAATTCTAATTGTTTATTTTCAGTATTATCGAATATTAATATTTCAATTTGTAATTGAATATCATCAAATTGTTCTAACACGTTTCCGATTTTGTTTTTCTTTCCATAGTATTAGCAATAATGGGTTTTGTGATGTTTTGAATGTCAATATCATCCAAGTATTTTTGAAAAATAGTAATCTGCGATTTTAAACATCCCCTTTTTATGTGCAATGATTTTAATAACTGTGCATCGACCATTATTGACACAAATTTGGTAAAATAATAATGAAAAGGTTTCAAGGATAGACTTACGGTTATTGTAGCTATCACAACGATAGGAACTCACTTTGTCGGAACGCCGCGCTTGACTTCGGAACTGATCGGACTCGCCCTTGGTTGATGATGATTTTTCTTACAATTATGTAATAATTAGAATTGTATGTAAATTAAAGTATTACTTGCATCCGGCTCGAAGGACCAATGATGTATTACATAAACTTCTTGATGAATTTTTGGTGGATTTATTTTAGTTTTACAGTATTTTATAAGTACATATGTACATGCGACCCTTATGGCTGCTGATGTCGCTATCTATTATGGGTAATTTTCCCCCTTAATACTAAAAAGTCCGCGTTATTTAAACGCATATAAAAGTAAGTTTCAACAGTTATTTTGGCGTGTTATATTCCAGTTTCTTGATAACCCGTTTTTAATAGTAAATTAAGCAAACAAATTTCATTTTATTTTAATTTACAATTTTTTTGACATCTTATTAACTTATCCAAAGTTTTAAAACACGTTGTTTTCAATCTTTATGACGCTGTGGCATGGCTTCCTGCAAACGGAAAACGTACAATCTTTACCGCAGACACAATGGAAGAAGTATTAAGCATTTGATTGAGATGTTATTGATGAATCACTGTTTGCATCTTCGTCAGTAACAGACTAAATTGTAGATTATCCAACTGAACCTAATGATCAACAAAATGATGTGGAAACCACAGGCCAAGCAATTGATAATCCAGATAATTCTCTAAACTTAAGCAAAGTGGTAGACAAATTAAGCATAGTCCCGCTACAGAATAAACTAACTACACAAAATTCTGAAAACCAAAATGTAACATCAAACATTTCTGTTAATATTCACTCAATTTTACCACTCTCAAAAATAAAAGCAAAAGAAAACAAAAAATGAAGGCAAAGACTAAAAGAATGTAAGGTAGAGTCAATAAAAAAAAGTCAAAGGACAAAAACTACAAGCAACAAAAAGAAACTCCGAAAGTGGCAAAATGGTTTAACGTTATATTAAAAACTTAAAACTCAGCACAAGTAGCGCTCAACCTCTTTCTGAGGGCAAAATCAACCTTTGTCCGGGATGCAGAAATCTTTTTTTGACAATTGAATCCAGTGTGGGATTTGTAAAGAGTGGCCAAAAGTACGCATATGACACTTTTTCTTAAACTTTTGTTTATATTAATACGTCTAAAAGCTAATGGTTCTATCAAACTCGCAAAAACAACTTAGTACTCCACATTAACTAGTTTTTTTGTGCTGTCTTTACTGAAAACATAAATATTTATTTGTTAGCTTAGTTACGTAATAAAGAAAAAAAAATTGTAAAGTAGAAAATTAAAAGCTACGTAAAACTAGACATTTTAGTTATATCTGTACTACCAACATTATATTTGTGATAAACTCACTCTCAAGCAGTGCTCGGCTTGGGGTTCGTTGTGCTATACTTTACCTTCGACTCTTGTTACATAAATTACTATTACAAACTAATCAGTTTTATGTGTTAATTGGTATAACCTTAATATTTATAGTGAAGTAGTTTAATACTTTGTTTTAATCTTAAAATATATCAATTTTCAGTACAATTGACAGTGTCAATTTTATGTGATGCGTTTTCTTACATTATTCATAATTTATTTTAATAGAAAGTAGTTATTTACGTGTGGTAACTTATACTTTACCGCGCGAAATTAGTTTAAAGCAAGACACGCAGCGGAATGCTTTGATAATTGAGCGATGTAAAATGAATAACGCATACGAAATCTACTAAATTTTTTGATTGGCAAATGTATTCATAAGTTATCGTTTTGTCACTATATGTTACATATAGCAGTCATGTCAATTTGTCAAAATATTTGTACTCAGCGGTATTATAGTAATCTGTAATCGGTTTTGATCTTGCAGTCTTGTCTTGGTCTCGTAAGATTTGCAAGACCAAGATCAAGAACAAGATAACAACACCATTAGCAAAACCAAGATCAAGACTCAAGGTTGTAAGACCAAGACTGGATGCAAGACTAACTCTACAAAATATCGTCAAAAACAAGACTATCTTGGAAGACTCTTGCAGTTTTTTTCTTATTACAAACAATTCTGTTTTTTTATTTATCTCACATACAAAAAAACATTTGTTTTCCCAAAAAAATGATTGCATGTATACATGAAAATACAAAGTTTTTTGAAAAAAGTTTATTTTGACCTTAGTAAAATGAAGTTTGTTTGAAAAATAAAATTATAACTAATAGGCAACCACTATTATCATCTTAAACAAAATATTTACTTAAACCAAATAAACCTATTTGAAATTTTACTAAAAACTAATTTAATCAAAATAAATCATGCCAAGAAAGTATTTTATAATTATGGTGTACAATAAAACAAATTTAGTTTTTCAGAAGAAGAAAGTTTACAGTAAATTTGTATTTAAACAAAATGAAACCATATAGGTAGATAGGTACCAATAAAATATTAATTTTTATCGATTCCTAAACTGTTCCAAAGCGCTGTTACAAATTTTAGCTTATTTGAATTAATTTAATATTTTTTTGAGTATATCGAATATAAGCTCTTTACATTTCTATGATTTAATAAAAGTATATACAAGTAATAAAATAACTCGTAAAATAACAACTTGTGGGAAAGTCCCAAAGTCTTAAATCTAAATTTGTAATACTCATGCAAATCCTTCAAACATGCCGAGGCGTTGTTTTTTTTCAAAACAACTAAATTCACAAAACTTAAAAGTACATCTATTGTAAAATACAACGGACGCATTGCAAATGCAATAGTGCTTATTATTTAATATTTGCGGGAATAAAATTGACGATCATTTAGCACATTTCAACAAGTTTGTACTTTCACAAATATTTTTACTTGTAAGTAATTTAAATTTAACCAATCAATAAAAAATGTAGGTATATGCAATTCTAAGGTCCTTCAAAATTATGAATTAAAATTAATTTGCTTATGTATTTATGTGTTTGTATTTTGATAGTTTATTGAGTATAAAATTAAATTAAATTTTGTTAGATCGTTGACATGTAAAATTAAAAATAAAGTAAGTTAATATTCTGTATCATTGTTCTTATTGCAGGTTTAGTAGATTAATGAAAAGTAAAAAATTCTGTCTAATCCACATTCATTTTGAATAATAAAAATTATAAGCAATACATGTTTCCACTTTTTTAATACTTAAGCCGCTTACAGATGTAGTTGTGTTTGTAGATGGCTTAAGTATCAAAAAAGCCGAAACATGTGTCGATTATAATTTATGTGGGTTAGACAGAATTTTTTACTTTTTATTAAAATAACCTAATTTTTCCTTATTAATCAAATGTTTATTAAAAAGTATCTTTTTTAACAACATTTACTTTCATTGTGAAGTTTTATTCATAGTACGGTGTAAAAATGAAAGACTGCAAAAGTCTTGCGTGTAAGACTAAGAACAAGACCAAAAGTCTATATTTAAGACGTATATTTTATTCACATTTTTGTTTCTATTTACGTTGTTATTTTGGCTCAGCATATTACTTTTTGCTTTTATATTTGTTTGTGTACACATCTGTTTTATAACAATCTATTTTAATTCACCATTACAACATTTCGTAAGTATTTTTAGGTTATAATTGTGTTTTGTTAATTTACACAATACTAATTTAGATAACAAGCGTCGAAAGTACAGCATAGCATAACGAACGTTAATGCGGAGCGAGGTCGCACAGCCGAGCGTTGCATGTGAGTGAGGTATGCTGTGAAACTTGAGACGAGAGTAACGTATATTATTTTTTCAGTTGCTTTTTGCGAAACAAATATATTGTTGGTACTACATTTATTACTGTCTGTCAAATTTGACATTATCTTTAACATCGTTTTTTTTAATTTTAACTGAATTTTAAGATCTTCTAAATGACATTTCCACCTGTCGTATACTTGTTAGTTTTATGAGAATTTTTAGTTTTAATTTTGCCACTCTAGAACTGTTTTCACTCATTACGTAACTACATTAACGACAAATATTGACGTTTGCGATGTTGGCAACACAAAAAATAAATTATTGAGTTACTAGTACAAAAACAGTATTAATTATTGATTAAATTAACTTTTTTATTACAGTTTTAATCCATAGAGAGGAGAAGCCAAAAAATTGTAAAGCACAAAACATTATCTCTATCTCATTAATAATAAATAATTAACAAACAGCTTGTCAATGTCCATAGAACATTTTACTATTTCAACAATTAATAAAAATAAAAAATAATTAACAACCTAAATTAGTATTTATTTTAATTTAAGTTTATTCTTTTTAGAAAATATCTGTCACAAACGACAAAAAAGTTTTACTTCAATTGCGCGTAAAGATTACAGGCACTTAAATTTTTTCTTCTAAATTATCTTTTTTATTGTTTTTTTTTTCTTTCATTACAGTTTGCTTTTTAAGAAGTTGGTTAACCACTTTAGGTACTTTACAAAACGTTTAACAATTACATGTTTTGTTGAATTTAAAATTTAAGTTAGTTTTTTATGTTTTTGTTATTGAATCATAAAAATTTTTGACGCTAGTTTAGATAATTTTCGATATTGAAAAACTGTGTGAATTAAGTTTTTGTTATAGCAACTTTAACATTTTTGTTTTTTACGCATTAAATTTAAATTGAAATATAGACAAATTATTGTTAAAATAATTTTTTTGTTAAATTTATTTTTAATTAAAAAAATATTGCTAAATACGTTTTAGAAATGATACCTAAACATGCTAATTTACACAACTTGAATTAATATATTAATTATTTAGTAGAGTAAGATATGACTCCAAACTTTAGAACTTAGACAATGCAATAGCTCTTCTAAATTAATATAACTTATAAATTACTGTAATAAAATATGTTCATGTAATTTTGCATTTAATAAATACTATTTGTAGTTAAACAACAAGAATATTTTGTCAATGTAAATTGTAGTTTAGTAATTCATAATAACGATTATTAACAATAATTTTTATAGGTTATAGGATTTTGTTCAAGAGATACACCTGTAAGATAAAACGTACGCGAAATGCCATTATGAAACTTGTGAGATATTTCACTCGCGTGCTCATTGGCCACACTACCCACTTTCGTATAAAGATGCATTTCTTTCATTTATAATATAGTAGACTATTAAATACATGATTGTAATGTTAAAAATATTTGAACAAATTAATTTTTTGTGATAAATCTTATTTAAGATATTTTTTTAATAAAATAAAAGAAATAAGCCAATCAGCAATATGTTTTTTACTCTATCATAAATAAAAAAATGCATATATTATGTACCTTAGTTTACAATTGACATTCAACAACAACACAAAAAGTGTTTATTTTTCAGTGCTGTAATATCACAAAGAAACTTATCAAAAGTGACCAAAAGGTCAACTCTCGATTGTGAAAAAGTGATAAATATCACTTTCCAAAAGTGAGTAATAAATTTAAACTGGGATTAGAGTTGTATGTAACATCTTATAATTAATAGCGAAGGCTTCCACGGCCGGAATCTATACTAACATTAGAATGTCTTCCGGGTTTGCACCGTGTCATAGTTGCAACCGAAGCTGCCAACGTTTTGCCCACTTTCTTAAGGGGCTTCATCAGGGCATGAGATAAATCGCAAAACTCAAACAAGCAATCGAAATCTAAATAAGAACTTCTCAAAAGTTAGGTTATCCACTTGTAAAACAAGCCATAACCTAAACTATGAAAAGGTAAGAAAGAAAACGATAACCTGAAAAAGCAAACAAAAATCTAACAAAGAACCACTACCGAGTTAGGTAATCAATTTGTGAACCAAGCCAGATTCTAAACTTTGTAGAAGTGACTTAAGAAGGAATAGTCTCCGTATTTAAAGGAAAAGGATCGTCACGGATGATTAAGCTCGACCCTGATTGGGTTAGGGTTGCTAGGGTGCGTGTTTTTGATAAATGACTAATAACCGGGAACCAAAGAGGGGATAGTTCGAAACCATGATCGCGATTGAAGTTATTGGAGTGTTTGATGATTTCTATGCTTTCTCGGAATTTCCTGTTGAAAAAGAATGGAGATTTGGCAATCAACGAAACCTTATCAAAATCTATCTTGTGACCTGTAGTAAAATGATGTTTAGCGACCGCAGACTTGGAAGTATACCTTTTCCTTATACAACGATCATGTTCTGAAATGCGAGTAATGACGGAACGACCGGATTCACCAATGTAGACTAAACCACAAGAACAGGGAATTTGGTATACACTTTGAGATGAAAGTGTAGGAAATTTGTCTTTGGGAGAAGGAAGAATCTGAGAGATTTTGCCTGTCGAGTTGAATATGGGTTTAATACCATTCTTACCAAGGAGTTTCCCTATTTGATCTGTAACCTTATGAATGTAGGGTAAAAAGGCCAATTTCGGGTTGGATTCGGGAGTAGAAATGTCCTTAGGTAATCGAGTACGTGGATGTAAACAACGACTAATAGCTCTATAAATATCTCGCTTTACATAACCATTGTTCACTAAGGTTCTAGTAAGATGACGGAGTTCTGAGTCTAGATTCTCAGGTTGACAAATAGAAAAGGCACGATGGACCAAAGATTCAATAACAGAACGTTTCTGTGCAGGATGATGATGAGACGAAGCATGAAGGTATCTGTCCGTATGGGTGGGTTTGCGATAAACAGAATGGCCTAGAAGTCCGTCGGGCTTACGAGTCACAAGAACGTCAAGAAATGGAAGAGAACCATTACTTTCGATTTCCATAGTAAATTTGATATCTAAGTGTTGATTGTTAAGATGATCAAGAAACTTAGACAATTCAAGATGACCATGAGACCAAACAATAAACGTGTCGTCAACATATCTAAACCACACTTTAGGTTTTAATATTGATGATTCCAAAGCAACCGTTTCAAAGTATTCCATAAAAATGTTAGCTACAACAGGTGATAGAGGAGAACCCATAGCAGCACCAGAAACTTGTTCGTAAAACTTATTATTAAATTGTAAGTAAGTAGAGGATAGACACTTTTCAATAAGAAGAACCAAACTCAAGTCCTTGCCATGTTAAGACAGAATCTGTTTGATGATAATAAGCGAATCCTTAATATGAACTTTAGTAAAAAGTGAAGTAACATCAAAGCTCACGAGAAGATCTTGGGGTTCAAGTTTTATAGTTTCTAGACGTTGAATAAAATGCTGAGAGTTGAGGATGTGAGAAGAGGTTTTACCTGTAAACTCGCAAAGAATGTTGGACAAGAACTTGGCTAGCTTGTAAGTAGGAGATTGGATAGTACTAACGATAGGTCGAAAATGAATACCTTGTTTGTGAATTTTGGGAACTCCGTATAGACGAGGTGGTTTAGAATCTGATGGGGTAAGTCGACGTTTAGTTTTAGGAGGTAGATTGGAAGATTTGATGATTTGGCTAACTTTGCGTTCAATCCTCGAAGTGGGGTTATGGGTTAGAAGAACGTAAGTTTCCTGAGACAAAATAGAATTGATTTTCGTAACATAATCAATTTGGTTCAAAACTACAGTGGCGTTGCTTTTGTCGGCTGGAAGAACAGTAATATCAGGGTTCTTACGAAGACTTTTAAGAGCTGACTCTTCCGACTTAGAAATGTTGGATTTAAGAATTTTAGATGATTCAATGATTTTGCCAGTGTTAATACGAATGGGATCTGAGATGTGGCAAGGAAGATGTCTTATAGAAGACTCAACAGCACATAGAATATCTTCTTTAAGAATAAGTTTGTGAGCAACCGCAAAATTCAAACCCTTAGAAAGCACCGATTCCTGTTCTGAAGTGAGAACCAAACTAGATAAATTGACAACCGTCTACAAATGGGTTCATCTCTATCACCAGTAATCACCAACATCTACATGAACTGGTTTGAATCCCAGGCCATAGAGAAATCAAAATTCAAACCCAAAACATGGCTTAGATATGTTGACGATACCTTCATAATTTGGAACCTCAGTAATCAGCAACTAGACCTTTTTCTACAATATCTGAACAACATCAAACCATCCATCAAATTCACTATGGAAAAGGAAAAGGAGAACTCACTTCCTTTTTTAGACGTTTACGTAACAATGTACAAGGGAATTATGGAAACGACTGTCTACAGGAAACCGACACACACCGGTCGATATCTTAACTTTGAATCCAACCATTCCACATCTACGAAGAGGGGAGTAATAAAATCTCTAATCGACAGAGCGTACAGGTTGTGCAATACTGAGAAAGGGCTACGAGAAGAAATCAAAAACATTAGAAACGATCTAAGGCAGAATGGTTATCCAGAAAAAATCGTAGGAGAGCTTTTTACGAAAAAAGCAATTGAACACCATGGGACAACCTAAAACAGAAGAACTGCCCAATTCACTGCTGAGCATCCCATATGTCAAAGGTTTATCAGAATCAATAAAACGTATAGGGAAAAGCTACAACTTAAATACAGTGTTCAAATCATCGACCACCATTAGGAGTATAATTTCCAACACAAAGCCACAAACAAGTCGAGATTCCCAAAACTGTATTTACCAAGTTCCATGTGAATGTGGCAAATCATACGTGGGGGAAACCAAAAGACCACTGCACATCAGACTGAAAGAACATCAGACGCACACACAGAGAGGAGAGACTTCTAAGTCCGGCATCGCGCAACATTCGTGGGATAACCAACAGCGAATGAAATGGTCGGAAGCAAAAATCATACACAGAGAGAAACATTGGTACAAACGAAAATTTAAAGAAGCGGCATTCTTCAACAACAACAAAGAAATTTTCAGTCAGCCAAGTGTCGAGATAAGCAACATATGGAAACCACTAATCGAACCTCTAAAACAACTTAAACTTCACTAAGTAATTTTGTTAATTAATCTGTTACGCTAAGTTGATTTTGTACGCTTGAACGCTTCATCGAACATGTCTTTAGTATATAAGCTCCAATAGTTGCTAAGTTTGTTAGTATTTACCTGATGACGATTGCAGATACCACAGCAATCGAAACGTTGTGTATATTCGTTTCAAAATAGTAAACAATGAAAGTTCAGCAGAATGTTATTACTTCGCATCAAGCAACATTGTTTAATACATTCAAACAAAGGTTATGACATTATGTTTTACGCGGATGGATTACAAGTTACCGTGGTATAAAAAAAATAACAAAACGGACCAGCTCGCAAAAAAATCAGCCCGTAATGCAATGACAGATCTAAAACTTGGTCTAAATATAGAAAAAAAATCAAGCCCGCTCAGTCATCAATGAATGGTTTAATGGTACCCATTATCGGAATTGGGAAAATTGCAATAAATCAACACATTACAAAAGATTGATAAAAACTCTAAGCCCACACACCACCAAAGCTTTGCCAAGACTAAACAGAACTCATACTAAGCAAGTAGTCAGTCTTCTGACAAACATTGGAGCCTTTGGGAAATTGATAGCGAAGATTAACAACTATAAAGATGAATCGATATGCAAACCTTGTCAATAGGAAGTTGAAACAACATCATATCCTCTTTGAATGCTCAGCATTAGAGCGCAGAAAACAACAGCTAGATTGGAGTCTTGCTCAGCTATGCAAAAAAACTAGTCTAATGAGCTACAAAGAAACCAACATATTGACCAACTAATAGAAGAAAGGTGCCAGATGTGATTGACTTATGTATGGTTAAAGAGTAGTGGGAAACTATTTAAGCATACAGTCATTTCTCAAACTAACATCAGACCATTATCCACTAATTGTTATAAAATTTACACAGGTACAACAAAAACCGAAACCACCATCACTACTCAAATGTCACCAACACAAGCATCTTAGAGAGAAACACCCGAAGATGTAGCATTTTATAAACCAATGGGTAGTTCAAAAAACATTAAAACAAGATTTATTGAAAAAAGAAAATTACGAAAAAATAGCAACAACTTCGTTTACTTTATGACACAGATGAACTACATAAATGTATAAAAAAACTTAACAAACTGCTGCAAGAAGAAAAAAATAAAGCTATTCAAAACTATTTGCAAGGTCTAACGGAAACAAAGTCGACCGAGTACTCGCTGTAGAAAGCAACAAAAAATTAAAACAACCACTAGTGCATTTATCACTAATTAGGTCAGAAGACTGCAGTTGATCAAATCAAGTAAAGAAAAAAAAACTTGGGTTTTTTGAACACTTATCAAAAGTATTTCAACCGTTTTTAAAGATGTTGCAAACTGAAGAGCGCCAGATACGACAATGTTGAAAACATCAGACCATAAAAGAGATGCGAAACACTACACAGTACAATCTAAATTCAATAAAGTAACCAGAGTGGCATCTCATAGCTGACCAAATATTAAAAAAACTCCCAGATAAACTAATAAAAACCATAACCATGCTGTTTAATGCTGCATTAAGATTGGAACACTATCCATAATACACATACTGTTATAATCTTAATTCAAAAACTTGGAAAAAAATCACAAAAAATGAGGTCGTATCGTTCTATAAATCTGCTACCAATCAAATCAAAAAACTACTTCTTAAAAGAATTAAATTAGTATTTTTTCAAAAACATTTAATTTTGAAATATCAGTTTAGGTTTAAAGAAAGACATGCAACAACTGAAGAAGTACATAAAGTAGTTCCCAAATCAACTTAGCTTTTGAAAACTCACAATATTGCACAGTTACATTCTTTGGTGCACGTCAAGCATTGGACAAGGTCTGGCACACTGGTTTACTATTCAAGCTTAAGCAGTACCTTCACTTAAAATATTATATAAATTAAATTTCCCTACCTTAAAAATCACAATGACCGCAACCACTAAACATATGTAGAAGTTACACAAATGCTAAACATTCTTAATGTTTACGAAGTTTTTTCTTTATTGTTACAAACAACTCAAATAATATATTTTTCATCCAGCAACAAACTAAAAATGCAAAAAAGCACTATCTAGAACTTATGAAGTAAAAAATATTTAGAAACACAAATTTAGACAACGAAAAACCCTATGCGCTTTGCAGATAGCCAAATGATGCGTTTTTTTTCTACTTCGAGGGACTTTTCAGGCACCATATCAATATTAAAAACATTGCATATATCTTGCTAAATTGGGCAATGCAAGTAGGCATATTAACTCATAGTTCCAACAAAGGTTTTACTAACTCGTCCTTCAAAACAAGCATAAATGTTATTCTAGACACAGATTTTTTTCTGCGTTTATTTCTACTTAAATTATATATAACAAAAAAAATTATTGGAGCAATGTTTATTATATCATAGAATACGCACATCGGCAATTTTCTGGTTTTACGACTACAGTTCATATTGAAGCGATCAAATGTATCTATCCCAAATTTGGTTGCACTATAAGAGTGTATCATCTCCAGCTTCTTTGTTGTCCTGTTTAAACTTGTATCAGTATGTATGGTTGATAGTAAAATAACTAGCTTGTTATTGTTTGTCTCTGATAAATATAATACCAGAGTTTTTTGGTGGCCAAAACAAAAAAAATATGTTTTTGGTTGTCTTTGTTGAGTTTTCTTAGTGTTCTGACAAGAGTCAACTTGTAAAGGGTTTGTAAAAGCTTATCATCTACAGCTACCAAAGTGAACGAATTATCCATATGTTTTAGTGCCTTTTCTTAGATATGGCTAAGCATCATTCATGTATTTTGAGGCTACATTAAATATCATTACTAACTTGATGTCATATTTGTATGATTTATTTGGAATAAACATGCAAATTCCGTATCTTCT
The DNA here is from genome assembly GCA_035610365.1 of Aquatica leii. Lineage (NCBI taxonomy): Eukaryota > Metazoa > Arthropoda > Insecta > Coleoptera > Lampyridae > Aquatica > Aquatica leii. Next base: position 112,281,228 of record CM069434.1, on the reverse strand, counting down.
CCTAAATGATAAAAGTTGTTCATCTAAAGTCGTGTAGCTAGATAAAATAATAAATTGCTTCCAAATGTCTCGTATTAGAACAAATGTGTCAATTTGTCTTCAGTCAATTCTATTTTGTTCTAACATCATCTAACAACATCTTTTAGGTTTAGGTAGTTGTTCTTTATTTCTGCATAAAAATAATTAGAATAATAAGTGCTATTACTTCCTCTTTGCATGTTTTTGAAATAGTCAACGTTTGTGTTTTGTAAGAGATCGATTTTAAAGTGATTTGTTCGTTTTTATAAATCACAATCTTCGATAACATATTAACGCTGAAAAAATGCTGGCAGCAACTTCCTGGTGTTGGCATATCGAAAGCAGGTCCTTTGCTTCTAGAAATAAAATAAATTATGTTCCTAGCAGAAGCTTTGGTTCATCATTGTGGTTCTATCGTAATCCATCTGTAATCATTTTTACCTTTTCATTGGGGTTTTTGGGGACAATATCGTGTTTAAAGTTCTCCGCCATTAAAGACAATAGCTTGTTATCAACTGGCTTGTCGTCACTATCCAAAACAGATGTACTACCACTTCCAACTTGGGTTGTTTGATTCATTTATTGAATACAATAATTTGTAGTTGTTTGGTTTTTATCTTCGGGATTTTTATCATCGCTTGAAGCTGCTTCTTCCACTTTTACTAAATCTTCTTTATCTTTGCTTTCATAAGTTTGGGTATTTGCGTCACCGATATCTTCTATATTCATCAGGTTGTTTGTTTCGGTTTCTAATTTGGTTTGTGTTAGATATTTCTTAGAAAACGCTAAAGCTGTGTTTTATAGACTAACTTAAAAAGCTTGATTAATAACAGTAACTTAAATGTTTCTTAACGGATCCAAATACTAAACATTTGTAAGGTAAACAACTTCAAAGTTACACAAATAGTAAACTCGTAAAATAGACGACAAATACTCAATAACTCTATAAAAAATTAGTTTACGCCAACTTCTTTCAAAGTATGTCTGATCTGCAATAAAATTGGCAGCTACTAAAAGTAACACATAGCTTGTAAACTTTACGACCGTTTAATGCTTTAGCGTTAATAAAGTCTATCACTGGCTTCAAAAATAGCGGCTATAAACAAATTAACAAAAATCTACCCAAGTAAGATTCACTCAGAAAAAAACATGTTTTCCACTTATGCTTAACGAGAACATTTTAGCACAAAAAAATTGCGTCAAATATCTGACTGTCTGTAAAAAAAATCTTGCTAATTATAAGAAAAGACTTAAAGTGCATCTCAACAGATTAGCCAAGAGAACTGCTATCAGAACAAAATGATACACGCAGACAGAAATACTACATGCCATTACATTTAGAACATAGATTTAACTGACTCAGAGTAACATTACGTATTGTTAACCAATACGCCAAAGCAATCGTTTACTACAGTTCTGAGCAAATCGAAGACAGTAGGCAATTATCTTTTCCAATTGGCTTATATTCAAAAACTTTTTGAATGGAATCGAGTCGGTTTTAATAGTGTGAAACATTGTATCTCCCTGAGCTCAAGAAAAGATTGACTGTGATAATAGTGAAGTTTTGAACTTTTTAACTCATTAATAGCCACAAGAAAAAAGGTCAACGGAATTTAATCTTAAAAAGACGTGCCTTCAAACAACGTTTTCTGATAGTGCTTGAATTTCAAAATTTTGTTAGCAACTACCCAGTAAACACAAAATTGATAATGTTTAGTAACAGTTTCAAAACAAAAAGTTTATGATTCACTCTTGTTTCAAACATAAAAGAAACCTAACTGCAATAAAATAGCTATAAGTCCATCGCTGTTTCACTTATTTGAATCAGTATAGTTTCGGTATTTTAAATTCAAATCTGTTGCAAAACAAATGTTGCATTCGGTTTACGTTTTAAAAGCTTCGTTCTTGAACTGATACTAAATGATCGATACATGTATGATTTTTTTGTTTCAATAATGAACTAAAACAATTCTATCAATAATACAATAATACATTTTCGAATGCACGTTTAAAATTTTATTGCACAATAAATATTTTTAAATACATTATCACATTGAGTTTTTTACATATTGCAACTTTCTTTGATGTGGTCTTTTCACGGAAGCCTCGAAAACTGCATCAGTTACTGTTGGGTAGCAACTTTTAACCGCATCTGTAACATAGAAATAAATATTTCATTTATATACATACATAATCATAGAGTTACACAAAATTAATTACATTTTTTTAATCAAAAACAACACAAACTTAATATAAATATCACTTTAGCAATTATAAGAAAGTTATAAAAACACTGTGAATACCTTTAGCTGTACATAATCGTATAGAAAACTTGAAGAATTGAACTGTAATTATAAATCCTAAAGTATCATCAGATTTAAGCAATAATCTACCTTAACGCAACCATGTGTGTTAATTTATATTTTTTTCATACAAATTAAAACATGATACATAAAGAACAGAAATGATAATAATATTGATTACATTTATGGATTATAATAAAATGTTTCGACTTACCGTTTATTGTTCCATTTCGTAATTGTACACACAGCATCACTTATTAAACTGCAACCGAACAAGTGAAAAGATATCAATTTGCAGCGCAAGCGTTGACGACAGTAATCATAAGTATAGCAACGACTAATGCTGACTAATTACAAAGTATTCGTTTTTCCTAGAACGATTCTACTGTTTTGAAAATAATTCAATCTTATTTAATCGATCTTCAAGCAATTCTAGTTATTCAAAAAATATTCGGTTTTAATAAATCAGTTTTTAGACGGTTGCTGATTATAGGAAAAAAATTGCAAGTACTGAAACGGTTTAAAACTGATTGTGAAAAATCGGAACTCTTTCAATTTATTCACTGTCAGTTACATGTAAATGATATAAAAATGGAACTAACACGAAACAACGTATTGAAACAATTGTTTTAATTTTGTGACTGTAACAGTTTCAATCCGTGTTTACTGGGTAATGTTTTTAAATGATTTGGAAGCATTTTAACCAAATACAATGGTAGAATCAGTCTACAATATGCATCTTGTGAAAAAAATACTTAAAGCTCGTATCACTTGTCTTGCAAGTCTATCCAGTACCAGAGCTCCTCACAACTCAAGCTTGAGAATGGCAGCTGCCTTTAAAGGAGCTACTTTAGTTTTTAAACATAAAAGATTAGAGTAAACAATACCTTCTGCATTAATTTAATTTAATCCAGTCATGGAAGTATCAACAAAGGCATGAACCTCAAAAACTTCCGGATTGTCACAAACAACTCGCTTTAAAGAAACAAAATCATGTAGAGATGATAAAGCATTTCTGAAAGTTAACCGGCAATTTTTAATTTCTGAAGAAACCGCATGATCCCATGGCACCTTTGTCAGCCAAAATGACTGCAACAAGACCTTGGCATTTATAGTGCAAGGATAAATCAATCCTAGAAGGTCAAATACTATATGGGTAAGGATTGCCATTTTTGTAATTTTATTATGCGAAGGCTTCGTCGGTGCAAACTTTAAATTGACAAAATTATTTAACCACAACAAGCCTAACGTTTTAGAACCCTGGCCAAAATCTAAAACGCCAGGATAAATGCTATTTATTATTATTTAAATTATAAGTCCATCAATAATAAATACTAATTTACAAATATATTTTTACATATGTTTCAAGCTTATAAATATAAAGCTCATCTTCAGAAAACTACAAAAAATATATTAACAAGTCATAAAAAGTTAAGATTACAATAGTTATTTAACCAACAAGGTTGGTAATGAAGGCAATTAATAATCGAGACATTTCCACGCGCGAGCGAGCGCAGCGAGCGAGAGCGTTAATGTTGTTGAGATTATTAATTGCATTTTATCAAACAAGTTGGTTTTTAAGTTTTTCCGTCGATCGTATCTTATTAATTTTTTGCATTTACTTATAATTTTCTAATTTTATCTACTAAACAATTGTTTTATTTTTGTATCAACGGTAGTGGGATTTTTAAGTAATGGGAATGCTATATAACCTCAACGCGTCAATTAAATTTTAATCGGATTGATTATAATTAGTTTTGAAAATATCAATGATTGCAAAATTTTTTTAGTTTTATGTGATTAAAAGTATGCTAGGTAATCGAAGAAAATTACATCTCGAAACATTAAAAAGTTCTCTTTATCAGCCGAAAGGTAATCGTGGGATTGTTTTCTTTGTACACAGAAGCTGAACTAGATGTAAAAAGCAAATCAAAATTATTTATAAAGCAAATAAAGTGTTTATACATTTAAAAATGGTTCATAAATGACGAATATTGTTATTAGGAATAAAACTATAGGCTAACCAGGAAACATTAAAAATCTACGATAAAAACAATGGTAATTTGAATACATATTTACTTCTGTAGATAAGAAAGTTGTAACAATAAATATTTTAGTTTGGTAAATGTAAGTGAATGTTAATTACAACGGTGAACCAGATGTCATAAACAAATTCTTACGACAGATTGGGTTTGAGTACAAAAATTCCACGAATTATAGTTTAGTGTTGTCGCTAATGAATGATGGCTTTAGAGAAAATGAAACTAGTTCACCTACTTATAGATTAAATATATATTTTCTATCATATTGTTGTGTTACTTTTGTTTATAAGAATATTTACGTAATGGCAATTTAAAGAAAAGAATCTGGTATGTACATACGAGAAATTCATAATCGTTTGTTGGTATTATAGATTTGTCATATTAACAATAACATAATGTGCCACATTGTAGTTTTTAAATGAACAGCATGCAAAAAGCTGAATTTTAGTAACACAATTGTTTAGTTAATCTTTTTAGTCTATGATTTACTAAAAAAATGCTGTTCACTAACTTATCGATTCAATTTGAATCTGATAAAAGTTCATATGTAGTTTAGCAAAGCATAGTGAGCAATGTTTTACAAATTAGTGCAAATGTAAGAGAAGTAGTTGCTTAGATGAAGAAGGTAATGTTAAAGAAAGTAACGATAACTAAATGCTCTTTGTCTTATTTTTATAAATACGTAATGTTCACGGTATGTATGCAAAAGAAGTACACGAGTATCACTACAACACAGTTATATGATAAGTATTGGTTTATACAAAATATACGTTGTTATTTATGTAATAAACTAAAATCTGTTTATAATAATTTTTATATAACATACAAACATCACAACTTTGATATTAGGAAGGCTCCGTAAAAGCAACTGAAAATCATCGATAAAAACCAATTGACAATTTGTGTGCTCATAAAATAGTCAGATGATGTAAACCACAATTATTGTTAATAAGGACTTTATTTATCAGCTTCTTTTAGCATCTTGGTAACTCCAAAGTATATCATTTTGTTTTCATTTTAGTGATCAGGTTACTTAACCTACAATTATTGGAAATGTTTAATTATAATAATGCACAGGTGAATTTTTTTATTTATTTTTTATTTAAAAACGCTAACTAATACGATATACGTAACCTCATAAAAATCTTAATTCTCTTCTACGATTTTATTGGTTAGATAAAAAGCGAGCGTTAATAGAAATTCGTTGATTTCATTGGTTTAAAAGTAGTGCGGTAATAGGGGCTACTACCGCACTACTTTTGATACATTATTATACGTTAATACAAGTATTAATAAACGATCGACGGAAAAAAATTTTAAACTTACATTTTTTAAAAAATGTCAAATTTGAGAATTTGTAACTAGATATTTAAAAAACAAAAAGTGTAAGTTTTACAAAATGTTAAATGTAAATTAAAGAAAGATGGTGCAATTTAGAAACAAATTTAAGAAAAATTAAGTTTAAAATCATAGTTGAAATTGGTTTGATCGTTCAACAAAAAATTTTTATCTGAAATTTTAATATAAATCAACTCTAGCAATTCAAGAATTTGTTTGTTATTTAAGTTGTTAAAAGGATGAAATAATTTGTAAGAAAAAAGAGAATGATGATTATCTAAAACATGTTGCGCAAATGTAGATTTCACTGAATTTTGATTATTATATATATTTTGAAGAATTTTTTAAATATCTAAGATGTTCATTAAGTCGAGTTTGGAAAGATCTTTGGGTCATACCAATATAAAATTTTTGACAAGAACAAACTAATTTGTAAACCCCACTTTTATTTAAATTATTATTATTATTTAGAAAATTACAAGAAAAAAGATTCCGAAGAGATATATCATTAGAAAAAGAAATTTTGAAATCGTTACCTTTACTTCATTTCTTAAAAAAATTAAGAAAATCTGGTATAAAAGGAACCGAAAGAAATTTGTTAGTAGAATTTGTTGAAATTGGTATTAATTTAGTGTAAGATTTAATATAATGTTTATATAAGTGTTTGTGATAAACATTATAAATAATATCTAAAGGAAAATTATTGGTATAAGCTAAATAAAAAATAATATCTAATTCAATTTTATAATTTTTAATTGATAAAGGAATAGTGAGAAGTCTGTTAAAAAAATAATGAAATGAAGCTAGTTTATGAGAAATATGGTGATTTGAGTCAAACGGTATTAAATGGTTAGTAGTTGTAAGTTTTCTATAAATTTTAAATTCGAAAGTGTTATTATTATTTAAAGAAATTAATAAATCAAAAAAAGGCAACTTATTATTTTTTGAAAATTCAACGGTAAATTTTATTCTATTATGAATATTATTTAAAAAATCTAAAAAGTTATAAACATCATTAGAACCATTAAAAATACAAAAAATGTCATCAACATATCTCTTCCAAAATATAACTTTTTGTATGTTTAGAAATATAATTATTTTCTAAATTGTTTAAGAAAATTTCAGCAAAAATAGGTGATAAAGGAGAACCCATTGGAAGACCTAGATTTTGTTTAAAAAATTGATTATCAAATTGGAAGAAAACGTTATTTAAACAAAATGTAGTAATTTTTAATAAATCATTTGCTACAAAATCAGGAAAAACAGAAATGCTATTTAGTGCAATATTTTTTAGAACTACAGAATTATTCTTTTGCTAAACTTTTGTTTAATTACTTGCACAGTTGCTGAGCCTTTTGTAGCCAATTAACGTCAGTTAACAAATCATCCGCATAGAAATCGTTTTAAATAATATTTGATACTAGAGGTTGAAACTCAAAGCATTTAATTGTAAGCTGTTTTACACAAGTGACAAGAAAGCTAGCCGGAGTCGTACCGTAGGTCACGGTATTTAATTCATATGTTTAAAGTAGTTCTGTGGGACGGTAACTCCAAACGATTCTTTGAAAGGGCCTGTGTTCATCGGCGACTAGTATCACCTTTTTTATGTCCGCCGATACTGCAAAAACATGCTGTCTAAAACGCAAAAGTATTAGAAAGATGTCTGACTGTACTACAGGACCAACGTGTTAAACGTCATTTAATGAGACACCCGTAGAACTCTGGAAAACAACTCTTAACTTAGTTGTAAACCTTTCTTCTTGCTGTAAAAAAATCACGTTTTGTGCCTGTTGCTCAGAAACAAGAGTCATATGCCCAAGATGTTCGTAGTCGCGAATAAACTTAGAACAGTTGTCACGTTGAAACAATTCACCCAACACAGTAGTAAATTTTTTGGAACAAATGGGCACCACAAACCTTCCGGAAGAATTGCGCCAAACATTTTTTTTAAAATAATATTCGCATTCTCTTTAGAGAGAATCTTTTCTAACAATACTAACTCCCAAAAACAAGTGAACTGCTCCTGTATGTCCCAAAGTGTTGCAAGATTACAAGTGATACTTTGGGAACTAAAATTAGCAGAGATAGGACCTGAGCCAATCCATTCAAAATAAGTGTCGTGCAATATAGGTTTTTCCGAACCCAAACGAATTTGGCGATTGCGAGTTACACTCAAAAAACAGTTTGCTCTCAACAAGATATCGATTTACCAGAAAAAAATTTAGATTGGCAAGAATAATCTTCCAACTATCAAAATTAATTTCAATACCTGGCATCGTGCTTGAAATTTGCGGAACTACGAGACAACTCGTCGTTAGACCATAACTCAAAACATTGCAGCGGATTGCAACATAACGTAAATTTATATTAGAAGCTACATTGGTGATGCCATGGATTTGGAAACTGACAGGTGACATTTCTGTTTATAGTATTTTGGCTAATTTTGAAAAAACTAATGATAACATACTACCTAATTCTAATAATCCTTTGACTCTGTGGATTATATCATTTTTGCCTATTACTTGCAATAAAACTGTTGGCAGTAGTACACTTTGCGGATAGGTATCAAATGAAGAAAGACTGAAGATGATCTCGGAGTTACTTTTGATCGAAACACGAGATTTGAGATGATTATGCACTAGAAACTACTTAGTTTGAAGCTGACAAATTTAGATTTTTATTGACTCGACGGCTTTAGCTTTCAAGGAACCCCGAAGGTAAGGAAGTTTATGTATACTACGTCGGAAAAACTTGTGTTATCGTAAATGGGACTTATAAATCAAATCTTTAAAATTGAGTCAATCCTCAGGATTCCAGTGAAATAGGTAAAGTAATGGTGGGCAACTTAACAGACTGACGTGACTAAATATTATTTGATCTTTCGGAGACGGTAATTTCTTCCTCACGAGTCAAGTTAGAAAACGATCAATTTTTAATAAATTGACATTGATCAAGAATATGCACAGCAATGCTAGCCAAACTATAATACCTTTTTTTTCAAATTTCTTAGCATTTTTCTGCACAACTAAGAGTTCTTTTGACTCGATTTTAATCTCTACTACCTCCAATTCTTTAAACTTGCATTTCTGTGATATAACTTTCAAATCTAGTCAAACGTCTCTTTATCGCACCTCAAATTTTTACTTTATTTATCTTGTATAAGAATGTATTAAACAAAATGCAGAACCCGCGGCAAAAAAACCAAAAACCATTTAACCATTTAACACACGGAAAAAGAGCTTATTATAGGATTTTGGAATTACTAGTCTTTTAACAAATATGGTTTTTCTACTAAAAGCGAAAATTTCTTTTTTCTTATTGCATCAACGACAATAGCAGCAAATCAATATTTTACTGAAGAACCAATGTCTAAATTTTGTTGCGAAAAACCAAAACATTAGAAAACTAACAAAATTCGTTATATAACTAAAATAAACAGATTTTTGCATACATTTTAAGTAGAAAACTACTCCCGTGTATATTGTTTATTTATTAACAAAACAACAATTTTTTAAAAAATTACAAATAACTAAACAAAATAGTTTTTTCGCCAAAAATAAATGCAACAAAGGCGTCATACACACAAGGTACATTACACGCAAACAGTCCATTATTTAAGACAGACTTTAAATAAACTAAGAGAAAACTATATATTTTACGGTGATGACAAAAGGTACTATCAGCAGTATCTATCAATGTAACCCAAGTCTTTGACATGCCCTGGTACTTGGATTTTGAATGTGAAATAAAGCACATTCTACTAAAGTTTTACTATAAACAATTAAAACTATATCTCAAAACTCGTAAATAAAAACTAAAGTAGAGTATCTTGATTATATCATTTCATACGACATAGTATACGTAAAACCTAAAAACATTAGTTAAGCAAAAAATTGAAAGTGATACAACGATGACACCTTTGAATTGTTTGGTATAACGAACAATTTACACAGGTTAAAAATGTTACTTTAATTTATTTTTGAAGTAGATTAACACTACACGAACAAATGGGACACAATACGACAATGCTTAATAGGAGCTAAATATTTTTAAAAGGACGTTTTAATAAGTTTTTTTTGTTTTCCCAGTATATACTTAATTACCATTTTTACAAATAACTCTATATTCCCTAATTATCTAGCATTTTTACTAAATCTTTTAGACTGTTTTAAAAGTTTTATAAATTGTTGTTAGAGTTTGTGACTTTTCTAAAATCTAATTTTAAATATATGTATTTTAAAAAACCTTTAGTATTTTAACATATATCTTTATCTGTTTTTTTATAATATGTACAGCCATAGTCATTGGAAATGGCAATACCGCATGTTCAGTCACATTCTAATAGTATTAATCGTATTTATACCTGTATAAATACAAAAAGGTGATTACCATTACTTAATTTTGTATGTATTTCTCAAATTATACGAAAAGGCTTTTAAATATTACTCTCAAATAAACGTTTTATAAAATCAAAATTTTCTTTATATTTTTTGTGCGAATTAAAAAACAAACACTTTTTTCTAATTTGAATAAGAATTTATTAACATATTTTTAATAAACATAGGACATACTATATCGTCAAATTTTTAGGTAATAAATGTTTTGAATAAAATTGCCGAAATTATATTTGCAAAAGTATTTGTTACGTCTAAATTTTAACTATTAATGTAATTTATATAAAGATTTGTGTTCTGATAGTGTCATTATTTTTGTATGTAGGATGTATAAACCTGGCTTATCAGACCCGGAGTAATGTGTGTTTATAAGAATATGCAGCGTTTGTTATTATAATTTATAAACAATTTTTCTTATATAATAATTAATAAGTAACAACGATACTTGTTTTTTGCTATAAAATAACTGTTAATTTTTTCAATTTCTTAATTTGAATGTTGGTCCGGTTTATGTAAAAGTAGGTATTGTACCGGATATGCAGCCTATAGTTAAGCGGATTAACAAATACCTCACTTATTAATGATGTGTTGTCAATGAAAGTGCGTCATTGCTTATTTTAAAAACATTTAATAGTATTGATCGTATTGACATCTATAAATATACCTTGAAGTTATGGCTTTTTGTTTGTCGTATAAATACAAAAAGGGGGTTACCATTATTAAATTGTATATAATTATATTCGAATTCAATAACCTTTTGTATAAATCATTTCTAATTTTCCAACTGTTAAAATTGACTAATTCTTCTTTTTCGCTTATTATTACGTTAAAAAATTTATTGCAATATGTAAGTGACATTAATCTAGGCTATTGACGAAATCCCTTTATTAACAATTTTTCCCGAGTTAGCAAAAGCAAACGCAAATTAATTTTGAGATAGAATTGTACAACATACTGTTCTCCAAACATTAACTTTGTAATTTTTAAATAAATTTATTTTTTAATTCTTTAAAGTTGTGTTTGACATTTTTGGCGCTGTGAACAGGATCTACACAAACGGTTCAACTGTAGTGTCGGTGATTTTTAAATCTTAATTATGTATTAAGAACGAAGATAATTATTTGTTATCCAAAATAAAGTATTGCGAGATTCATTGGACTCATCGATAACGTAGGACTTCAATCCTTGACGGCCTTCGCATTTCCACAACGCCTGAATTAACGCAAAAACTTGTCTTAGAGAAAATTTCCTGGCTGAAAACTTCTCAACTGGACACACTAAACATTGCAACTACGGGATGTTATTAACAACCTTATTCCTATAAGTAATCCTTTTATTACATAATTCCGATTATTATATAATATACATGTTTATCAATTATACTTTATGAGCTTTCGCGATCGGTCACCTCATAAAATAAATAATTTAAAATCGAAAACTAGTTTAGAATTTGATAGTAACTCGGTTTCTGAAGTAGAAAATTTATTAATAAATCGCGCTAATTTAACAGTCATGACAAACTATACAGAAATAAATCTTGCTAAAGAAATGATTCCTCAGTACGAAGGAGGAAGCCGCAATTTATCTTATTTTTTACAACAATGTGACAAATTCATTAACACATATAAAAATTCAAATAAAGGAGAAGAAAATTTTACTTTAAATAAATTACTTTTTGAAATTTGTTGTTCTAAATTAATTAATGCTGCAAGAGACATTTTAGTAACTTGCGATTGTTCTACTTAGAGTAATGTCAAGTCCGCACTTTTGAATCGATTTAGCGATCCTAGAAATGAATACGTTTTAGAGAATGATTTGCTAACGTGTTTTCAAGAAACAAATGAAAATGATGACACATATTACGAAAAAATGAAAGGAAAATTACAATATTTATTAGAACACATTTCAATTCACGAACAAGATGTTAATCTTAAAATTTATAAAACGAATTTGTATACCCGTAAAGCGCTAGATACTTTTAAAGCAGGATTATTAGAACCGTACCGTTCCTTTATTTCATACAAAAATGTAGAATCGTTAGAAGATTGTTTATTACAATTTAGAAATTACGATAATCACAAACAACAAGTTAGTTTCTTAAATTTTATTAGACAGAAAACACCTATAAAATCTGCGCATAAAAGTAATACACAAAATCAAAACTTTAGGACCCCTACATCCAGAAACAATGCTTATTTTAATAATACTAACCAATATAACCCAAATTATAATCAATACCGTAATCAAAACATTAACCAAAATTATATACAAAATTATAACCAAAATCGAAATCATTTTCATAGTGCACCAATTAATGTTTAAAGTAGGCCAGTATCTACAAGATTTCCCATTAATGCAGAAGTATTTGAGCGAAAACCCGAATTTAAACCTACCCCAATGTCAATTTCAACAAGAAATACAATGAGACCATCTCATAATAATAATTTTCGAAATACCGGCCCACGCAATTTCATATCAGAAGAAATTCATAATGTTGATCAACCAGAAAATCAATTTCTTCCTCTTGAAGAAAGTGATAATTTTCAAATTTCTCAAAATAATCATGGCAATATCCAAAATTTTTCAATAATAGCCTCGAAAACACCACCATCGACCTAAATCTTAATACAAGTAGACCAAAGCTACCATTTATTACCATACCCAGTTTTAATTTAAAAATTTTGATAGATAGCGGTGCTTCGAATTCAATAATGAACCCAGGCACAGCCTGCAACTATTTTAAAAATCACTTTTTTAATAAACCTTTTACTATAAAAAGTTTTAATCAAACTGTAACGTCTGATGTAAATGTAGCATTTCCTATTTTAAAAGAACATGGCATAAATAATAATATTAGTTTTCACGTTATCAATTGGCACGATAGGTTTGACGCATTATTAGGAAGCAATGAATTTAGAAAATTAGGAGTTAACATAGATTACAATAACCAAACATTACAAATAGGTAATGTCGAAATTCCTTTTTTCATGGAATTAAATCCCTTTAACTATAAACCTTTTAAGCAAGATGTCAGTACTCATTTAAAAGTTCCAGTAAATATTGAAGAAGGTCAAGTCCTTATCCCTGAAACTAAGCTAGATAACTATACTATTCCAGAATCTATAGCCTATTCAAAAGATGGCCTCTGTACAATTCCATTTGAAGAAAATTCAAATATTGAAATAAACTTCCAGCATCCTTTAAATGTAGAACCAATCACTAATGTTAATTTATTAAATCCAAATTTTAATACGAATTTAAAAATTTCAGAAGTCATACGTACTAATCATCTGAACCTAGAAGAAAGTTCAGAAATTATTTCTTTGTGCCGAAAGTATAAACAAATATTTTATGATGAAAATAGCGATTTAAGTTTTACTAACGGTGTTAAACATAAAATTCGTACTACAGACGATAATACAATTTTCCAAAAGTCTTATAGATATCCCTATCATTTAAAAGCTGAAATTCAGAACCAAATAAAAAACTTCTTGACAACAAAATTATTAGACCCAGTATTTCCCCTTACAGTTCACCAGTTTGGATAGTTCCCAAAAAACCCGATGCAAGTGGTAAAAGAAATGGCGACTTGTTATCGATTACCGAAAATTAGATGAAAAAACAATAGAAGACAAATATCCTAGAATCGATGAAATTTTAGATAATTTAGGAAAATGTATGTATTTCTCCACTTTAGATCTTGCACAAGGGTTCCATCAAATTAAAATGGACCTTGAATCAATTAAAAAAACAGCTTTTACTGTAGAAAACGGACACTTTGAATACGTTAGAATGCCTTTTGGACTTAAAAACGCACCTAGTACGTATCAAAAAGTCATGGATAATATTTTACGTAACTATCTATATGCAGTATATTAAGTTTAGTTTTTTAAGTTCGTAACAAAATAATGAGTATGTAACTAAGTTCATTAACGTCGAATAATAAAAGACAACATTTTTGGTCACCTTATTTATTTTATTTATGTTGCGATACCACAATTTTTGGCGACGAGAAGAAAAAGAATTGGATAGAAATAAGGGAATATTGTCTTATGTGAGACGAAATTTTGTTTTTTTTTCGGAAGCAGTTCTGATAATGACGAAGCCAATTTGAGGTTAGGATCACACCACGTTTTTAAGAGGTTATTTTTGGAAATATATTTTCTTATATCCAAACCACATCGGTGAAAAAGGGCACAAATGGCTGCAGTAACGATAGTTAACACAGGCAATGTCGCAAATGTAAGAATTTTTAGTCTGGGCGATGATTGGGAGGTTTACAGCGAGAGATTGGAGCAGTTCTTTATGGCTAACAAAATTGAAGAGGGCAGGCGAGTTTCTGTCTTATTAACATCGGTGAGTGAAGAAGTGTACAAAATTTTAAGGAATATTTGTCATCCAAGTAAACCCAGTGACAAAACTTACGATGAACTTGTTCAGTTGTTGGAGGGTCAGTTTAGGCCGAAAGTTTCTTTGTACAGAAGACGTATTCAATTTGACATGCTTCGTCAAGCAAACGAAAGCATAAACGAATGGTTTGTTAAAGTTAAAAGGATGGCAGCAGAGTGTGATTTCGGAGGACAATTGGAAAACAGAGTTCTCGACAAATTTGTAGTTGGTTTAAAACCTGGGCCAGTATTGGACAGATTGTGTGAAGAGAAACCTACAAAATGTTTAAAGGATATTCTGGAGATAGCGTTGGCAAAGGAAGCAGCGTTAAAAAAAACCAAATTTATACAAGAAGTGAACAGAGTGCAGAAGGTGAAATTTAAAGGAAGCAGCGGGTCATCTTCGCAAAGCAAGGGAAAGGAGGTACAGACAAAACAGGAAATGAAAGTAGGGGAGCAAGCTTTGTGTTTTTCTTGTGGCAAAGGCAATCATGATTTTAAAAAATGCAAATTTAAAAATTACACGTGCAATAATTGTAAGAAAAAAGGTCACATCATTAATGCATGCAAAGTTAAGATAGAAAAAAACAATTTTGTAGAGGACTGTGAGGTTTCGCAAGTCGAAAATGAAATTGATTTCTTTAATGTTGATATTTTTAATGTAAATAGTGATTTTTATGTAGCGCCAGTTACAGTTGAATTGTTGTTAAACGGAATCTCAACACCCATGGAGGTGGATACAGGTGCAGGTTTGTCATGTATTCCATTCACTTTGTATAAAATAAAATTTTCAAATTGTGAACTACAAAGGTCAAATTGAGGTTGAAGTATCAACAAACAATGTCAAAGAAAAATGTAAGCTTGAGATATTTGGAGTAAATTTGGGTTTACACTAAATGAAAATAACGAAGTATTTTTAAATGGAAACAGAGTAGGTGGTAAATTTTCTGATTCAGTTTGCCAAATTGAAACAAAAGGGGCTGAGTTGCAGGAAATATTCGAAAAGTTTTCTAATCTTTTTAAAAATGAATTAGGCACATATAAGTACGAAAAAGTTAAATTAGAAGTGGATGATGGAGTTATTCCGGTGTTTAAAAAACCACTGCCGATACCGTTCGCGTTTAGGGAAAAAGTTATTAAAGAATTAGGTAAACTGGAGAATGAGGGAGTAATAAAAAAGGTTTCAAATGCTCGTTGGGGCACGCCTTTGGTTCCAGTTACCAAAGCAAATGGTGTTGATATTAGGGTGTGTGCGAATTATAAAGTTACTATTAATAAGTTTTTAAAAGATTCTAATCATCCTTTACCACGTATCGAGAACATATTTGCGGCCTTAGAAGGGGGTGTAAAATTCACGAAGCTAGATTTTTTGAACGCGTACAATCAATTAGTTGTCGATGATGAAACATCTGAGTTATTAGCTTGGAGTACACCTTATGGAATTTACAAAGTCAATAGACTACCTTATGGCACTAAGCTAGCATGTTCTATTTTTCAGAGGGTGGTTGAAAAGGTACTTAAAGATTGTAAAGGCACAGTAAATTATTTAGATGACATTGTGGTGACAGGCAAAGATGAGCAGGAGCATTTTGATAATTTGTATGAGGTTCTGAATAGACTTGAAAAAGCAGGCTTTAGGCTAAATTCAAAAAAATGTAATTTTTTTCAAGATAAAATATTTTACTTAGGGCACCAGATTTCCGCTCAAGGCTTAGAAAAAGATGGAAGGAAAATAGAAGCAATTTTAAAAACACCTCATCCAAGAAATAAAACTGAAGTACGCGCATTTACTGGCATGGTAAATTATTATTCAAAATTCATTCCGAATCTTTCTCAAAAACTTAAACCTATTTATGAATTATTGCAGAAAGATTGTGTATATAAATGGAATAAAGCGTGTAACGATTCTTTTGAATCTGTAAAAAAAGAAATAGCGTCAGATCGTATCTTGGTACATTTTGATCCCCATAAACTATTGCGTTTGGCTTGTGATAGTAGCGAATATGGCATCGGAGCTGTATTGTTACATGTTATGTCAGACGGTACTGAGAGACCAATTGCGTTTATTTCGCGGACTTTGTCTAAAGCAGAGAATAAATACAGTATGTTACAAAAAGAAGCATTATCTATTTATTGGGCAACATTAAAATTTTTTGAATATTTAGCAGGCAGAAAGTTTGAAATTTTAACCGATCATAAACCATTAACAACTTTATTTGGAGAGTCCAAGAGTTTACCAAAAATGGCAGCTGGAAGGCTTCAGCGTTGGTCATTATTTATATCACAGTTTGATTATACAATTAAGTACATAAAAGGTACCGATAACGTAAAAGCCGATTGTCTAAGTAGATTACCACTACCTGATAATAAACCAGTAGGAAGTGAAAAGTACAATTATCTGAATTTTTTAGAAAAAATTATACCCACAGATTTTAATAAATTAAGATCAGAAAATAGACAAGATTCTTTAATGGGGCGTGTTTATAATTTTATTCGTTACGGGTTTCCAAATCAGACGGATGATGAATTATTAAAACCTAACTTTACTAGGACATCCGAACTGTCTATTGACAAGGAAGTTGTTATGTGGGAATACTGTGTTGTGGTTCCTACTAAACTTTGTCAGCACATACTTAATGAGTTACACAGTACTCATGAGGGAATTTGTAAAATGAAGCAAATAGTCAATAACTGTCGAATTTGTTATTCTTCGAGACCAGAACCAAAAAAAGCTACTGTAATGTCTTGTGTAAAAGCGAATCATTTTTTTGAAAGAATTCATGCAGATTTTTTGGGTCCTATAAAAGGTAAAATGGTATTGATTATTGTTGATACTTACTCAAAGTGGCCTGAGTCATTCATAATGAAAAATACTGATTCAAAGTCGACCATTGAGAAATTTCGTGAATGTTTCTCAAGGTATGGATTACCAAAGGTGGTAGTTACGGATAATGGTCCACAATTTCTTGTGAAAAATTTTCAAAACTTTTAAGTTTAAATGATGTTAAGCACATGAGTTCACCACCTTATCATCCATCAACCAACGGGTTTGTTGAGAATGCGGTTGAAAGTTTTAAAAATTGTGTTTCCCGGAATAAGACTAGTAATGATCTGTCATTTGAAACGATCATGAACTGATATTTGTTTAACTATAGAAATTCTGTTTATATCACTACTGGTTAGACATAAGACTAGAAATAAGTTTGACTTACTGTTTGAAAGAGATGTAAAAGATAAAAGCCATAAGAATGACAGAGTAGGAGAGAGTAAGTATTTGTAGATGGTGAATTGGTTTAATGTAGAAATTATAGGAACCCTAATAAGAAAAATTAGGTTGAGGCGAAGATTGATGAAGTGTTAGGAGATCGTATTTATCTATGTAAACTTCTAAATGAAGAGTTTGATTGGAAACGTCATGTCAATCAGTTGTTAAGAGCAAAGTTTAATGATAGTAGTCTTAATTCTGAAAAGGGAGTTAGTGATAGTTGTTAGTTTTCTGAGGCTGCTTGTCTTAAACAAGCAACTCCTGATATTGAACATCAGTTTCTTGGCATTGCAAAAAGTTTAAGTTTTAACACAAGTAATGATGTACAGTCTGAGAATGAGACTGAGGAGGTAATTAGTACAAATTGTGAAAATAAAATAGAAAGTACTGTTATAGCTAAGCAAATTACTGATACTACTTTAAATGTTAATGAGAGACCTAGAAGGCAGATAAAGGCTCCAGTGCGATTGGATTTATGAGTGAGGGTATTGCAGTATATTAAGTTTAGTTTTTTAAGTTGGTAACAAAATAATGAGTATGTAACTAAGTTCATTAACGTCGAATAATAAAAGACAACATTTTTGGTCACCTTATTTATTTTATTTATGTTGCGATACCACACTAAATAAATTTTGTTTTGTATATATGGACGATGTTGCAATCTTTTCAAAATCTTTGCACAATCATTTAATACACCTTAAATTAATATTCAAAAAACTCAAAGAATTCAATTTAAAAGTACAATTAAATAAATCGGAATTTTTATGTAAGGAACTAGCATTTCTTGGACATGTAATCACTCCAGAAGGTATAAAACCCAATCCGTCAAAAGTTAAAGCAGTACAAGAATATCCCCTTCCAAAATCAATTAAAGAAATAAAATCATTTTTAGGGCTTGTTGGTTATTACAGACGCTTCATCTAAAATTTTGCAAAAATAGTTCAACCTATCACTAAATGTCTCAAGAAAGGAGCAAAAACTGATATCACGGACCCGAATTATTTGCAAGCTTTTGATCATTGTAAAGAATTATTAGTTAATGCTCCTATATTATCTTACCCAGATTTTGATAAAACTTTTCATGTCACGACCGATGCATCCGGAGTAGCTATTGGTGGAGTATTATCCCAAAGTAACAAACCGATTTCATACTTTTCCAGAACTTTAAACAGTGCTGAGAAAAAATATTCAACTATAGAACGTGAACTACTTAGTATTGTAGAAGGCACAAAACATTTTAGGCCCTATATTTATGGAAAACAATTTGTCATAGAAACTGACCACAAACCTCTTGTTTGGCTATTTTCTCTTAAAGATCCAAATTCTAGATTAATTAAATGGCGATTACGACTTGAAGAATTTGATTATAACGTAATATATAAAAAAGGCAAAAAAACTCAGTCGCAGATGTTTTATCTCGAATCGAAATAAATACTAAAGAATCAATAAGTAATGGTCCTGACCTAGACCTTTTGTCTATACTCCTAAACGTAGATAATGATTTAGAATCTTCTTTAGATGAACTCGATGAAATCTTAAATACTGATGAAGATCGGCAAATCACAGAATCTGACAATAACACACAACGCACTTCTTTAGAAAACCCTGTTTTTACTATACCAATATCCGAAAATCCTATTAATTATTTTATGTATCGCATAATATTTAAGTTAGGAGATCAATATAACTTAAAGTATACGAGACCATTTGCAAAACATAATTACATCATTACTATTAGACGAGGCAATGAGTTAGAGAATTTAAATACATGTTTTAAAGAAGTAATAAATCCTAATATTTTATATGGAATATATTTTAGCGACAGAGAGCTAGAATCAAGATTTCTCGTGACCTCAAGACATCTGTTCGATAATAAAGTAAAATTTATCAAAAATAACATTTTGGCTATCGACTTAGAAAAATCTGATGATCAATACTACGCGATTAATCAATACCATTCTCTTAATCATAACGGTGTTACCGAAACGTATAATCATTTGAAATTAAAGTTTTATTGGCCCGATATGAAAACAAAAATTAACAAATTCATAAACGAATGTGAAACATGTTTGATTAATAAATACGAAATAAACCCTTATAAAATTCAATTCTGTGGACCACTTCTTGCAAAAAAACCTCTCGATATAATACCTCTTGATAGATTTAGACACAAATTTTTAACAATAATAGATTTGTTTTCCCGATACGCTCAAGCTTATTTTATAAATGATGCTACTGGTATCACAATTTTAAACAAACTTCGTCATTTCTTTTCTCATCATAATTTTTCAAGAAAAATGTTTTAAGAATACTGCAAATTGTTTAAAATCGAATTACATTTCACGACTAATTACAACAGTAGTTCAAACTCCCCTATAGAACGGTTACATTCAACAATTTTAGAAAAAATTAGAGTTTTTAAATCACAAAATCAAAACGAATCGTCTCAGAACTTAATGATTTCCGCAATATTAGTATATAATCAATCGATACATTCAGCTACAGGTTACACCCCATTCACTTTACTTTATGGACCATACGAAAATTTTAATGCACACGAAATTGATTTTAATAAAACGGTATACGAGGTCTATAACAAAAAAGGAAGAAACCAACTATTACCATTTTACGAAGAGTTATATAAAAACAACTAGAAAAAGGTACTAACAGATTAATAACAAAAAATAAAGACAAAATTCCAAACCTTGAAATTACTGAACCCCTCGCATATATCACACGCCAAAGAATTAGAAAAACCGATCCCTATTATGATAAACTTAACATTACAAATATTACTAATAATAAAATTTCAGGAATTAGAGAATTGCCAAAAAGACCCACAAGCATTCACGCTAGAAAATTAAAGAGAATAAAGAAAAGATTTTCTTTACAGAATCAACCTTCTGTTGGTACAGAACAGGAGCCTTCGAACTGAAGAAATTCGAAGCAATGGATACTTCCCTGAGTATTTGGGACACATAAAAATACTGAACCACTATCATAAGTTTTATTTTTATTTTAACAGAACTAGTTTTGAAATTAGCTATATGAAAATATTGGGTAACGTAGCAATCTTAGAAACAAAAAGTAGGAACCCTATAATCTTACAATTAATTAGTATTTTAAAAAATAATTGTGAATGCATAGAAGAACAATTATCAAAATTTAAATATAGGATAAAAAGAGGTTTGTTTAATGTTTTAGGTACTACCATTAAATACATAACGGGTAACTTAGATAACAATGATTTAATAGAAATTAATAAAAATTTAGGCACGCTTTTTAAAAATCAGGACAAAGTAATCAAACAAATGGATAAATACACATCGTTTGCAAATCGTATTACAAAACGATATTCAAATGACATTCGAATTATTCAAAAGAACATAAATTTAGCTTTTAACGCAATCAACAATATTACCGATATCTTTGAAGTACAATTAAGCATTCAATATAATAATTATGTCAGTATGAGATTACTAAACATCCTTCAGCGTATTGAAAGAACCATTTCGATGGCATCTTCAGAGACTATCAATTTAGAAATTATTTCAAATTCTGAAGTAATTGCGATTATAAAACATTTGTAGTTAACTTATAAACCTAATCAATTAATCGAATTCGACACAGCTCATATTTGTAAAATTTAGAATTCACAAAATTTCGTATTTTGTCAACAGGTGATACAATAACATGTATATTATATATACCTATCCTTAATTCATTATCCTACCAATATACCAAAATTTATCCAAACCCCAATAAACAAGATAAGGTTCTCATTTCCCCATATAAATACCATAGTCAGAGTGCAACAACTAAATTTTGGACTGATGAAAAATGCAAGAAAATTGAAAATCAAGCAGTGTGTAGTGAATCACCAATAGTGAACAAGTGTAGTTTATCAGACAGTAAAAGCTGTGTCTACGCCTTAGTCAACAACGACTATAAATTGTATCGACAATTAGATAATGGAAAAATCTTAACTTCTAGTAAATCAAGTTTAGAAATAGTAGAAGAATGTTTGGATAATATTAACCATTTTAAAGTAACAAATAATGCACTGATATCTTCTGAAAATAGTTGTAAAATCATTATAGGTGAACAAATTTTTGAAAATACTTTTAATAATTTCTCATATCAAAGTCCTCTTATAATTAATAGTTATGAAAGTAATATAACTGTAAACTTAAAAATAGAACATTTTCAAAACCCAAAAGATCTAAAAGAAGAAACTAAAGCTTTAGAAAGTAATATCCAATTGCAACCTATATTTCATTTCGTTCATTCTGCTGTGACAAATGTCATTGTAATTGTTCTAATCATAACCTGTTTACTATTGTACATGTTTAGGTATAAATAAAAGTTAGTAAATAAGAAACAAAAGAAAGAGGATATCGAAATAGAAAACGATATAACAAATACCTACCCAAAAAACGAGGACGTTCTGACTTAAGGGAGGAGGAATTATATTAGAATTCAATAACCTTTTGTATAAATCATTACTAATTTTCCAACTGTTATAATTGACTAATACTTATTTTTCGCTTATTATTACGTTAAGAAATTTATTGCAATATGTAAGTGACATTAATTTAGGCTATTGACGAAATCCCTTTATTAACATTTTTTCCCGAGTTAATAAAAGCAAACGCAAATTAATTTTGAGATAGAATTGTACAACATACTGTTCTCCAAACATTAACTTTGTAATTTTTAAATAAATTTATTTTTTTAATTCTTTAAAGTTGTGTTTGACATATTTATATGTGTTTCTTAAAATCATACAAGGAGACTTAAATATTACTCTGAAACAAGCGTTTTATAAAACCATAATTGCTTTTATGTTTTTGTGCAATTTAATAAATAATTCTACCGGATATGCATCTTAAGATTAAGCGGATTAAAAAAACCTCACTTATTAATGAGTTTCATAATTACGTTCTGTAAATATATCATCAGGTTATGGCCTTTTGTCGTATAAATATAAATTTTTTATTTACAAAATTGTAATATAAATTGGGAGTTCTTAGTGGTAAACATCATTGTTTACGTGATTATAATATTTTGTGAATATGCCTCGAAGATTAGGACAAATGGATTCTAACTTAGAATTAAGAGGAAGTATTGTTGGGATGGCACAAGCAAGAATGTCACCTCGAACAATATCACAACATGTTGACTCATCGGTAAGCATTTTTCTAAAGTATATAATATTTAATATTTAAATTTGGATTGGAGTACAGTTATCTTTACAGATGAAAAACTATTTTCTAGCACTGATCAATGTCCAACTACAGTGTGGAGACCACAAAACACTTGTTACAATATAGAACATGTTTTGCCTAATAGGCAAATTGGTAGAGTGACAGCTGGAGTGTGGGGATGGATATCTCAAGCGGGTCCAGGAGAGTTATTGCAAGTGACACCACCTCGATTTACTTCAGAGCAATACCTGAATATGTTAGATAATATCTTGATACCTTCTGTGAGAAGAAGAATATTTCCACAAGATGAGCTGAAAATTATTCAAGTAGTCCAGGATAATTCTCCTATTCATACAACAGTTAAGGACTGGATTGAAGATCAAAACAAAGTTGAAATAATTGAATGGCCAGCGAGATCGCCAGATTTGAACCCAATAGAAAATATGTGGGGTGCAATGATCAGAAACTGGGATAGTGATATTCAATTTAGAACACCTGAAAATATTATCTAACATTTACAATTAGTTTGGGAACGTTTTCGGGGATCACAGTTGTGTGAAAATTTAGTAAACTATATGCAGTCTAGATTAGAAGTATGCATGCAAAATAATGGTTATTACACAAAAAATTAATTATTTCTATACAACTTTTGTATTGTTATTGTTTTTTGTATGATATGTTTTTTTATTTAATTATATTATTAAAATAAACTGCAGCATGAACTGTAATTATAAACGTATGCTTATTTATTAACATTTTATTAACGCAAAAGTGAGTAATACCTAAATAATAATTATTAAAATAAAATCAATATTAATGAATACGAAAATGTAATTATGATACTCATTAATAATTGAAGTATTTAACCGCTTAAACAAAAAAAAGAATGTGACTATGTGAACAAAACCTTAAATAAATTACATTATATTAGCACAAATATTTATTCTTACACCGGAAAATTCTGTTTGATAGTATCATTTATATTTAAACGAAATTAAAGTATAAAAGTTTCACTTTATTTATAAATAATTTTACACATACAGCGAAATATTAATAGTACCTATGTAAAATTGTTTTTATAAAATCAGTAATTAGATTATTATTTACAATTTACCTTAATTTTATACGTTCAAAATTTGACTATCAATAAGTATGTATCTAAAATTATAGGAAGAAATGTGTTTTTTTATTCACATAAAAATATAAATACGGTCATAAAAGTAATACTATTTTCTTATGGTTTGAGAAATACATGTAAAATTTAGTAATGGTAATCTCTTTTTTGTTTATAAGACAAAAGAACATAACCTCAAGGTATATTTACAAGTATAAATACTGGTAATATTGTTAGAATGTGACTGAAAATGCGGTAATGTTCATTTTAGAAACATTTCCAATGACTATGGCTGTACTTAAAGCAGTTACATTTTTTGTATAATTTTTGTAGTTGTTTTATAACTATAATATAGTAATTTTTAAATTAAATTAAAAGTTGAAAAGTTGTAAGTTT
Source organism: Aquatica leii (assembly GCA_035610365.1). Classification (NCBI taxonomy): domain Eukaryota; kingdom Metazoa; phylum Arthropoda; class Insecta; order Coleoptera; family Lampyridae; genus Aquatica; species Aquatica leii. Next base: position 112,256,763 of record CM069434.1, on the reverse strand, counting down.
ATGCTGTATGCAATGGTTAAAATCATTTGTGCTAAACCTTTTAGTGCTTATTAAATTACACCAACAAACAAACAATTATAAATCAAATAATAGTTATTCTATTTATGTCATAACTTAATTTTTTTTCTAATATTCAAATTTTATTTAAATATCCTTTATATTTTGTCTGTTTCTGATTCTTTTGAGAAAATTAGGTAAAACATGATATTGCTAACTAATTTTGAACATCTAACACAGTTGATATCAATATTTAATAATTATTTTAACTTAATAATTAAACTACTCTATACATAAATCTAAAACTTATAAACTTTGACGTTCTTTTTGTAATTGCAAACCATATTTTCAGCAACTTATTAATTTTTTGCTTCGGACTTAAATATTAAAAGAAACGGCACGTGTTTAATATGAGATCTCTTTTAAGTTCTTAGAAATTCTAGAAATAAATTGGTACATATTTGTATAAACTGTTTTAATAAACTTTTAAATTTAATTTTTTGTCTTCTTTTCAGTTAAAATTGCAAAATTTTGTTCTAATTTTATTATTCTCAATTTTGTTGATAAATTATGACACATTTTTTACTTAAGATTTCTTTTTCTTTCTTACTTTTATAAATTAATTTTAATTTGCAAAGTGGATTTTTTCTAAAATTGGCAACTGAATGTAATTTTCATGACTATGAAAACAGATTTTTAATTTAATTAACATACTTTATGTGTATGATTTTTTTATAATTGTATATATAACAAAGTACATTAAATTTAAGTAAAAAGAAATTTTTTTTAAATAAATACTAAAAATTTTTAATAAAATTCTAAACTTGTGAAAACGTTTAAAATGTTTTTTATTTATAGTTTTGTGAAAACGGTTTTTTAATATAAATAGTTCACATACTGTATAAGGATTGTATATTAATCTAAAAGATCATCCTTATAAAACTGACATGTATTTATTACTCTTATTACATTTTTAATACTTAAATTATGCTTTACGTGAGATATAAGTTATAGCAACTTTAAGCGACAGCTTTAAATGACAACTTTGCGCTACAAGTTTTAACCTAGCACGTAGTCGTAACTGTATCTCTTGAGAAACAACAACATGCATTTTTAAGTTCATACAATAAACTATTTTTAAATTAAATCATCAGGTAAGAAGTATATTACGTAATTAAAAAAATTATATTTTAACGTAACGTTAATAATTGACATTAATTTTAAATTTCGGTTTTAATCAAATTAATGATTCCTTCTTGTAGGAGGTTGGATGAAAGGTGTTATCAACGGGCAGTTTTTTTGTTTTAGTTTTAGTTTAATTTAATTAAGAAGATAGTTAGGTTAGTTAATTAAGAATAGAACATAAGTTAGTAAGTAAGTTAGATAGGTTGTAAATATTCTTTTTATTTGTGTTTTATGTTCGTTTTTTTATTTTTTTAATTAAATTATTATATACCGTGCTGAGGTTTTGAGTGTCCGTTCTAAAATTGACGTTGTTCTCATATACATTAATAAAAATCATTTCTGCAACAAGTCTTTTGTTAAAATTGGTTTCAAAATCTAAAATCGTAGGGTTATTAAAATTAAAATTATGTTGCAACTGGGTGTGATGTAATAACAACGCGGTTTTATCGGTCTTGGAACTATTAGTTTTTTTACAGTCATATATATGATTTTGAATGCGGTTTTTTAATTTTTGCTTTGTTTGACCAATATAACATCTGTCGCAATCACTGCAGTCAATTTTGTAAATGAGACACGATTTCTCTAAATCAGTGGTTTTATCTTTTAGTTTCGTGTAAAATCTGTTGTATAGCGTGTTGTTATTATATAAGGCTATGTTAATGGTATTATTTTTTAGTGTCTTTATGATTTGGTGACTCAAACCCGGAACGTTGATTAAGCTAGCATAACTTTTATTGTCAATGTTGGTCGTATTTGACACAGTAGTCGTCGGTGCAGGATCGTAATTAGGTGTTGGAGTGTTATTGTAGAGTAAACGTTTAATTATATAGGAGGGGTAATTGTTATTCTGTAGGATTTTGTAGGATTATTAGGTTTTTCTGATGGAACTGAGGACTGCTTAATGTCAAGATTTTGTTTTTGATTGATTTAATTATGTTAATTTTTTGGTTATGGGGATGTTTTGAAAGGAAGTTGATGATTCTATTTGATGCCGTGGTTTTTGAGTACCAATCTATTAAGATGTTGTTAGAGTTTTTGATCAATGGGATGGCTAAAAGGGAATTTGATTATCGTTTTCGACTTCTATGGAAAATTGTAAGGACGGGTTATAGCTGTTAAATATGGAAAGGGTATAGTCAATTTGGTTTTTAGGAATGCAAGTTATTATGTCATCTACATACGAGAATAGAAACATTGGAGTAAAGTTTAAGTTATTCGTCACCCACGTTAGTAGATCATGCATGGTTAAATTAGCAAGGATCGGAGAAAAAGGATTGCCCATTGCAGTACCAAAAATCTGTTTATAGAATTGTCCTTTACATATAAAATAACTAGACTCAAATAAAAAGGTAGTAATATCTATGAATTCTTTTTTACTAAGTGTAGTAAATTCTGATATCTTAAGCCAATATTTATTGATTAGTTCTATCGTTAAGTCTTTTGAAATGTTAGTAAACAGCGACGTAACATCAAACGATATAAGTATGAAATTGTCGGGAACAATGACATTAGTAATTTTATCTTTTAGTTCAAACGAATTCTTAACATTGTAATTAAAAATATGTGAGATGTTAGCGACAATATTTGATATAAAAGTAGATAAAAAATATGTAGGTGACCCTATACATGAGACAATTGGTCTAAGCGGATAGTTTTCTTTATGAATTTTGACCAACCCGTAGTATTTAGGAGGTAAGCCTGTGTAGCACGTCAGTTTTTTATACGTATATTGGTCTATGTGACCTTTCTCAAAAAGAGATTTAACAATAAAGTTGTTTTTCCTTTGAACACTACTAGTTGGATCAAAATTCACTTTTTATAAGTTTTTATATCATTTAATAAATTATCTAATTTGTTATTATATTCTTGTGTAGTGATTAAAACTGTTGAATTTCCTTTATCTGATTTTGTGACAATGAGATGTTTTTCTTTTTTTATAAAATTACTTGTTGAATTTATTAATTTGAATATAAATTGATCTTGGGAGTTTTGTTTTTTTATGTTATTTTGGTTCGCAAAGTTGGTAATTATGTTCACTAATCTACCTCTGATGGCGTCTTTATCGTCGGGATTGACACGAGTAAGTATGTCTTCGCAATCTTTAATTATATTAACCATCGGTAGTTTCTGGTTATAGTTAAAAGTGAATTTAGGGCTTAAAGCGAGACATTGTTTTACTTTCTCGGGAATTTGTATGTTAGTGAGATTGTAAATGCAATTTTTTGTGTTAATGTTTTTGTTCCAACTTTGACCTCGTGTTATACGATCAAGTTTTTTATCGAGTTTGTTTTTATTTTTCCGCCTGCTGTTTTCGTTTTTAATTTTTAAAATTTTGGTCAACGTATAGAAGTCTTTAACATTTAGTAAGTTAGATAATTGTCGTTTTATATTATTAATTTCTTTGTTTAAGTTGAACAGACGCCAATACGTAATATCGATTTCGATGTGAAGTACTGATCGTTTAAATCGATTGATCGTCGAGTTAAGTTTGTTGTTATATGGCGTGTGTTCAGCTTGTATCAAATGTATATGTTAAAAAATTGTTGTATATGATTAGGTGTCACATCTAAAGTTTTACAATTTTTTAAGAAAGTTTTTCTATTGTTGTACTTAGCTACTTTTATGGTCAGATCTTGGATGCGTTTGATTAATTTGTACGTGTTTTGATTATAGTTTTTTTTCATTTCTTCGTGCCACGATGTTTGGTGAACCGGCAAGGTGTTCTGTGCCGCCATAATTGAAGGATGGGATTATTAATGAAACGGTTCGCCTCCTGGTGAGTGGTAAATTTCGGTTTTAATCAAATTAATGATTCCTTCTTGTAGGAGGTTGGATGAAAGCAACTACTTCAGTACTATTGCGACGTTTCGTGCTCGTGATGAACACTTCATCAGGCTCGCTAACTTTATTGTAAGAAACAAACATTTTAGTATACTTTATAACATAAAAACAAAGATTAAAAATGTGTATAAAAAATGTGTATAAAAACATAAGCGACAAACAAGACAGCACTATGAAATTTAATTGTTTTGAGATTACTAACATTATTATATTTAAAATTGTTAATTCTAATAAAACCTTGAGTCAATAACTAGTAACTAACCATTAAATATTTGTAATTAAAATATAATGCGGATGAAAGGGTTTACTTACCACTGAGTCACGTAATTTTTTTCTAAAATAATTAAGCTATAATTAATACATTTAAGTTCAAAACGTTAATTTGTACATCGTGCACATATTTAAAACGTACGAATGATATAAATTTTTGATGATGCTATATGGACAAGGTGAAAGGTTATTGATAGGAGAGGAATTTTTGTTTGGTAAATAGGATATTAAGTATAAAGGAAATTCAACAGTTTTAATCACTACACAAGAATATAATAACAAATTAGATAATTTATTAAATGATATAAAAACTTATAAAAAAGTGAATTTTGATCCAACTAGTAGTGTTCAAAGGAAAAACAACTTTATTGTTAAATCTCTTTTTGAGAAAGGTCACATAGACCAATATACGTATAAAAAACTGACGTGCTACACATCAAATATTGTCGCTAACATCTCACATATTTTTAATTACAATGTTAAGAATTCGTTTGAACTAAAAGATAAAATTACTAATGTCATTGTTCCCGACAATTTCATACTTATATCGTTTGATGTTACGTCGCTGTTTACTAACATTTCAAAAGACTTAACGATAGAACTAATCAATAAATATTGGCTTAAGATATCAGAATTTACTACACTTAGTAAAAAAGTATTCATAGATATTACTACCTTTTTATTTGAGTCTAGTTATTTTATATGTAAAGGACAATTCTATAAGCAGATTTTTGGTACTGCAATGGGCAATCATTTTTCTCCGATCCTTGCTAATTTAACCATGCATGATCTACTAACGTGGGTGACGAATAACTTAAACTTTACTCCAATGTTTCTATTCTCGTATGTAGATGACATAATAACTTGCATTCCTAAAAACCAAATTGACTATACCCTTTCCATATTTAACAGCTATAACCCGTCCTTACAATTTTCCATAGAAGTCGAAAACGATAATCAAATTCCCTTTTTAGACATCCTATTGATCAAAAACTCTAACAACATCTTAATAGATTGGTACTCAAAAACCACGGCATCAAATAGAATCATCAACTTCCTTTCAAAACATCCCCATAACCAAAAAATTAACATAATTAAATCAATCAAAAACAAAATCTTGACATTAAGCAGTCCTCAGTTCCATCAGAAAAACCTAAAAATCCTACAAAAAATCCTACAGAATAACAATTACCCCTCCTATATAATTAAACGTTTACTCTACAATAACACTCCAACACCTAATTACGATCCTGCACCGACGACTACTGTGTCAAATACGACCAACATTGACAATAAAAGTTATGCTAGCTTAATCAACGTTCCGGGTTTGAGTCACCAAATCATAAAGACACTAAAAAATAATACCATTAACATAGCCTTATATAATAACAACACGCTATACAACAGATTTTACACGAAACTAAAAGATAAAACCACTGATTTAGAGAAATCGTGTCTCATTTACAAAATTGACTGCAGTGATTGCGACAGATGTTATATTGGTCAAACAAAGCAAAAATTAAAAAACCGCATTCAAAATCATATATATGACTGTAAAAAAACTAATAGTTCCAAGACCGATAAAACCGCGTTGTTATTACATCACACCCAGTTGCAACATAATTTTAATTTTAATAACCCTACGATTTTAGATTTTGAAACCAATTTTAACAAAGACTTGTTGCAGAAATGATTTTTATTAATGTATATGAGAACAACGTCAATTTTAGAACGGACACTCAAAACCTCAGCACGGTATATAATAATTTAATTAAAAAAATAAAAGCGAACATAAAACACAAATAAAAAGAATATTTACAACCTATCTAACTTACTTACTAACTTATGTTCTATTCTTAATTAACTAACCTAACTATCTTCTTAATTAAATTAAACTAAAACTAAAACAAAAAAACTGCCCGTTGATAACACCTGTAAAATAAAATTGTATAATTAGTGTGGTTATTTAATAATCAATAATTACTTAATATCCTATTTACCAAACAAAAATTCCTCTCCTATCAATAACCTTTCACCTTGTCCATATAGCATCATCAAAAATTTATATCATTCGTACGTTTTAAATATGTGCACGATGTACAAATTAACGTTTTGAACTTAAATGTATTAATTATAAGCTTAATTATTTTAGAAAAAATTACGTGACTCAGTGGTAAGTAAACCCTTTCATCCGCATTATATTTTAATTACAAATATTTAATGGTTAGTTACTAGTTATTGACTCAAGGTTTTATTAGAATTAACAATTTTAAATATAATAATGTTAGTAATCTCAAAACAATTAAATTTCATAGTGCTGTCTTGTTTGTCGCTTATGTTTTTATACACATTTTTTATACACATTTTTAATCTTTGTTTTTATGTTATAAAGTATACTAAAATGTTTGTTTCTTACAATAAAGTTAGCGAGCCTGATGAAGTGTTCATCACGAGCACGAAACGTCGCAATAGTACTGAAGTAGTTGCTTTCATCCAACCTCCTACAAGAAGGAATCATTAATTTGATTAAAACCGAAATTTACCACTCACCAGGAGGCGAACCGTTTCATTATTAATTTTAAAGCTAATACTTTGCGTTTTTTATTTAATAAATGTATTTTCTATAGACACGTAGTCGTTTAAATTTATAGCCTAAAGTTTGACTTTGAAACTATATTGCTTAAAGCTGTTGCAAGTTTTATCTTACGTGAAACATTAAGCCTTCAACTGTCTTATTAGGTATTGCGTTTTGTAATGTTCTGTATTCTGATAGAACATTTCAAATTCTACTAGAAACTAATTAATAAAATAAAATGATAAACCGTGATTACAATACACATTTACAATAAATTATCTTTACAACCTTTACAAATAAATTAAGTAGTTAGTTTTAGTAATAAATAAAATTACGTAGCAAAAGTGTCCTAATAAAAATTATTTTTTCAAATAGAAACGATATAAATATTCTTGTACTTATATCGGATGGACAAAGCTGCAAAGATATTTATAAAGATTCTTTGACTAGGGATTTTAAGGGTGCTATATTGTTACAATGTCATTTGTACGTGACGTGATGGGATTTGCTTCCTATTACAAAACGTAGATTTCTTTCTTCAAAGAAACCACTTATAGCTCATCGCCAAAATGAAATTGAAATAAAGTAATTCTAAATTATGTTTTTCGTAAATTGCACCATTGCGGTATGTAACATCATATCATTTGCAATAAATAAAAATAAAATCTGTGCTAACTTAATAGATGTGATATTTTATTGTACTAAAATAAATGTATAAACAAATTTTACAGAACATAAAACAGCTAATGCTATAGGTTGTTTACTATTAACCTAACCTTAGGTAAGTTTTAGTTAAATTTAACAGTTGATTAATGAAATTTATGTACCAACTATCGGTAAATATCTGTTATTATATACATCGACTTTCGCTTTAAAAAAAAAATGTGAAAAATTTAAATATTTATTGGATTTTATACTTAACATTTTTACTGCGTATTGATAAAGCAAATGTAGTCAACGTTAATATATTATCTTGAAAAATGTTAGAATTTGTTTGAGATCGTCACATCTGTAACATTCTGTAAATTATTTATAAAATATATTTTACAAAATATAACACACTTCTAAATAGCATAAAACACAGAAATAATAGCGTCATTTTCTCATAGACGTTTTATAAAAAAATTGTTTTTATTATATATTAAATAGACTTAGTCACAGTTCAAATAAATTATCAACAAATACTTAAATCTTTGTAAGTTGAAATTATAAATAGTTAATTACCGTCACTGTCGTTTGACAAATTGAAAAAAAAAATGTTTTATTATTTACTACAATTTTCCTTAATTAATATTTTGTTTACAGAAATGAAAAATTAAAAACAAATCAGACTTTGAAAATGTACTATTTTTAAATGTCTTATTTTTAAATGTTAATATTATAAACTTTGCGTTGTACGGGGTTTTAAATTACATAAAATGTACACTCATATAAAAAAAAACTAGTGTGGTCACCACACGACTTTCCTATAAGGAATGATGAAGAAATCTCTATTTAAATAAATTATTAAGAAGAATTATTTCTATAAGAAACTGTAAAAATAATTTAAATAATTTACATTCGTACAAAATGATATAAAAAAACTGTTAAAATGGCGGATACGCCTATTTCGGGTTCTTGATCAAATGCATCTTTTGACAACACCGATAGAATATACAAAGCCAGCTCCATACCAAATTCCAAGTTACTATTATTTTTAACGTATTCTGCTTTTCCTTTAAGATATCTAATTAAAAAAAATTGCAGGTAAGATTCGAACCTGAATTATATATGGAATTCACTTTAACTTTAACCAACACTTTTTAAAAATGGCGGATACACCCACTTGAGGTTTCTTTATCAAACCCATCTGTTGACAAAACCTAGAGAATATAAAAAGCCAGCTTCATACCAAATTTCAAGGTACTAGGTCTTTTGGTTCGAGAGTTATCGTGGGTGCATCGTTATACACATACAGACACAGATACACAGACACCAAAAATTTTGTTGTCAAAAATACATTTTGTTGATTTAGACCTTGAACCAAAATTTTAAAAAAATTGCGATTGTTATACATTCTTTATAGAAAAGTAATAAAAAAGGGAACAGGGGAATTCTCCGAAGCTATTTTACATTGTTTGAGTACTTTGCCGTTAAGCTTGTATTGAAACGTTCAGCTTTGAGAGCATTCACGAAGCTACTATCAACAATTAAAACGTTTAGAAAACATGTGAAAAATTCTCGAAGAATGGCCAAAATATATAAAAGCGATACAAATCGATCATAAGTCAGTTATTTTCAGTAATTCGAAGTAGCCAAGAAGATTAATCAAATTTAAATTAATAAGTTATCCGCAGACATTATCTTTCGAGTAATAATACTATATAAATTCGTGTAAGTGTTATGAAATATGCTTAGATTTAGTTAGTTCGGTTAGTTATAAACGTGTTAATATTTTAAGTATAAATAAATTAGTTTTAAAATTCGTTACGTTAGTGATGCAGGTGTGTGGTATCGAATCGAATAAATAAACAATTGTTAAGTCCATGCTTTGCGCGTATTTGTTTATAAAGTGTAATTATAGCCGTTCCAGTTTGATAAATTATAGCCCGTTACATAAATTTAGTGTTATTAAACTTTTTATTAGTGTTTAAACATATACCGGTAATTCGTTATCAAACTAAAATGGATGCGAAAATATTTGGAATTCTCGAATCAATGAATAAAAATATCCAAGAAAAACTGTCCGAAAATGAAAGAAAATACTAGAAAAATGTAAAAAAATTCTAGAAAAATAGAAGAAAAACTGTTGGAATATTCTAAAAGACTAAAAGAAGAAATACGAATGAGCATGGAAAACCAAATTAAAATTGTTCAAGAAAAAATCAAAACAGATATGTTAAACTTAAAAAAAAGAAGTTTGCGAATCTGTGAATGACAAAATAGAAAGACTAGAAAACAAATTTGAACAGAAACTAAAAAATAAATTGAGAGAAAGAATTTAGAACTAATGAAGACTGCAAAAATGCTTTGCATCAACTAAAATAGACAGTCACTTTGCAAATTTTGAGTTATCCAAGAGAAGAAGAAAAATTTGTTTTGGATATCGACGCAATCTGGCCATAGGCGTGGTCATTTCGTAGGTTCAAGATAAACAAAAAAAGTTATCGCGTATTTTAGCAAAGTTTTGTCCAGGCCAGAAAACAATTATTGCGTGACTAGGAGGGAGCTGTTAGCAGCAAAACCACACTGCTTTTAAATTGGCTATTGCAGTTCTGTAACTTGGAAGGACAAGTGGCAAGATGAATCTAGAGACTGCAAAAGTATGACTATGACACAAAACACCGGGCCGGAAGCAGTCATCGGAACGCTGATGCCTTGTGCAAAAAACCATGTCCGGCGGACTGCAGTTGGTTGATGACGAATGGGAATTTGAGCAGTTGCGCCGCAAACAAAAAAACGATCTTGAAATAGGACAACTCCTAGACTGGAAAGAAAACGACCGACGACCATTTTGGGAAGAAGTGAGTGCTTTGGGCAGATACATCAAAGCGAACTGGGCTCAGTGGGAATCTTTGATAGTAGAAGACGGTCTTCTTAAGCAATCCCTAAAAAGTGTTAAAGCCATCGGAAACAGATTACAGTTGGTAGTGCCAAAGAGCCATGTGTCAGAAGTGTTGAAGCATCTCCAGGATAGTACATCAGGAAGACACTTTGGCATAAAGAAAACATTGGGGAAAGGTTGCAAAAGGTTCTATTATGTGAACTGCAAAGAGGACGTAATGAAATGGTGTTGTAAGTGCACGGTCTGTGCATCAGAAAATGGTTCAGCCAAAAAACGCAAAGCACCAATGAAGAAATACAACGTAAGAAGGTCTTTAGAAAAAGTAGCGGTTGACATCGCATGGCCATTCCCAGAATCTGATTCAGGGAACAAATATATCCTGGTGGCGATGGATTATTTTACGAAATGTAACAGTACAGTCGCAGACGTATTAGTGAAAGATTTTTTTTGCCGGTTTATAGTTCAGCTAGAATTACACTCCGACCAAGGCCGTAACTTTGAGTCTGGACTGTTTCATATAATTTGCCTACTGTTGGGAATTAAAAAAACTAGGACGATGCTTCTCCATCCTCAATTTAATGGCATGGTTGAGCGAATGAATTGAACAATAAAAAAATACTTAGCCAAAGTAGTGTCTAAATACCAAAGAAACTAATGGCATACCAATCATCCGTTCTTGAAAGCACAGGCCAAACACCATCGGGTGTGATGGTCGGTTGCAAAATACGACTGCCATGTGACCTCCAATTTGGGCGAAGACTGGAAGAAGCTGCTGGAGAAGACTACGTCAGTAAGCTGACCAAGAGGTTAGACATGAAGAGGTTGGTAAAAACGCACAAATTGCCAGCGACAAATTGAAGGCTATATATGACTTTGTTTTCTATCTGGCCACCAAGAAATTTCTACGTACCCAAACTGTTATAAAGAAAATCTGTTACGAACATTATGGAATCTCAAGAGAGAGTTTCACAATATTTAAAAACTGGCGTGGTCACTACACAACTTTCCTATAAGGAATGATGAAGAAATGTCTACATATTTTTTTAAGGTTATGTTATCATAAAACAATTTTGAAGTGATATGTACACGTTTGCATTGATTTCCTAGCATGCTATAATTTTTTTGAATTTTTTCTCCTCGATTTCATTGAGATCATATCGACTAACTCTTATATTTGTGCGCCTTGATATTACTTACTCCTTTAGTAAATCATCAAAAAAAAATCGTCGCAGGCAGGATTCAAAACTATATATATATTTGTGAATTCATTTTAAATTACAAATTAAATATCTGATAAACTGTTAATGTTAGAAATTTTTTTATTTGAATAAGTTGTTAGGAAGAATTATCTCTCTAAGAAACTGTAAAAATAATTGGAGTAATTTACATACGTACAAAATTATAAAAGAAAAACTGTTAAAAATGGCGGATATATCGTGAGTACATCGTTACATACAGACACTTAGACACACACACAGACATCCAACATTTTTTGTCAAAAAATTTTTCTGATTCAGAAGACCTTGAAACGTAAAATTATGCAATAAAAAATTTTTTGAAAAAGGTTTGCGATTGCTATACTTTTTTTTAGGAAAGTAAAAAATTAGCAGACACAAGCTTGGTTGTGGCATAGATCAACTGAATTGGAGGATAGTTCAAAGAATGTTGGAGGTCGTCCTCCAAGAAACAGGCGTGTTGGTGTGCAGTTATCAACCAAGGAAAACATCGGGTCAATAAAAATTCATTGACTGCTATTTTTATGATCAAAGAAGTTGCCGAAATGAAGAAACCTGCCGCTGTCTCCACGATCCATTCTACCGGTGTTACATCTAGTTTCCTGTTCTGGGACAGAACAGTCTTAAGAAAGGGGCAGGTGAAACGTTTAGCTTCGAGAGCATTCACAAAGCTACTATCAATTACCGGAACGTTTGGAACATGTAGAAAATTCTCGAAGGATGGCCAAAATATATAAAAAAGATACAAATAAATAATAGGTCAGTTATTTTCAGTCATTTGAAGTCGGCAGTGTTAAGAAGATTATTCAAGTTTAAATAAATAAGTGAATAACACGTGTCGAGATAAATAAAACAAATTATAAACGTGCGCGACTTTAATGTAAACAAGTGTTTTTGTATGATAGTACTATATAAATTAGTGTAAGTGTTTTTATGAAATATCCTTAGATTCTGTTAGTTTGGTTAGTTATGAACGTGTAAATTAGTTTTAGAATTTGTTACAGTATCTATTCGGCGTGTTGTATTATAATCTTATACTTGCCACGGTGTCTATAGCTTTTGATAAATACACTGCAAAAATATATGCATAAGCAAAGTTTAGTTTTTTTTATTTATTTTAGAAATTAAATTAAAATTACTGCATTTATTATGCAACAATATATAAATTTTTTTGTTAAAATTTTTTATATTAAAAAAACAAGAAAGGTAGTTATTTAAATCGTTACGTTAGGGCCATAGAAAAAAACTGCACATTTAATGAAAACTGGGAAACTAATGGTCACTTAACGAACGATTAGTTGCAATAGTTCCCTCAGGCCTGTGGTTGCTGCCGAAAATGCTATTATGGTAGAAGTAACTTTTGGCTATTTGTAATCAATAGCTGAAGTGAGTAGATAAAATTAAACTTTCGCTTAACTAAAACGTGTATTACGGAACAAAAACATAAATTTTTTTATAAAAGCTATTCAGAATAAACTAACAATCTGTTTTTTTTTTCATTTTCATAATATGCCAATACTGGTCGCAAGTGCTGCGATATAAGAGCAGCTTGTTGTACATTGGCAGTTCGAATATTTGTTCGAATAACCTATACACTGTTTGAAATTTAATTTGTAGTTCTTCTTTTTCCTTTTTGATGTGTGGTTTCCATTGGAGCTTGGTCATCCCAAGGTAATTTGTTGTGTTGATCGACTATAGCATTACGTCATTGAGAAAGATTGGTAACTGGTAAATTTTTTTATTAGTGGAGTTGATACATGTTTATTTATTACAGGCCGCTGGCGGGGAAAACGTTTTCTTCGCGAAAGTGGATACTGGATTTTGGGGTGAGTTATTTGCCTAACTTTTATATCGTGATCACGAAAGTTACTCACTGAATTTTAATTAATTTTAACAACCGTAATTACGTTATTGCTTATATACCAATAAGGTAACCTTAATCATTTACGTAACTGTATCGCATGCTGTGAGGGAAAAACATAATTACTACGAGATTTTCGGTGCTGTTCGTTTCGATCTTAAATGTGTATTGTGTGTTGCCGATACTGCGGACATTCATGTACTAAACCTTCGATATAATCTTATCAATCTTATGTGTTGCGAAATCAAAGTTTTCTACCCTTGTTAGCGAATATTGTTAGTCATCCTAATATTTAGGGATTGAGAATTTAATGTATAATTGTTTACCTGCGACGCTACTAAATTAAAATTGTGATATTTGTCAATTACATGTAGAAAACATTCGAGCATGAATGAGTGAAGAAGTTTCATATACTCTTGTTCATATTCAACATTAACACATTAAAGTGATTATATTTGTTAATCTCTCTTGTTATTTATCTTCCTCCTGTAATTACCGTTCGCTATTAACGAATGTTGGCTACTCGAACTTCAGAGTAATAAGGATTACGAACCTTCATTTGAGTTACAAGTTTGGACCGTCTGTCGTGATCGAGGCAGAAGTGTTATCTTGGATCAGATCTGGCGCCTTTAAGCATACTTCCTGTGAACTTCTCCTACCTCCGACTGTGTGAGTTGGCCGTACAAGGTTCGTAAGACATAAAGCTTGTAACAACTTTTGGTTTGGTTTTATTAATTTTGATTCAATTGTTATTGAGTAATTTGGTTTGGTAGCAGTCTGCTGGGATTTTTGCTTCTGTGAATGCATTAAGCATTTTTGGATAATTTGTTACGTTTTCTATTATTATTGGCAATGCTTTCCTTGTGTTTCCATGCTGTATTTGTTCTTTGTCACCTACCTGGTTTGTAAAGGCCAGTTGGTTTTGTGTCGGATACGTTAGTTTCAGCAAACTTACTCACTTTCTCTTTTTTTTTGTTTAGCATGCATCTATTTGGTTTGCTCAAACAAGCTCTTCGTCATCTATTTCATATGCAGTAATATTGGAATTTTTCATCTTTTGAAGTAATACTATTTTTATAGTTTATTTGCATTTTAACGCTAAATATATCGCTTTATAATGATGTTATTGTTATTCCAAGGGGTTTCGTTGCATTTTCTCATTGATACCACGCATTGTATAATGCTTGTTTATTCTGAGATTTCTGTGCATTTTCAGCAGAGAGATTTTGTTGCATTACGTGCTGCTGAAGTAGAGTTGTTGGTGTTAAGTACTGTGCCATTTTAAAATCAGAAACAAAAAAATAATTCAGCAGGAGAAAGTGATATTAAACTCCGTACTGATGGTGTAAACAATCCGGAAAGGATTTTTACAGAAACAATTCTTGTGATATCGTTGTTTCCAAGAAAACTCTCTTTTATACAACTAATAGGCTATTGCATAAATAAACAGTCATTTTTTTTATAAAAGCGACGTCACCAATTTGTAAATTGGATGTTGACTGTTTCTACTTAGTTTTTTGTAACAGTGCTTAAGTGTTCTATAGACCATCGCCTTTAGAAAGACTAATAAATCTATTCAACGCAATAACCACGGAAAGGACAGTAAGGAAACATACAAATACTCGCGCTTAAGTGAAGGTAAAAAGTGGTTAAAAAATAATCCTGACCAAAATAATAAAAGTTATTGTCTTATACGTTGACAAATCAGTCCGCAAAGCGAGATGATCTAAAACTTTTGTTTTATTAGACTTTTAACAGTGTTGGTTCCTAAATGAAGAAAAACTATAAATATAATTGGAAGTTAAGGTTGACAAATGTGCTGCCTTTGGCAAAATGTTTTGAAAATTTTTTTAATTGATTGCGGCGTTGCCATTTTAGAAAAATTTCTTTAAAAATGCAGCATTAGGAAAAAATGGTCACAAATCTGATGTTTTTGAAATTTGTTGTTGTTTTAAACTATTCTTTTTTAATGGCATTCTCTATCAATTTGCGTCAGTACTTTTTTCTCCTTAAATCTACATATTTTCAATTAAACCGCAACAATTATTATTTTATTTAAGCAGGTTTATTTAAATAGGGTTTGTTTTTATTAAACAAAAAACATAAAGTCTTCATAATTTTGCCCATTATCAGTACAGGATGTAACTGTACTTTTTTTTTGTCAAATGCCATGATTATTCCAACCACATTTATCGCAGGACCAAAAAATAAAATAAAAACAATTGCAGCACAAAATATTATCCCGAGATTAAATTTAAGAATAAAAAAAAATTTTTCTTAAAAATTATTAAGTAATCATTTAAAAAAATGCAAAGCAAACTGCATTTATTAGAATACAGAAAAATAACAAAATTAAAACAATTTTTGTGACTAGAATTTCCATGATAATAAAAACAAAAGAAAATTTTAAACTTTTTAAGAATGTTTAAAAAAAGTAACGGTTCCATTACAAAAAATTTGCTTTTTGTGTTAATTGTGTTTTAAATTTATTTAAAATACTATCAAAAATTGAATGTAGAGTATTTTTACTTTTTTTAATTTTTATAATAAATTAGATATATGCTTAGACCCGTGAAATCAATCACACTGTATACTACTTGCAAGAATTATGTTTTGTTGGATTTTTGCGTCTAATCTGTTTTAAGCATTTAGTAAAATGTTTTTTTTAATATTCTAATTCAAAGTATTTTTATTTAGAAAAAACATTTAATTTAATTTAATTCAATTAAATTAAACATTTATTTTAATTAAATTAAATAATAATACATAAATTAGTAAACTAAAACAACTAAAAAAATTATGTGAATAGATTTCGGTTTATTATAAATTAAATTAAAAGTTTTTTTTTAAAAATATGTACAAAAAATATTTAAAATTTAATTACAAGATTAAACGTATTCAGCTTTATTTGGTTACCGTTTGTATACATTACGTAACGGAATATAAACCTTTTATAGTATTATCTTTCACGGAATTGGTTTTAAATATATCTAATTTAATATAGTTAATTAAAATAATTGTTTTTTTATAATAAATAAAATGTAGATGTAGATTTAATATTAATCATATTTTTTGGTTTTTCAGTTTTTTCCTAAAAAGTTTCTTTGATTGGAAATAAACCAAATTAAATTAACTAATTGTATTTCTTGTCATATTTGGAATCTTTTAATTTAATTTAATTTAATTAAAATATATAATAGTAATGTTTGCTTCGTGTTACATTTAATTAACAACATTAGAACATGTTTGTTTTAATTATTAAGAAAACGATAATGTATTGTAATTTTAAAACATACAGTACTAGATTTTATTTAAAAAAAAACATTTCTAACTAAACCTTATAAACAATAAATTTTTTGTTTTTAAAATTTAAAACTTGAAAAATGTAATAAGTTTAGATACGCGTTATAAAAGAATACATGAATTACTAAATTATCTCGCAGATACCAGATGAATTTGTTTTCAAACTGTATATGCAAACATGTTTTTTCACATCATTAATTTAATATAACCAAAATTTAATTTAGGCGTAGGTACATAAAATAAAAGTTTTATTAAATTTTATGTATTAGACTATAAATATTTTTAAAAAGAAATATAAAATTTAAAAAAAAATTATTAACATTTAAAAAAAATTGAAAATTAAGTTTTTAACGTTTAATCTAAATCATTATTTTCAATTACTTAAAACGTCTTTATATTTATATATACTAATTTACAAAATTGACATTTTCATTTCTTCAAACGTAACTAGAGCATAACCAAAAATAATAAATTTAATTTGATGTGCTTCTTTCTAATATCAAATTTTTATGAATATTTACTATAAATGAAAGATTTTATCTGATTTTTTTAGTACTGTTCCAGTTAATATTATTTACTAATAATATTGGTTTTTATAAATTTTAATGTGTCTTTAAATTGTAAAACCAAACGTTTGTAGTTCTGTTATTTGTAATTACATAACATGAATGCACATACAACGACGTTAAAGCGCATTTACACAATTATAGGATTAATTTAGAATTATATATTTCAGTATACATACATAGGTAAGATGAAACAAGTTCTCTACAAATTGCTGAATAATATTTACTTGGTTTAAGGGAATTGAAGATTAAATTTGTGTCTAATGGTTGTCAATTAGATTAACTACTGAAGTAATTAAAAAAATATTAAAACTTGTCTATTAAAAAAAAATTATTCTTTTAATTTAAACAAAAGCGTTTATAATAATTACACATTATGCTTTGAAACATTTAAAAGACGTTTTGTTACGATGGTTTTCTCACAAGTCAAATTGTTAGCGACTTACTCAGTTAAATTCGGAGATTTGGGTAGTAAGCTTTATGTTGCTAAATTATAAAACCAATTAAAAAGGCGCCAAATCGTTTAAAAGCTAAAGTGATAGAGACCGTTTGCATCTATCTAACACTGAAGTAGAATAAATACAAAACACTGATTATAACGACAAATATATCTATTTTTTAATAATAAGAAAAGAAGAGATTAAAAGTTAAAAGAATAACGTAATCAATTTAGAATTAGGTACATAAATACTGGTAAAGAATCATTCTATAAATATTACAGTTATAGCGTTGATATAAGTCCTGAGGTTAAGCAACCCTCCACACAAAGTTATCAAAATACATCCACCTATTGTAAATCGCGTTTCACGTAAAATGACACCGTAACAACAACAAAAATCTGCATGCATTAATTGTGTTAATAGCTGTCGTACGTACTTCACCTTTGACAAATGTACAAATTACTAACAAGTAGAATAAAAAGGAGCGTAAGTAGTCTATG
Organism: Aquatica leii; assembly: GCA_035610365.1. Lineage (NCBI taxonomy): Eukaryota > Metazoa > Arthropoda > Insecta > Coleoptera > Lampyridae > Aquatica > Aquatica leii. The sequence continues at coordinate 112,238,446 of CM069434.1, read as the reverse complement.
CGAATAGCTATCGGCACGCTCTAACCATCTCCTAAAATTGCAAAAAGAATAAAATAAAATTAGATACATACAGGATTGTATCACAATTAAATTGCTTATCGACAATCAATGAATCCTAGTTAAATGAGTTAAGCATCCAAGTGGTTTTTATATATAATTATTTCTTTATCTACCAGTTAAGGTGTTAAGGTACAACATATTTACATTTACTTTAAACTATAAATTATATATGCTTTATATATACATATATACAATTTAAGACTATTCTTTTTTATTGTGAGACAATTGTTTTACTTCTTCCCATTTGATTTTTCTGTTGCTTAGTATTTGTATAAGTTTGTCTTTCTCGGTCGTTCTCTTGTTCTTTTCCTCATAGCTTTTGCTTCCCATATGTTCTTTACCGGTCTTTTTTCGTTCACACTACACAAATGTCCGAACCATTTTAACTGTTGTTTTTCAATTTTGTCTAGCACTGACACTACTTTTAGCTCTGCTCCCACTATTTCGTTTCTTGTTCCGTCTAATCGTGTCACTCCCATAACCCGTCTTAAATATTCCATGTCCATTGCTTGTGATTTACTTTTTAATATTTTATTTAGCACCTAACTTTCACTACCAAAGATCAAAATAAGTCTGAATATTGCCATGTAATTAAATTTTCGTTTTTGTTGATATTTTCCTTTTTCCTCTGAATGTTTGTTTTAGAGTGTCATACATATCAGTTGTCGATTGTACCCTTTCGCTTATTTCTGCGTCGATATTTGCTTGTTCATCTATTATAACTCCTAACTTAAACGACTGTACTTGCTCTAACTTTTTTTCTTCTATTGTCATACTGACATTTTTCTTTTGTTTTCCTAATATCATTACCTTGGTTTCGTTTTTGTTTATTTGCGTATTTTGCGTTGTCAATGCTCTTGCCCATGTTTTTAAGTTTTCTTCTAATTTTTTTTCTTCCGCCGTGCATAGCACATTTTGATATTCTCACTGCTTTTAATCATTGGTATCTTGTATTCGTCTTGTTAACTTGGTTTTTTATTTCTTTTATAATGTAATCTATGACAATAATAAATAGTGTAGAACTCAGCATACCTCCTTGTTTTAATCCATCTCCTGCTGTAAATTTTGTTGATTGCATGTTGCCACTTTGTACATAGTTTTCATTGTTTTAGTAGGTGGTTTGAATTGCTCTTCTCAAACCGTAATCTAATCTTCCCCGTTTTAAACTTTCCCACACTATTCTTCTGGGTACTTTATCGAACGCTTTTTCTAAGTCTATAAAGGCCATGTATACATCCACTTTCATCGTTCTACTTTTTTCTATAATTTGTTTTATGGTGAAGATGTGTCGTTGTATACTTCTTCCTTTTCTAAAGTCACTTTAGGATTCCATAATGTCGTTGTTGTTTTTCACTTCTCCGTTGTTATTTTTAATGTATTTGGTTGTAATGTTTTTTCTTTCTCTTAAGCTCTTCAGTACTTTATAGAATAGCTTTCGATTTGTTTTACTGTCTTCCTCCATTTTATTTTTAAATTCGCCCCACGTTTTTCTTATTGCTTCCATGACCATATTCATGGCTTTTTTCATTCATTTGGTATATATATAATTTTCTTGTGTCTTTTTTTGCAGATATTTCTTCCATTTCAGTTTCTTTATTTTCAGTTGCGTTTTAATCTCTTTGTTCCACTATCTTGTTTGATTCTTTTTGTGAGTTGTAAAAGCCACTTCGCATGTTTGTCTTGCAACACGTAAAATTTTGCCATAGCTGGTCTACTGTTTTTGTTTTCTACTCATATTTTGTTTGCATTATTATCTTTTCCGTTTTTTTTGCAGTTTGATTGTTTGCTAATTTGTATGTTTTTATTACTTTGTTTCTTTCTGTTTTGTTTAAGTTTAATTTGTATTTTTCTTGTTTTCCAATTTTTATTAATAGCTAACTTTGGTTTTTGTTTTGTTTTTTATGTTAATTTTATTTTGCTAATCATTCATGTCAAACTGAACTCTTCTATTTTCATTTTAATGTATATTTGATGTAATTGCGTTTCTTTTCATTTGGTTATGTGTCTTTCTTTAGTTATTGTTTTTTGTACTAACTCTTCTATCTTCCCATTAATTCCTCGTCTGTTTCCGGTAGACAAATTCGCAGTTTTCACTTTATCTTGTTTTATAATTTTTCCGATTTTTCTTGTGTCTATTTTGTTAGTTATTTTTGTTGTATTTTCATTTGTCATATTTCTTGCTAGTTTTTTGTAAGTTTACCTTTTTTTTTATTCCATTTGTATTTTACACCATTTATTTCTAGTTTTTTGTTGCTCACTTTGGTACTGTTTTCTTTATTCTTTTTTTCCTTGGCAGTTTTCCGTATTTTTGCTCTTCGTAGGCGAGATCGCTGTTAATATAGATATGTTTGTCTCTTAATTTGTACTTTCCTTTTATTCACTTCCATCTTTTGTTCAAAGTTTTGTAGTTTTGTAATTACCATCTTCGGTTTTTGTTTTCTTATCTTGTAAGCTGTTTTTACTTCAACTGTAGCCCCCGTTTCTTTTTTAATTAATTCTTATACCCATTCCTTTAAGTTTTTTCAATTATTATATTGTTTTTCTTGTTGCTTCTAATTTTTTTTTCATTATTTTAATCGCTTGTTGTAAATTTTTTCAATTTGCCACCTTTCATCGCTCTTTTGTAATTCCTCTCTGAAAGCTTTTATCTTTATTTTTTTGTTTTTTCATTTGTTCATTTGTACCTCTTATGTCTTTTCCGGTACTTTCAACTTCCTTTTTAATTTCATTTATTTGTAGGGTTATTTTTTCGATTAACTGTTCCATATTATATTTAGTTTCACTTACAGTTAATGTAAGTACAGAAGTACTTGTGTGTGGTGGGGTTCTTTGCATTACTTTGGTTACTTTTCTTTGATTTTTTAGTGCTTCTATTTTCTCGCTATGTTTTTTGCTTTCTTCTATGTTTCTTTTAAATAAATCTGCTTCTATAGATCCTACGCTAAACTTTCTCGTAGTATCGTTGGCTTTACCGGTACTTATTTGCTTCGTTTCAGTGGTATTCTTTTGATTTCTGACTAGTCTGATTGGTGTGATTTTTATTTAGTTTTTAATTAATTTTGCTATAATACTTGTTCGATTTAATGTACAGTTTTATTTTTATTACGTAATATTTTGGTTTTTTAACTTACCGCGCGTTTAAGCAATGATTTAAATTAATTTTATTATTTACGTTATTACCCGCGCGCTTGTAAAATTTCTGACTGATGAAATTTGTATATTATAGACCTTATTTAATATTTATTTAAGTTATTTTCTGCGAAAAACAACTTTTAAACCATATGTTTTAATTGCACCTATTAGTACTATCACTGTCTACTAAATCACTTTCAAATTTATAGTTATTTAGTTTTTACTTTCGCTCTTTTAACACTTTAAATAACGCTTTGTAACGGAGCCGTGTTACGGGTTTCGTGTTAGCAATATCAATCCCGAGTGGTTTTTACTATTCTTAATGTTTGACTTGCATGCAACTTATGAGTGAAATCTTATATCTAATAATTTTTTTTACATTTTTAGCTTTTATAGAGAACGAGTTAAGTATGCCAATAGCTATTAGCATGACCGGTAAATCGTGAGTACAATTTCTTCATTTTTTATTAGTTTGTGTATTTGTCGAACGTAAAATACGTGCGACGTAGGTATATATGTTATCACGACCAACAAACGCAAATTTGTGTATACAGTTACGGTTTAAATTTATTCTAAAAGCGATTTGCTATTGGTTGCGAATTTACTAGTTTCGAATCAAATTAAAGTGCAATTCTTTTAATATCTATTAATTTATATTGTCATATTTTACTGCGATAATTTTATGTACGAAGTGTTGTTTACCCTCTAGGGTTTGCATCAACGTTAATGACTGCGATATTTATTGACGAACTCTTAATTGTTACAATACCTTTAATTCTTTTGCGCTTCTTTTTTTAACTTCTGTCTTTTGTTGTTAATGATAAATATGTTTAGTTTAGTATTTGACAATTTTAAACAGTATCTGCCAGTGATAGTTTTCGCCCGTTTTTGCACTTTTTTAATTTATTTTATGATTAGCACACCGAGACCTGCGATCCTTTAGCCGAATTGTATTGAGTTAGTTGCCTGTCTTTAAATTAAATTACAGGTAAAAAATCATGTAACAAACCGACACAATAATATTGTGGTTTCAGAAAATAGCTTAAATTCACGAACTCGGCGCTTATAAATTATTAAAAAATCTTAGCCAACGTTGTTATTTTTTAAGTTTAATAAAATCAAGTAAAATTAATAAGACTTTAACGCTTAATATCAACCACTTTAATGTGCAAGGTCAAAGACTAAGTAATGCAAAAGCGTATGTTACTAATTTAAATAAAATGTCTTCTAATTATTGAAAGTAATCCACAACGGTGTAATAAAATTTTTAAAATGCAGCGATTTCGTTTACTTTTCTTCCCAGAGTATCAAGTTGCAGCCGCATTTGGTTTTGCTGGACCATGAAAACACTACCGACCCTAATTTATTACCATTAGGAATATTTAGTTTTGTCAAAGATCTAATTCTTAATTACGTTGTAACTTTCGTACAGTGAAGTGTGTTTGTTTTCTCGTGAATATTTAAAGGTGAGTTTCACTGAGTTTCCTATTATCTTGTAGTTTACTGCTCATATTTTTATTACTATCATTATGTTATTTTTAATTACGAGTTTTCAATGAGCTCTCCTATTATCTGTTAACTTAATATTTATTCTTTTGAATGTGAGCATCATTTACTGTTTCTATTTATGAGGTTTTATTGAGCCGTTTTGATTAAATTTATGAATTTGAGACTCTATATTTTAATACACAGTTATAAATGCTTTTATTAAATGTTAAATGATAATTATGAATTTAAAAGTTGCATTAGTGACGTCTTACGCAATTCGTTAAATGATTACATTAATTAGACAATGGAGTGCGATGTCAATAAATGTTGGTTGTTGTCAATTATGTTTTGAATATTGTCTATGAATCTGATAATGCCGTTTGGCGTTTTGTTGGTGTGTGTCGACATGGTCGAATTCGTTTGTTACTAGAACCGAAAGGGTTCTGCAGAGATTCTGGGCGGGTGGAATGTAGTCGTGCACCCATTGCACTACCTAGGTCTGATATTTATTTTATTTGGTAATGCGGTTCGATCATGGTTCATTTGGAACCGGAGCATTGCGCTCACTTGGGGATGTCTAGGCAGGTGGAATGTAGTCGTACACCTATTGCACATCCTAGGCCCGCTTTTTGGACCGGAGCATTTGGCTTGTTATAACGGTCCCGGACGGAAGCATTCTGAGTGGGTGGAATGTAGTCGTACACCCATTGAACACTTGGAGCTGACATTGAGTGGCGTTGTCAGGAACCTAAGCGGTCTGATTCTAATATTTGATTTTAGTAATAATCCAGCATGATTTGATTATCGCTCCCTTTGAATTTTAAATATGTGTGATATCGATGTATTGATCATTATTATCAAAAGCAAATAATGAATTGTAGTAAATGAATTGATAACGGGATGCTCAAACGTACTTTCTTGTATAATTTTGCAGAAGGTGAGAATTCAGTTCAGCCACGTCACTCTATTTCCAAACCATGTTTGGTTTTATGACCGATTATTAATCATGAAATGACTTAAACGCTAATGTGACCTATTATCGCTATGTTTACTATTACCTGACATTTAGTTGATCAGTCATTGGCAATTGTGATTTTGATTAATTGTACACCCTTAATTATCTTTTTGTGAGGTGTATTTTTATTATCATCTGCATTGTTATTATTTGCATCGATCAAAACATAAAATATAAAGAAAAAAAAACTAATCTTAAATTTGCATCTTACAACTGTAAAAAACTTTTACAATTACATGTAAACAAATATACCTTAATAACGTTAAAAATCTCAAACGCAATATTACTTTCAATAAGTTAACATAATTAACCACGCAAATACAAGCACATTTCAATTCGTGTTCTCCAATGAAGTGTCATTCAACAAATGTTGCATATTGAGAATAGCTCAAAGTTGTTTAAACAGGCTACACAATTTTTTTTATTAACCGCGTGCATAGAAGTTTTAGAGTAGTTAATAGCCGTGTTTTTTTACACCCACTTTATCAAGCGCTACCACACAAACATAACATTATAACAATGTGTAATTTAATCACGTTTAAGATCGTTAAATTAATTTTAAAATATAGTTACTTATTATAATTATAAATAATATCATAAGGAAACGTTTGTTTGTCTAATACGTAATAAAGTAATTTTGTGGCTTTAAGCCTTAAGCATAATTTTTAACCAAAGGATATTAAGAATCCATTAGTAATTTATGTTTAATAAAAAAATTATTTTTCTTGTTTTTGAAAGCATGTTAAATGTCAATTGTAACAGATTTATTTCTATTATAAAAATAATTGAATTCTCACAATTTCTATGTTAAGCAAGTAAAACAGTGCGGTAGCACGTAATCTTAAAATTTCTTTTAAGTGTAATATTTTTTTGTATTTAAATCAATAAATGCAATGTACAGTAACAGCAATAATTCTATTTGTGGCGCTATATAAAATTAATTACGCAGAATACACAATTAGTTAATTTAACATTCATTACATATTTTAAGATGATACAATGTTAAAAATTAACCTGCTTAGTTAGTAGTAGTTCATTACGTTTAAGTATATTTAAACTTGTCGAGTTTATTTTCAATGCTTGTAAATCTATTTATCCACTTTAGTACTTTTTTCTTCAAAGCGAGAGCTGTTTACATTTACTCGGGTAAATGCACAATTACTATTTATTTAACATCTCTACCCTAATTTACAAACGCCGTTTGACATAACAAACTATGTACTTTTAATTTAGTTTTTTACTTTATGCATATTTAAAGTGCAATAACTTGTTACGCTGGTAGCGAAGGAAAAACCTCAAGAACAGAAGGAGAAAGGAAAGAAATGGAGGAGTTAAAAGAATTAATGAGAGAAATGATGAAACAGATGGAAGAAAATATGCAAGGAATAAGCAAGAAATCAAAGTAATGAAAAAAGAAATAGAAGAAAGAGAAAAGAAGTGGGATAAAGAAAAAGAGAAACTGGTGGAGAGAATAGAAAAACTGGAGAAAAAAACGGAAGACGAGGAAAGATGGAAAAGAAAGAATAATATTGTGGTAAAGGGGTGGAGAAGTGAAGAACCACTAAAAAGCAAAGGGGGAGCGGTAAAAGGGAGAAAGTTGACGAAATGGCAAAGAAAAAGAATAATAAGAGATGGAAATAGAAAAAAAAAGAAGGAGGAAAAAAAAGCAAGGAAGAAGCACAGGGGGAGGTGAGTGAGCTGAGAGTATTGTTTTGAAACGTACCGGGAATAAAAAACAAGGAACAGGATTTCTGGAAGTACATCAAGAAACAAGATGTAGTGGGATTACAGAAAACATGGATAGAAGAAAAAAAATGGGAGTGGTGGGAAAAAGAGTTGCCGGAGGAATTTGAGTGGATAGTGCAACATGCAGAAAGAGAGAAGAAAAAAGGAGAGCAAAGGGGGCTATAATAACGGAAATAAGAAAAAAATGGTTGAGCCAGGAAAAGAAAGAGAAAGTGCAACAGAGAAGAGGAGTTGTAGAAAGGAACGTACAGTGGGGAAAAATAAAAGTAGTCACGGTTTATAGCAGTAGAATGAAAGAGACAAGAAAAAACATAGAAGAGATGATAGAAAAGAGGAAAAAGGGATTGATAATAGTAGGAGGGGACTTCAGCGCAAGAATAGGGGAAGAGGGGGGAATACAAGAAAGAACAGGGACGGGAAAGCGACAAACAAAGGACAAGGTGATAAATAAAGAGGGAGAAGAACTGCTGGAACTGTGCAACGAAAAAGGGTGGGAAATAATAGACGGAAACAGAGAAGAAGATGGAAAGGGGGAATTTACGTACATAGGAGGAAGGGGAGAATCAATAATAAATTTTGTAATGACAAATGAATAGGCTGCAGAAACGGTAAAGACATTTAAAGTGGGAGAAAGGGTAGAGTCAGACCATCAACCACTAAAATTGACAACAGAAAGAAGAGAAAGAGAAGAGAGAGAGGAAGAGGAGAAGTACATAACTAAAAAAAAGTGGACAGAAGAGGGTATAAAAATATATAAAGAGAAAATAGAGAAAACGGTATGGATAGGAAAGGAATTACAAGAAAGTGTAGAGGAAATGAGAGAGATGATGGAGAAAGCAACAGAGAGAGTCAGATTTAGAAAGTGGAAGGGGGAGCAAACAGGATGGAAAAAATGGTGGGATAGGGAATGCAAGGAAGCAAAAAAAAAATGCAAGGAAAGCATTAAGACAGTGGAAAAAAGGGAGAAAAGAAAAAGAAGAATACAAAGAAGCCGTAAAAATATACCAAAAAACATGCGACAGAAAGAAGGAAGAAAACAAAAAGAAACAAGAGGAGCAGATCAAAGGAATAAAAACGGAAGAAGATGTATGGAAGTACCTAAAGAAACAAAGGAAAAAAAACATGACGACGGAATACAAATTAAAGAATGGGAGATATATTTTCGAAACATGTTGAGAAGGGAAGAAAAAAGCAGAAAAAAGAAAAAGAAAAGACGCGGTAGTAAGACAGGAAGAAGGAGATAGGGATAGAATAAAGGAAGAAAAAGTAATAGAGGCGATAAAGAATATAAAAAAAGGAAAGGCGGCAGGAGAAGATAGGATACAAGGAGAAGAGTGGATATACGGGGGAGAAAGTGTAGCAAAAAGGATGACGGAAATACTAAACATAATATAGAAAGAGAAAGGATTTCCGGAGAGATAGAGAAAGGGAATAATATGCCCAATCCATAAAAAAGGCGAAAAAAATAAAGTCAAGAATTATAGAGGGGTAACATTATTGAGCACGGCATACAAATTATATGCGACAGTACTACAAGGAAGACTACAGAAGGAAATAGAAGAAAGAAGTTTGGTACCAGACGGACAAGCGGGATTCAAAAAAGGAAGAAGGGCGATAGACAACATATATATACTGAAACACTTAGCAAATAAAGAACTAGAAAAAAAAGAGGGAAAATGGTGGCATTATTCGTAGATCTAAAAGCTGCTTTTGACAAAGTGAATAGGGAAAAGCTGTGGGAATACATGAAAAGAAAAAAAATCAATGAAAGATTAATACAAAGAATAGAGGAAATCTACGAAGAAACGAGGATCAGGGTTAAAGTGAATGGGGAAGAGAGCAAAAAATTAATCACAAAGAGAGGGTTGAGACAGGGATGTCCACTGAGCCCAAGCCTGTTCTCAGTATATACGGGGGATCTGGAAGAGTTAATGAGAGGACAACAGACAGGAGGGATAGTGGTAGAGCGTATGCGGATGACATAGTGTTGGTGGCTATGGAGGAAAAGGAAATGAAAGAGATGACAAAAACGCTGGAAAAATACATGAAAAAAAAAGAAATGGAAGTAAACACGAAGAAAACAAAGATAATGATATTTAGAAAATGAGGGGAGTGGATATGGAGTGATGAGGAAGTGCAACAAGTGAAGGAATTTACATACCTGGGTTACACGATGAAACAGGATAATAAAGAGGGAGAACACATAAAAGAAAGGGCGAAAAAAGGAAACAGGTTAATAGGACAAGTGTAGGGTGTGGGGGAAACAGTATTCGAGATGGATATAGAAAAAAGAAAGTTGTTGTTTAAAAAATTAATAAAGGGGGTGGTAATGTATGGAGTGGAAATATGGGGCTGGAAGGAGTAGAGGGAGGTAGAAGGGCTACAGGAAAAATACTGGAGATGGGTTTTAGGACTGGACAGAGATACACCGGGGTATATTGTAAGAGAGGAGGTACAGATAGCAAAAATAAGAGTAGAGCACTTAATATAATTGTGCACAATTGTCTAGCTAAATTTCGTCCTGACAATGGCCAAAACTTGTTCCGAACTGTAGCTAACAAAAGCTGAGGGCCCGCATGCAAAAGACGTAAATTTTCCTGTTTTAATATGAGTTTGGTAAGATGACCTTTACTACTTAAGAGTATAGGGTGCTTTTTATCAAAGGTATATTCGGAATTAGATAAACGACCTCCTACACATAAGATACCTTGATCATCCAGAAATGGACTTAAAGACAGCAATCAATTTTTTTGGTTCAAGTGTTTTTCTTTGTTGGAGTGTTTTAATTTCTTTAGAGAAATACATGGTCTGCGAAAGTTTAAGTTAAACACAAAATGAATTCTCAATTTCTTCATAAGTTAAAGATTGTAAATATCTTTCTGCAATAGGTTTTGTACAATTGTTTTTAAAACGAAGGCAGTATGCAACAACATGTTTAAGAGTACGTAGGTTAGAAAACTTTTCAATAGGAAAATTTTCAACTTCACAAGTTACGAGAGTAGATATATTGGGTGTGATTTTGGGTAACTCTACCAGATTTATGCTTGAAATAAGCCATAGAACAGAAGTGTGAGATAACCAAAGAGGGCCATGCCATCTTAACTTGGAATTTTTAATTTAGAAAAAGATATGCCTTGCGATAGTAGATCAGCTGGATTCTCATTAGTATCGATGTGTCTCCAAAGAGTGTTTTCAGTAAGTTCTTGAATCTCGGCAACCCTATTACATACAAACATTTGTAGTTAATGTGGAGGAAGTCGAATCCACCCAAGAACAATTGAAGAATCAGTCTAAAGGAAGCATTGATTAAACTTCAATCTTAAAGCACATTTGATACTGTAGAACAATCGCGCCATTTCTAAAGCGGCTAATGGTTTTAGTCGTGTAACAGTAATTGGGTTTACGGGTGCTACCCTAGACTTTGAGCAAAGAAGTTAACTAAGTATTTCACCATACGCATTGATTGAACGCACATAGAAACACGCACCATAAGCTATCGTGGTAGCATCAGAAAATCCGTGCAACTCTATTTGAGTAGGGACGTTACAAAAAATTCTTTTTTTTTGCTAAGCAATTAAAACATAGTTTCATGCTTTGTACTTTAGCCGATCTTTCACTTACTGTTAGTTTTTGGAATTGAGGACAACTTTTTAAGGAATGATTTTCTTTGCACAGTATGCAAATTTCATTATTGTTTACACTTGAGAAAAATGTGTTATGAATCGATCTTTTTTCGACAGTTTTATGAGTATGCTGTGCACAAAGGATATTTGTTATGTAATTTTCTTTGCTATCGACATCGTGTAAACTTATGTATTCTGTGTTGCCAATACTTCCGGCATTTATGGATTGAGAATTTTTCAGACTCATTATTAATCTACGTTATTAAATTGAAGCTGTTATACATATTTTTCCTTTCCTGTATGGTAACCTACCTTTCTTTGTGTTGGTTACACGAACACCAAGGTAACAAGGATTACAAACTTAAAATTCGTTACAAGCTTGGACCTTCTGTCCTGATCGACACAGAAGTTTTGCTTATAAAAGATCTGGCGCTCTTTAACTCTTAGATATTTAAACCTCCCGTCTCCGACTGTGTGAGTTGGTCGTGCAAGGTTCGTAAAACCTATAAGCTTGTAACAAAACATAATATGAAATCTAACACATAAACGTACATACGGTGTTATCATAAATAAAGTCCATTTTTAAATCATACAATCATTGAAGATAACAAACGCGCAGCTTTTTTGCTCGATTTAATGTAGTAATTGTTGGTAAAAGTTCCTTCCAAAAGAAATCGAAATCGTAAAGGTCTCGAACCTCTTGACGGTGTGAATGGTTAAATTACAGTAACATGACGTCATGAAAATTTTCTCAAATATGCCAATTATTTGTTATCTCCACCAATAAAGGAAGCGTGTGTGGGGTACGGAAATCCGCTAAAAACAATTATGAAAGAATTAATCTAAACCCCTAATACAATAGAAAAAATAACCACGTACCCTAAATAAGCTTTCACTCAGATAGCCACAAAAGTTAATTGTATATTCACGTGGAATCGCGTGAGATAACTTAATGATGAAAGCTTTCTTGGGTCTAAACAGAAGTCTGTGTTGCACAAAACGTTACCGGAAGAAAAATAAAATCGCGCTTTTAAAATTTGATAGTCAACTACGAAAAGTGGCTGTGTCGAAGAAAAATTTTATACTTTTTAACATAACTAACTTTTATATTATTTTTAGGTTTTAATAATTTTGTTTTTTAATTACGAGAAACAGATTAAATTTTATGCATATAAAAAAATAGTTAATATAACTTACACTAATGACATTTATAAAAAACTTAATTTAACTATTGTGTTTTACTGTTTAAAATTATTAAAAAAATAGTATGTATAAAAACTAAATTTGCAAGTTGTATATATTGCAAATACAGATTTAAAGCGCATTTTTAATTTAATAAAAAATTTGAATTTACCACTTAAATAACAGTAATCTTGTTTATATAGTGTAAAAAGGTCTTTTAGTTTAGTTTTTTGTAAATAAAAAAATACAGTATAGAATTCAAATTTGAAGAAAAAATGGTTTTAAATGTTTATGATATCAATAAAAAAGCTTATAATTTTCAAAAACACCACAAGCAACAGGTAAGACACAAGTACATTAGTATTTGCTTAATTTATAATATATTTCATAATGTCATAAAAAAGTAACATTTCTCAATAAGTTACAATTTTGTTGATTTGGTAAAAAAGATACACTACAATTATAATAAAATACCTACACTAAGAATAATTTTTAATAAAATTAATCAAAATTGTAAAATGTTTTTTTTTAAGTAGTTTACGTTTGTTTGTTTTGTCTTTGTGTTTAATCGCTATTAAATGATATATTCAAATAAAATAATTGGCAAAAGCGTGTTACGTGTCGTTAGTTATTAGGTTTATATATTTAATAAAATTTGTGGTACGGTGAGCAATTTCATTTAATTTTCTGCTTTGATTGAGGCTGCATCTAGTTTGTTATTGTTCAAAATGTTGAATCGTAATTCTTTTGCTAAACTTTAACGTTGTTACAACAAAATAAGCTCGGAGTCGTTTTCTACATTCTAATTAAGACACTGTTGGTGTCTTCAAAGCGAAAATTTTAAAGAATATTAATAAATATATATATAAATATAATAAAATGGAAACAGTCGAGAGTAAAACTCATAAATTTGTGACTTAATAAAATACAGAATAAATAGGGTTCAAAAAAAAAACGGTAGAGCGCCAAACAGGAGTTGAAACGTCACCTAACTTTTAATTTCTGTTAACCAGAAGGCACGTGATCGGTTGAATGCGTTTAAAGCGATTTGAAAGTGCATTGATATAAATCTGAAACTATAATTTTAAAAAACTGGTGTGGTCACCACACGACTTTCCTAAAAGGAATGATGAAGGAATGTCATATTTGTTTAAAGTTATGTTGTCATAAAAACATTCTGAAGTGATAAGTACATGTTTGTATTGATTTCCTAGCATGCTATAATTTTTTTTAAATTTTCCTCCTTATTTTCATATCATATCATATCGAGTAACCCTTTTATTTGCGCGCCTCGATATTACTTACTCCTTTAGTAAATCAGTAAAAAAAAATCGCAGCAGGCATGGTGTAACACTCCTCCAGGGTAGCTCTGGAGATGTGCAATTGTTTTTAAGGCTTATGGTACATAATTAAACAAAATATAAATGGAATGAAATATATATTACTAAAATATCAAGTCACCGAAGTTAACCCTATCAAATGATTATCGCATTGTATTGATTTGGAACAATTACATTGTCGCTTGCCGCGTATGAGACATTGAATTATAATTTAAAAGTTTTTACAATAAAATGTGAACAGTTAGAATTTACAGTGTCTGACTTTATTTTGTTTGTTGACCCTCTGGCAACAACGCACTTTTTACATTAGTCGGTTTCGGAGTTTCTGACTTTTTAATTTTTAAACACTTTTATCATAATAAATTTTTCTTTGAGATTTACTGTCTCGACCGATCGCGCGTTATCGACTCCCTTTATCAAATCAAAAAATGCTTCTACAATAATTGTAAATTTTGCGTTATTGCATTCTTAGGGTGTTGACCGTCGTTATTGACGGCCTTTATTCTGTTAATATAATCAATTTTCCAACAGATGTGTTTACTATGAAAATTGTAAAATGCAGTTTCTATTGGTGACTGCGAATTACGTAAACAATAGGAAATTTAATATTGAATTTTACATCTTATTGGAAATTAATTCTTACAATGAATTTGAATTTTTAAATTAAAATCGAAATTTATTTTGTTTTTTCCCCGGTGCTTGTTACAATGGTTTAAAACTATATTATATATGGAATTTACTTTATATTATAAAAAAATATCCAAACTGTTATTGTTAGGAAAATTTTTTATTTGAATAAATTGTTAGGAAGAAAGAAGAAACTGTAAAAGTAATTCAAATAATTTACATACATACAAAATTATATAAGAAAAATAGTGAAAAATGGCGGATACACTCACTTTCGGTTTCTTTATCAGACCCATTTTTTAATAAAACCGAGAGAATATGAAAAGCCAGCTTCATACCAAACTTCAAGGAATTAGGATTGGTTCGAGAGTTATCGTGGGTACATCCAAAGATAATTTAAATAAGATGCAGCACTGCGTATATAAACAAGTCAAAAGAATATAGAGAAAAATTGTTATTTTTTAACGCAAGTAGAATACATTCATCTTTCCCTCACTACTTTTGCGAATTAATTTGCGGTTTAATTTTGCGGTTTTGCATTTTACTCTTTTGCGTTATAATTCGCGGTTTAATTAACTTTTACTGTTTTAATTCGCGTTTTAATCGGCGGTTTAATTCGCGGTTTTGCATTTTAATTCGCGTTTTTGAATTAAATTTGTAATACGTAAAATAATCTGTGTGATTAAATAATTTTAATTTGCTTTTTGATTCAAGAAATAATTTGTTTGATACATTTAAATTTGCGTTTTGATTTTAATTTGTAATTGGTGGAATAATCTGTTTGAATAAATCGTTGTAATTGGAGTTTTGATTTTAATTCGTGGAATCATTTCTATTTGTTCAAATCATTTTAATTCGCGTTTTGTATTTAATTTGTAATTCGAGGAAAAATTTGTTTGATCAAATATTTTAATTAGCGTTTTGATTTTAATTTGTAATTTGTGGAATAATCTGTTTGATCCATTTAAATTTGCGTTTTGATTTTAATTTGCGTTCTAATTCGTAGAATAATTTCAGTTTGATCAAATCATTTTAATTTGCCTAGAAGAATTGAATGGAGTTATTGGAGTAGGATGATTTGTACGCTTTGTTAAGAATTTTAAATTGTAGAAGAATGAATATTTGGCAACCATCAAAGCGTTATCAAAATTTAAATTATGACCAGTGTTAAAATGATGTTTAGCAACAGCAGATTTAGAAATATGGTTTTTCTTTATAAACGATCACGTTTTAAAATTCGTGTAACGGAACAACCAGTTTTACCAATGTACTAAACCAGATGAACAAGAAATTTGATATACACATTTTTGTCGTAGTATAGACTCTGACTGTAGAAGCTTTTACTATATATACAATTTTTTTCTGAATTAGAGCACAAACAATAAATAATGTTAATTTTAATTTAAAAAAAATTAAATTATCACAAAAAAATTAACTGTAATGATTACTTAAAAAATCCTTAAAATAAAATTTTATTTAAAAACGTAAGCTAAAATTGTGTTGACGGTTTTTAAGTGAAAATGTTACCCAAATATTTTTAGCAAATAATACGTTGTATATGAGCAAATTATTAGAGGTTGTATTTTTATAAAGAAAGTCACTAAAAATTAAAAAATAATATTAATTTAAAAATTACCATTTATTTCTTTCTAACGTAATTTTGATTAAGATCAAATTTACAACAAAAATACTAATAATTTAACCTACGCTTAGTAAACTAAAGCATTTGCTTTTTATTTGGATTATAGTATTTACGTAACATTTGAACATGTAATTTGGTATAAGTCCTGATACGTGAAAGTAAATTGTATTATCTTTAACGGCATATTTAGTCAACTTTATGAATTTTACTAAAATTAATTACGTATAAGTTTTTTTAAATCTGTGATACAAAATCTTCAAGAGTTACAGCTTTTGTAATTAAATAATTACTATTAGTTTTAACATTTTGTTTAACAAAACGTAAACTTATTATCGTACTTTTTTGTAGATGATGCCGTTGTCATAAAATTTTTGTGGTTTGTTATAATTTGTTTAAAACTGCACATTACAAATAAATATTTTATCGCTCAGACGTTCAAAGAACTATCACAAAAGTTGTTCAAGTTTAAGGTTGGTGTCCGGGCTGGTTACCGCTTAGCTGTGAAATTTGGTTTTCCGGCGTTTTTGCCATCACATCGTGATTTCTTTCAGAAGATTTCTAAAGCTGTTTTGTTAATCTTTGGATTCAAGTATTTTGACTATTTGTTAGTTCTTCTTTACTGTCCTTGACGTTTGGGTTAACCGGTCTTCCAGGTAGAAGAAAGCTCTGGTCTTGGTTCGGTTAAATCAAGCAATACTGTACACTTTGAGATGTTAACGTTTTCCTGGGTTTTTTTGGTTTTCAGAACAAGATTGACATCTTCGTTTTAGCACTAAATACCACTTTTAATTCATTTCTCTTGAGCAACTTTTTAATTTTGTTTTGTTTTTTGAATGTATAAGAGAAATGCTGTTGGGCTGGTATCTTGTTGCCTTCGTCTTTTCGTCGGTTGTTTTTGATTTTGTTGAGAATGTTCTTCTTGTGGTATCTATTTTGCAGTAGAGCATTTTGTAGATGGTTTATCTTTTTTTCTAAAAATTCTAGTTCACATATCAATTTTGTCTTACTCATTAAAGCGTGGAGCATTTCTAGTTTCTGCTTCGAATGGTAGTGTGATTGCACTTTTAGGTATTCTTCCGTGTGTGTTGGTTTTTTTGCGAACCTGTTGACTTAATGAGGCGCCGATTTTTCTTATCACAAGGACATCTAAAAATGCTATGATCTCGTTGTTTTTCGACCATCGACAACGCGAGTAACAGGAAAAATAGAATATGATGTAAACACTAATAAGCTTGTAAGATTTACTTTATCCTTAATTAAGTAGATGCCAAGCACAGATACATTAAAATATTTTTCGTGGAAACTTATAGAAAGCGAATCGGATGCTGACATCCGCCCTAGGTCTTTTGTGAAAGAGACCTTTAAAAATAAATCAGAAGAGACCAATAATATTATCAGTGC
Organism: Aquatica leii; assembly: GCA_035610365.1. Lineage (NCBI taxonomy): Eukaryota > Metazoa > Arthropoda > Insecta > Coleoptera > Lampyridae > Aquatica > Aquatica leii. The sequence goes on along the minus strand of CM069434.1, from coordinate 112,221,190 downwards.
ACACCGTTTGCAACGATTTATCATATGCAATTTTCTAGGCAATTCAAGTCAAATAAAAAGTCGATATAATCAGTTTAAAAAAAAAGTTAAAAAGGAAATGCTAGCGTAAAAATCCACTCTCAAAATAAAAAAAAAGAAATATGTAAGAAAGTTGTCTACATCATCCGCAACATCTTCTAAAGATGATGCCGTTCTTAAATATAATCACACGGACACCGACAGTTTTCCAGGTAGCATAAGTAATGAAGAATTGGAGAATAATACAGCACCAACTAAAAAAACTTTAGAACTTCGCTTAGAAGTCAACAATTTTTATGCCGTATATTATATAAAACTTGGTGATTATAATAGAACAAGATTAGACATTTAGTTAAACACAGAGATATTCTGCATCTATTTATGCTTTTATTCCGTATCAATAAGAATTATTTCATTAAATTTTTAGTTTTGGTTATGTACTTGACTTTATTTTTATTGGTTAACATGTTTTATATTTACATTTTTTTTGTAAAAAATTGAATAAAAGTTTTTAAATACCTACAAATGTATCATTTACTTTAAAATGTGAACGTTGGAAAAAGGTACATAGTAAACATAAGTAAGAGATGTATGTATAAGGATTGACAAAAAATCTTTAAAGCGTAGACGGATTTGTTAAAGAATTACTAAGATGTACCAAAATTGACTAAGATGTACCTGAATTTATTAGGATGTGCCGGGATTTATTAAGATGTACCAGGATTTATTAGAATCTATTGGGATTTATAAGGATATATCGGGATTTATTACGAGGTAGTAGGATTTACTGAGGATTTCTATTAATTGGAGGCAGAATTATAGGACTTACTTGAAAAAGAGGATGTAGGTTTTCACTTTTTACCAGAAGTGTTCACCCAGTTTAAAACAATGTAACATTTATTACGTAATTACAAGTAACAATTTTTTTCGTCAATTAACATACAAAGTTGTGGAAAACATTATATAATTTAGAAAAAAAAACTTATTCAATTTTAAGAATCAAAAGTTGTAATACCAAAAATGACGTGCTAACCAATAAAACAAATAGTAACATCCTAAGAGTTTATTAGTATATTTACATATAGTATAATAAATAATCTAATAGCACAAAAAAGCTACAGTAAAAATTTTAAAAATTTCCACAACAACCAGACTTTGAACATATTTGGGATCAAGGCATTATTAAACAATTACAAGAAGAGGATGAATTTTGCTTAGAACCCACACAAGATTTAAAGAACCAAAAAGAAAATAGCAAGTGTTACCTAAACGATGACGACATTTTGTACAAAAAGTTTAATGGAAAAAATAAGGACTTGATAGTACTACAAAAATTAAAAAACATCAATGTGGATATCACAATTTAATTTTTTTTCAGCCGAAAATGATTTTGGCCGAAGATGAGAAACGACATTTGCAAATATGTGATGAGTTGGGTATCCTGCAACTAGAGGAAAACGTAATTACATTTAAATAAAAAAAATTCTGCGTTTAGTCATCGATTTAAGAGATCTAATATAGATATTGCATCAACGACTGAAAATAAATAGATATTAACATTTTAATGTACTTTTACAAAATGCATAGGGTTAATTCACATTTCAAACAAAACAGCAGAAACAGTAAGTAAAGCATTGGTAGAAATCATAATAGCTAAACATGGATTGCCAAAACAAGTAATCACGACAAAGGTAGTAGTTTGGTAAGCAACATGTTTAACCCTTTCGTGCACAGTGTCCACTTTAGTGGACATCTTATATTTTGGTCTCTACCACCGACACACGTAAAGTAATCTGCAATTTTAAATTAGAAATCTGTAAAATGATTCTCTATAAATACATGTAAAGCAAAGTCAACTTTCCTGAAAACGCTGAATTAGCAGATATCACGTACTCTGTTGTTATTGTGCAAGTCATAATGGCAGACACGAGCATTGGTGAAATACCGGTTAATATTTTTTATTGTAAACCAACAAAAAAGGTAAGAAAATATGTATTATGTTTCTAAAGATGTGGACATCATGTTATAACAACGCATTTGTCGAAGAATGCAAAATTTCAAACGATGTGGCACATTTTATACCCGTCCACTGTAGTAGACAGCGTGCATTACTTAGAAATATTAATGATTTGTTTGTTTTATAGCGTGTTCTTTTTGAAACCGAAGAAGCTCACGTCGCTGATGAAGATATAGATTTCAATGACGAGGAGAATTTATTATTTGATTTACCTGACGGTTCAGACTCGGAAATTGAGAATGTGAACCTGAAATCTGATTATGATTCGGAAGATGACTTACCATTATCGCATTTATTGCAAAAGAAAAAAAATCCCATGAAATGGAAAGCAGGGCAAGATTGTATGTATGGTCCCGGTACTATGCCTCCTTATGTTGGAAATAGTGACATTCACGTTGAAGGTAATCAGCCTGTGGACTATTTTTTGACAATGTTTTCCGAAGATTTATTGGAAGACATAGTTCTTCAGACAAACCTATATGCCTCTCAAAATAATAAACACAATTTTGGTTTGCCGAAAAAAGAGCTATATATATTTTTAAGTGTAAATTTCAGTTATGTCGTACATAAGATATCCAAGGATAAGACTTTACTGGTCTAGTGATGAAAGGTTACGAATGGATGTAATAGCAAAGGCTATGTCAGTAGGCAGATATGAATCGATTTCGAGACACTTGCACTGTGTGAATAACGCAAAACTTGATCCAAATAATAGCGACAAATTGAAGAAAATGGGTCCGTTTCTGGATAAATTACAAGCAAATTTTTTTAGTGCTGCTGACAATGAAGAATATCAGTCAATCGACGAACAGATAATTCCACTAAAAAGAAAATTAAACATAAAACAATATTTCTCAAAGAAGCCTTATAAGTGGGAAGTAAAAGTGTGGGTAAGGGCTGGAATTAGTGGATAAATGTTTCAATTTGAGATTTATCAAGGAGCACGTGGTGACAGGCAAAAAGTTTTAATGAATTTGTCAAATTAATTTAATTTTTACCTGACGAAGAACTTAGACAAAGTTCGAAAGCTAGCAATTGTATTTCTTCATAAATAATACACCATTTACCCAAAAAATAAAGTAAAATTTTCCTAATAAAAAAAATATTCTAATAAAAAAAGAAACGCATGAAACATAGAAATACAAAAATGGTAGAAAATTCTAAATTTCATGCAATTTTTGGTAATCAAATTAATTGTTATTTATAATTTGAAACGATTTTATTTCATTGTTTAAACAGAATAAACAAATTACATAAACCAAATACTCTTTCAGATTACTGAATTGTTAAAATAATTTGCAACATTAAATTTGGGAACTTGTGTTATAATTATAGAATATTTAGACACGATGTATATGATTTATATTTTATAAAGTATTTTTTAATTTAAGGTAATTGTTTTATATATTAAACAATAAAAAGCTAATGTTACGTAATTGTTCCAATACATTAAATAACAAACTAAACTGTGAATCCCAAGAAAACAAAAACTAAAAATTAATTAACTTTTATGAACGTGTAATTTAGTTTTTGTCTCGTTTTTCTAATAAAATAAAATGATATAATTTACACTAAAAAAAATTACAAAAAGTATCAAATTCAACAGACGTTTAGTATTACTTTTTAGTATTTTTAATTTATACATAGTTTATTAATTACTTAATAACAGCTAATTTTTGCGTAAATTTATTTAATAAATAGTTTTAGTTAAAATTGTATTAGATTTAATTTTTTATGTACATTTCTAAGATGTTCTTTAATTATTAAAATGAACATTTTTGTATCTATAAAAAATAACAAAATTATTTATACAACGTAGGTATCAAAGATAAGAATAAACAGCGTGGACATTTTGTAAACGGGAAAAGATACAAGGTGAATTAAATTAGAAAAATGTTATCAAAAATAAGTAGTAAGTAAGAGTTTTATTTAGTAAAAATACACTAATTTAATATAAATCGTAACAAATTTCTATTAATACTAATTTTTGTTTAACAGTTCTTCTTAACATAATCACTCAGACCCCTTTTGAATTTATAAATATTTTTCTAGTGTTTAATTTCAACTGGTAATTCATTATATAATTTTAAACCTTTGCACAGAAGGAACTTTTGTGACTTTGATTTTGAAAACTTGGGCAACCTGAAGTCACATCGACTTCTCGTATTTTGTGCTAAACGTTTTAATAAACTTGCAAGATATTTAGAGATTTTATAAGTAGGTGAGTTTATAGCGCTTAAAATGGATCGAAGAGGAATATTTGAATTATGACTTTTAAGTATTCCGTAAAATCGAGTAGTTTTAGAATCTTTAGGTTTTAAAAAGTTTTTATTGGTTTCATGGATTGACGCTCTTTTTATAAGTTTGAAAAGAATGCAGTTTTTGTTAACCTGATCGATTCATAATAATAGTGGCGTTACCATTGTCAACTTTAAGAATGACTATAGATTTATCTCGTTTAAAATATTTTAATTCCAAAAATTCCGATTTTTGAATATTACTTTGAGGAATTCTTGACTTAAAGAATTTTTGTAGTTTTATAGCTGATTTCATCTGCAAAAAGTTTGGGAACTAATTGCATAGAAGCTTCTACAACTGATACAATTTCTTCAATAAAAAGATGTTTTGGAGCAAATACAAAGTTAAAACCTTTCGACAAAATAGATATTTCTGTAAAGGACAATGAGCGTACGAATAAATTAATTACAGTATTGGGTTTGGTTTTTGCATTGACGACAAGTTAAATCTAATGGATGACAATATTTCTTTTTAATCCTACTTGCTCTTGTGGTTGTACTACATAAGAAAAACCAGTAGAAACGTGGAAATTTGTATTAAAAAGCATCAAAGGTGTAGTCGTTTTAAACAATCTTTGAAGTGAATACTTTAAAGTTTTGATGTTTATTGCGACGTTTGACGAAAGCTCAGCTTGTATGATAACGACATCACGCGAATTATCCAGAATGGAAAATTGTATCAGAAATGAACTATGTTTTCTTTAATTTAAGTTTTTTGTCGTTTTGACTTATTGGTTGCTCGTCCAGTATACTGAACGTCGGTACCTAAATAGCAAAGTAGTCCCTGTGAACCGATATCTAGCAAACAGTGTTTTGTTAATGATCCATATTTAAATATAACTATGTGACAGATATCTTGGGTTCTAGCGGTAATATAAAACCTAAATCATATGAAATCAGCTACGGTTTCTAAAAAAAAAAAAATCTTGGCGGTATTCAACGTGTTAAAACATGATCTAACATACACTTTATAACCAGAGAGGAATAAATCCTACGGATTCAAATTTTAAAGTAATGTATCTAAACTAACGTCCAAATCAGTGTACAGCAGTTAAAAATACCTTTCAAAATTTAAATATTTGTGGTAAATAAAAGGTTTTATTACTCTGTATTAAACGTAATGTAACCACTGCGATATGTAAAATAAATATAATATGTTTTTTATGGCTGCCTTTCTAATTCCTAAAATACTAGGCTTACATGAATCCAACAGCTACGATTTTTATTAAATAAATAAAGAATTATATGGGAATTAATTCAAATACTACTTCAAAACATCTGTCTACTTTTTAATATTTTACCAAAAAGAAAAAAAAAATATGTCAACAACAAATCATTTCAAAATTTTTAACAAAATTAATCTATCAATTGTTAAGAAATAATGTAAATATAATATTGAATTAAAGAAGGAAGTTATATAATAATAATAATAATTAAAATCTGAGGGGTCAAGGTCGTAGACCAGGGACACTTGATGCGTAATACAAAAGTGTGCAGCCAACGGCGACACCCGTTTTAGCCTCTCAGTGTCCAAGACCGTTCGCCCGTAGCTTCGGCTACATCCTGCAAGAGGTGACCCTGCTTTTGCAAAAGGCGACGGATCTAGGGGAGTAAACCCTGAATCAAAAATCCGCAACTCAAGGTGTTTACCGTGCCGAGGGGTTCTCACGTCAGTAGCGGCTCTGCGTTATGAGTCTTGTACGGTTCTTCACCGATGATTGTTGCTAACGCAGTAATAGGGGTTTTATCGGTGTTTCTGTTTTTTCTCTTCCACATAGGCTGGCGGTAGCTAAAAAACGCGATCCCTTTATGATTATGGAACCTAATGATTTATCAAACGGGTCGGGGTTTGGGCAGAACCCCTTTCGGAGCCCATTCTCTGCCCTTAGATGGTGCGTCAGGTAGCGACTCCCATCTACATGGAGCTACCAAACCCGGCGAGTTTCAGGACACGAGAAAGGCAAGCGGCATACATAAACAACCCGAAAGCGCGAACAAGGAAAAGGCGGAGACAACTCCCCGGTTTCTTTTCGTTAAAAGAGAGGAAGGAAATTTTGAAAAAATTTCTCCATTTTTAATTAGTAGATCAATATATGGTATAGCAGGAAAGACAAAAAATATTAAAAAAATAAAAGAAGGATTATTAATTGAAACGGTATCAAACCCGCAAACAAGGAAACTATTGTCTGTAACAAGAATAGCAGATCATAATGTCAAGGTAGAACCACATCCAACATTGAATAATAGCAAGGGAGTTATTTATTGTCCAGATTTTTTAAACTGCACAATTGAGGAAATTTTAATAGGACTCGAAAGCGAAAATGTCATTGGTGTAAAACGTATCAAAACAAAACGTAATAACGAATGGGTAGACAGTCCAAACCACATTCTAACGTTTAATACTCCAATAATTCCACGAACAATAAACGGAGCATTTTATAAACTTCAGGTACGACCATATATCGTTACCTTAATTCGCAAATGTCGTAAGTCCATTTTTAAAAAAGCAAAAGTCGTAAGTTCACTAATTATTTAAAAAAAATAGTTTTTCATTAACACCTATTTACACTAATAAAATACTAAATAACTCACACCATTAATTTACACCACAAAATTTTACTATCAATTCTACACGTATTAAAAGGTTTTAATGGTCTCCTGTAAAATTAGTGAAAATGGACATACGACGTTTGCGAATTAGAGTAACGATATACCATCTCCGTTGAGATGTTTCAGATGCCAAAAATTTGGACACGCAGCTATAAACTGCAAAAATAATCAATTATGTATTTGATGTATTTGTGGCAAACCGCCGCATGAAGGGCAATTCTGTGAAAATTCTATATGTGTTAATTGCAATGGCCCCCATACCGCTCGCTCCCGCATATGCCCAGAATATCAAAAGGAAATGTCGATACAAGAAATTAAAATAACAAAAAAAATTTCCTACCACGAAGCTAAACAGGAATTGAAACTCTCACCCATTAGTCAGTTTAAAACGTTTGCCTCCGTAACATCTAACAATGCAAACTTGGACCAAATAATAAAATCAATATTGCCTGAAATTCAAAAGTCAGTTACCGCTACAGTCACTAATACACTGAAAGACCTAGTTCCAACCCTAGCGAACCAATTAAATACAAAAATAATTCCCAACCAAGAATGCACACTTAGAAATAAAGCGGGAACAGAAGGAAATGAAACGATGAGAGATGAGGTGAGAGATATAACGTTAGCAACGATACATACTTCTTCCCCTATGGAAGGTGTTGAATCTTCGAAAAAAAGGGCTTTACCGGCATCCCCCACCGACTCGATTACGAGCGAGGTGATAGATGCTGAATTCGTGAACCCCATCACACGAAAACAAAAAAAAGGTTGGCCGAAAGGGAAACCTCGAAAATCGAGTGTTTCACCTTCAAGTCAAAAGTTGTAATAAATCGGAAGTCCGCCGCATATTTGTATTCAAAAATTTTTATAATTTCAATCAAATTACGCGTGAACTTAGAACCCTACGCATCTAAACCCCTTCCTGACCGACGAAGCGCGCGCCATACCCCACTCATGTGTCCTCGTACGTAACCCGCTATAAAAGGAGATCCCCTGAAAACAAATTTCACTTAGCCTTACTTAGCCTTAATCCTGTTTACCTGTGCTCTACTTACCTGTAAACCGAATTAACCTGCCGAAATCCAGTAACGACAACCTCGCACCGTCTCTTGATAATTCTATCCGTTTTACTAATTAACCAGACCGTCCGCCATTCACCTTGCTAATTCTCTAATCCGTTTATTCAATAACAACCGCTACGTCTTGGCCTTCTCTCCTGAAACCGACTAATTATTCCTGTTACCAGAACCTGTTACACCGAACTAACCTGTTAAAAATTGATATTCCTGTTAACACCGAACCTCGCACCGTCCCTTCATTAATTCTTTAGTAATTGCACCGATTAACCTGACCAAACGCGATTCACCTGGCTCATTCTCTCGCTTGTTTTGTGTTTCGATAAATCCTCGTACTGACCAGATTTCTTGTATTTATTCATTCACGATTGTTGACCTGTTAGTAAGTTCACCGTTAAGTAATTTCCAGTCCAGCCTTGTACCGAAACCAGTAGCATCGCAGTGCTAGAACAACAGTAGGAGTTTAAGCGTACAAAGTAACTAAGCCTTTTGTATCGAGGTGTCGCTACAACTGCTTAGCTACGATTGTTAACTTACCCTCGACAAACTCTGTTACAGACTACAGTTAACTCGGTACGTTTGTAATCGTTTAACCACCTAGCGTAAGGTAAATTCTCGAGTTTAACAAAAATAGTGCATTGGGGAACCGTAGCGTAGATTTGTTATAACTCGTTGGTTTATCCACCTGCAACGTATAGATTCACAAGAGCTAAATCTACGAGCATATTAAAACAACAATCACCTGAATTCAAGTATCAATCGTAGTATGTTCAATACGTTTTCCTGGTCGAAGTAAATTGTATTAACTTCTCGAATCACCCTGGTACTCAGAATTAATTACCTGTAGAAATACCGTTTGCAATTAAGCCTGTAGTTTATTATTTTCGTTTAATACTTACCTGCAATTAGCACATAGCACGTGTTGCTAACCTCAACAAGCAATCACACAAACTTCCCGTATTATTGTCAACCTGATCCGAAATAAATATTGTAGATCCAGTTACTTTGCACAGTAATCCTTTCCCGTAATTATCCGATTAACTCACCCACGTTCTTTACTATATTTATTAGTAGTTTATCAGCACTAAAATTATAATCTTGCAGATACAAACGGAAGTCGATTGCAGCGCCACCATTACTTGGGAATTACAGGAGCGGTTAAATAAAATACATACAATACTTTTACTATACTACATACAGTGTATACCGAAAATAAATACAATTGTCAACTTTGTAAATTAATTAACTCTTAAATTAATTCTCTACCTTAGCTGAGCTACCCAACCAGTAACCTGAACCAGTACGTATCAGTACAAAGTAATCTGTGATATTTTTATATATCTAGTCATTTTTATTTATCTAGTCATTTTACTTGTTTTGTCTTTTATACGTCCTTTTATCGTCTTATACTTATTCGTTATTTATTTATTTATTTATTACATGATTATATTTATAAACTTTTGTCCGTCTATAGTTACATAATATTTGTCTACAAGTTCTTATACATTTTTATATACACGTAATTACTCATCTCGATCAAAACAAACCATCTAAACAAAACAAAATGGAAAAAGTAATCCAATGGAACTGTAACGGTTGCAGATACCATCTCCCCGAATTACAACTATTAATAAACAAGTATGATCCATTCTGCCTATGCATACAAGAAACTCATTTTAAATCAAATGAAAGCTTTACTCTTCGACATTATAACATAGATCGATTAGACGTAAACATCACTGGCCGCGCAAAAGGGGGAGTTGCGATACTTCTAAAAACATCCATTCCTAATACACGCATAAACATACAGTCGAGATTATAAGTAATTGCTGTTCAAATAGAATTTCCATTAAAAGTTACAATATGTAACATATACCTACCAGACTCAAGTTGGGCATTAAATGACATTAAAACAATAATACAGCAGCTATCTAAACCATTCATCATAATGGGTGATTTTAATGCACACTCGTCGATATGGGGTTCGAAAAGAACTGACCAAAAAGGTGTTACCCTAGAAAACATCTTTGACGAAGAAAACCTGGTTATACTGAACACCGGAGAAAACACACATTTTAACCAATGCTTGGGGAGTGAATCAGCAATCGACCTGACTATAACAACACCATCAATCGCATCAAATCTTTCCTGGGCACCAATAAATGATCTTCACTTCAATCAAAAAAACGTGCTTTCAACGTATTTAAAAAGTGCCCAAATGTAGAAAATTTAATCGAATTTAAAAAAAGACGAGCAATCGCCCGCAGAAAAATTCTAGAAAGCAAACGTACCTCTTGGCAAACGTTCGTATCCACGATGACAAACCAAACCTCACCAAACGAAGTTTGGAGCAAGATACGCCGTATAAGCAATACAACGCCTCAAAACCAAGGAATAACTTTAGAAATCAATAACAATTTTACGAACGATACATTAACCGTTGCTGAAGAATTTGCAAACGAGTTTCAAAAAGCAAGCGATGATAGAAACTATGAAGAACCATTTAACTTGCTTAAAAAACAAAAAGAACTAGACACTATTAATTTTTCTACCAACGAGCATCTCAACTATAACAATAATTTTACCATGTCGGAACTAACACAGGCGTTAAGAAATTGCAAAGAATCCGCTCCCGGGCCATACCGAATCACTTATAGCATGATAAAAAATCTACCCTACGAAAAACAAAAGCAATTACTTAGAATTTACAATAACATATGGCACAATGGTTACTACCCTACAGAATGGAAAACGGCAATAATAATCCCCATCTTAAAACCTAATAAAGACCCAAAACATACATCTAGTTATCGGCCAATATCTCTAACCTCCTGCGTCAGTAAGGTACTAGAAAAAATGATCAACGCTAGATTAACCTGGTTCCTAGAAACAGGTTATCAAAAGCGCAGATGGGAAGCCGAAAACACCACTCGACAAACGATGCGTTAGTATTTCTAGAAAACGAAATACTAAACGCCTTTATTCAAAAGCAACATTTAGTGGTAGTTACTTTTGACATCCAACGCGCCTTCGATATGACGTGGAGGTATGCTATATTAAAAAAATTACACACTTGGGGACGGCTACCTAAATTTCTTAGCAATTACTTAAAAAACAGAAAATTTTACACCCAAATAGGTCAAAGTTCATCAACCGTAAGACCATTGCAAAATGGAATACCCCAAGGATCGATACTAAGTGCGACACTATTTGTAGTCGCAATGCAGAATCTGATATAAGCCATACCGCCCAACATAAAATACTATGCATACGTCGACGATCTATTGATATGTCACAACCACAAAGAAATGCTCTCTATCGAAGAAACTCTGCAACACGGAATCAACGAACTAGCTAGTGCAGCAGCTGACGTAGGCTTTAAATTTTCTGAAAATAAAACAAACAGTGTTCATTTCTGCAGACTCCGCACACCACATAACCACCAACATCTAAACATAAATGGCGTAGAGATCCCAAACAATAGTACCATTAAAATTCTAGGAGTAACTTTTGATAGTAAATTGTACTGGAATGAACACATCACAAACATTATAACGTTGTGCAAAAAGCAATTAAACATCATAAAATGCATATCAAGCTTAAAATGGGGTGCAGACAAAAAAATTTGAACAAACATTTTTAGAAGCCTCATATTAAGCAAACTTGACTATGGTAACATAGTATATGGATCCGCCAGAAAGAGCAGATTAAAAACTCTCGACATCATATACAATACAGGAGTAAGGCTTTGCACAGGAGCATACAGAACAAGTCCGGCATACGCTATGTCTTGCATAGTTGGACTACTACCACTTAGTTACCGAAGACAATTACAGCTATTAAAATATTCTATAAAAATACAAAACAATCACAATCATATAAACAGCAAACTTTTTAAAATAACAAAAGATCACGATTTGTACACAAACTATAGACAAAAACCAACCTATGCAAGACCGAGCTATATAAGAGCACTAGAACTCGCCGACAACATCAATATTGAAATAAAACCGCTACAAACTTGTAACTACCAACCAAATCCACCTTGGCTAAATTGTAATATTATAAATTCCAATTTAAAAGAAATATTAAATAGTGCTAACCACGAAATCGGTAATCTGTGGCAAGAGGAGTGGAACACCACAAACACTCAATTGAAAACAATCAAACCATGCGTTAAACCCTGGAAGACAATATACTTTTGTAAAAGACGAGAAGAAGTCGTTTTAACGCGTCTACGTATCGGACACACTAATTTAACATCGTCTTATACATTAACAAATAGACAAATGCCAAAATGCGAAACCTGCAATACAGCGCTAACAGTACCACACATAATTTTGTATTGTATAACATATAAAAACCAACGAATAAAGCTAAAATTATCACAGAAATTAGAAGAAGTGTTACAAAATGATGTAGATAGCACAAAAGTAGTTCTATATTATTTATATGAATCCCAACTGTTTTTAAAGATTTGAAATTAGAAATGTAGGAGAAAAGCAAAAGTAAGAGAAAACATAGCTAATGGCCACAGTAGCCGATGCTATTAAAAATAAAAAAATAAAAAATAAAAATTAAAATCTGAAGAAATCTTTATAATAATTGGCGAAACGTAATGTAACCACTGCGATATGTAAAATAAATATAATATGTTTTTTATGGCTGTCTCTCTAATTCCTAAAATATTGGGCTTACATGAATCCAACAGCTACAATTTTTATTAAATAAATGAAGAATTATATGGAAATTAATTCAAATACTACTTCTAAACATCGGTCTACTTTTTAATATTTTAACAAAACGGAAAAAATTAAAAATGTCGACAACAAATCATTTCAAAATTTTTAACAAAATTAATCTATCAATTGTTAAGAAATAATGTAAATATAATATTGAATTTAAGAAGGAAGTTATATAATAATAATTAAAACCTGAAGAAGCCTTTATAACAATTGACGAAACGTAATGTAACCACTGCGATATGTAAAATAATTATAATATGTTTTTTATGGCTGTCTCTCTAATTCCTAAAATATTGGGCTTACATGAATCCAACAGCTACAATTTTTATTAAATAAATAAAGAATTATATGGGAATTAATTCAAATACTACTTCTAAACATCTGTCTACTTAATATTTTAACAAAAAGGAAAAAATAAAAAATGTCAACAACAAATCATTTCAAAATTTTTAACAAAATTAATCTATCAATTGTTAAGAAATAATGTAAATATAATATTGAATTAAAGAAGAAAGTTATATAATAATAATAATTAAAATCTGAAGAAGCCTTTATAATAATTGGCGAAACGTAATGTAATCACTGCGATATGTAAAATAAGTATATGTTTTTTATGGCTGTCTCTCTAATTCCTAAAATATTGGGCTTACATGAATCCAACAGCTACAATTTTTATTAAATAAATGAAAAATTATATGGGAATTAATTCAAATACTACTTCTATACATCTGTCTACTTTTTAATATTTTAACAAAAAAGAAAAATAAAAAATGTCAACAACAAATCATTTCAAAATTTTTAACAAAATTAATCTATCAATTGTTAAGAAATAATGTAAATATAATATTGAATTAAAGAAGAAAGTTATATAATAATAATAATTAAAATCTGAAGAAGCCTTTGTAATAATTAGCGAAACGTAATGTAACCACTGCGATATGTAAAATAAATATAATATGTCTTTTATGGCTGTCTCTCTAATTCCTAAAATATTGGGCTTACATGAATCCAACAACTACAATTTTTATTAAATAAATAAAGAATTATATGGGAATTAATTCAAATACTACTTCTAAACATCCGTTTACTTTTTAATAGTTTAACAAAAAGGAAAAAATAAAAAATGTCAACAACAAATCATTTCAAAATTTTTAACAAAATTAATCTATCAATTGTTAAGAAAAAATGTAAATATAATATTGAATTAAAGAAGAAAGTTATATAATAATAATAATTAAAATCTGAAGAAGCCTTTATAATAATTGGCAAAACGTAATGTAATCACTGCAATATGTAAAATAAGTATAATATGTTTTTTATGGCTGTCTCTCTTATTACTAAAATATTGGGCTTACATGAATCCAACAGCTACAATTTTTATTAAATAAATAAAGAATTATATGGGAATTAATTCAAATACTACTTCTAAACATCTGTCTACTTTTTAATATTTAAACAAAAAGGAAAAAATAAAAAATGTCAACAACAAATCATTTCAAAATTTTTTACAAAATTAATCTATCAATTGTTAAGAAATAATGTAAATATAATATTAAATTTAAGAAGGAAGTTATATAATAATAATAATTAAAATCTGAAGAAGCCTTTATAATAATTGGCAAAACGTAATGTAACCAATGCGATATGTAAAATAAATATAATATGTTTTTTATGGCTGTCTCTCTAATTCCTAAAATATTGGGCTTACATAAATCCAACAGCTACGATTTTTATTAAATAAATATTTATGCTATGAGATAGCTTTGCCATCGTATTTCACTCATGTTAATGACATCATTTATTAATATATAGCTATGAAACTGTCAATGTATTTGTTAAGGTTAAGTACAGTATGCTTAAGAGCATCAAAAGTGTCAAACGACTGTCGAGTAATTTACTCCGGTGGTAACTTAACATTCGCATTGACATTGTTAATTTTACATTGTTTATACGTTATGGTTTTAGTCCGCTGTTTATTCAAAATTTACTTGAATTACGCGGGTATAAAATCAGCTGTCACATACATGTATAGTAAATTTATACTACCAGTTAGCTCTGCCATTTATGTTAAAATTTGGATCTTCAGTATTTTTTATTTGCAAACAACAGATTGCTTTCGCTTGTAATCAGGTTGAGAAACAAAACATTTATAAGAACAAAATTTAATTCTGCGTAAAATGAACTACGCTGTAGATCACGCTACACCAATTCAATTCATTTTTTTTCGTTTGTGAAACTTTCTTTTTCTGTCGTAACACTTAAAAATGAATTAAACAAAAACACAAAAAAATAAACTCACGAATGAATAGTAACATTAATAACGACAAAACACATTTCAAATCCTTATAACACATATTAAATTAAAGAGTGAAAAAATATTGACGATCATTTTCTTTCTATTTTTGGCTTTATTAGGATAATTTGTGATAAAATTTTATCGAATACAGGATGTGTCTTTATTGTACTCATATAAAAAAATTAAGTTGATGGTTTTTTGGAAATGAAATGTCGGCTAAAAAATTTTAAAACATTGTTTTGTAAAGCTTCAAAAGTTAATGAAAACAAAAATTTAGAAAAATTAATTTATTGGAAATTTTTGAAAAAGATAAACGATAACGAATTTTTACGACAATTATATTCAAACTGAAAGTATATTAAAAATATATTCAATTAAAATTTTTTGTGTATTTTACAATGACAAGTTTTGTTTCTAAAAATTATGCATTTGAAAAATTTGTTTTAACAATATATATAAACAAAACTTTTGCTTGTTATTACCAAACGCGCTGTTATCTGGTTTTTTTTAATGAATTGAATTCAGAGTTTTTACTACAATTGACACACTCAGATATTTACAAAATCAAAAAAATATTTGTTTTTATTGTAGCAATTTAATAAATTCTTGTTTTATTATAGTTTTTAATTGAAAAAATCAACATTAAACCCAGTATGGAAATTGTAAATTTTGTCAACCAGTTGAAATAAAAAAAAACGGTAAATTACTTTTTAAAAGCTTATGGAATAACGGAAATAAAATATTTATTTCCTAAATTCTAACGATTCTTGACGGATAATATAAACAAAATAATTTAAATTTCGGTTTTATTTGTTTTATAAGAAATTTAAGTTAAATTAAAATATTGGTCAATCAAAAGTGTATTTAAAAATTTTTGTGTTGTTTTACAAATCTTTTGTGTTTTTTGTACTAAGTACAACAGATTTTTGTTTCTAAAAAACACTGCATTTTCAAATTGTTTATGCTGTATTAAAGTTTACAAAAAAAATTATTTAAAACAAAGTTTTTTTACAAATATTTAGAGTAAACGAAGTTAATGAATAAAGTTGTTAAATGCATTATTAAAAATAAAAAAGAACTTAATATTAACTATTGGTCGAAAAAATTCGATTACTATAAATATAAATTATGTATAAAATACATTAAAAAATATTACTAAAAAATATTATACAAATTTACACTTGCTGTTTAAATTTAAAAAAAAATTATTCAGTGTTAGCAACCTTAAAAAAAATTTCTAATTCAATAATTAAATACAAAGTAAAAAATTATAATATTAGTTGTAAAATGTTTATACACAATATTAATGACTTTTATACAATTTCGTTAATTAAATTAATTGTTTTTTGTAGCCAAATAATAAAAAAGGGTGTTTATGTTATTTATCAAAAAAATTGTTTATTGGCATATACCTTAAAAAACAAAAACCAAAAATTAATTATTTTTTTACGCGTTTAATTTATTTTTTTTCTTGTTATACTAATAAAACACGATGCTACAATTAACACAAAATTGATTTATTTTTTAATAAATAATTTATTAAAAATTTAAGTTTAATAAATTGTATAGTGGTTATAAATTTGTGTTTCTCAATTACCTGTTCATTCATAAAATTTTTAATTTTATTGATTTTTTCAACTCACAATTAAATATAATTTTTTTTGATACATTTTGTACATGTTTATACACTTTATAATTATGTTAAATACCAGAAATATTTTAAAGGTATTTTAACACAAGACAGATGTTTTTGTGTATTTTATATATATAGAACGTCAATTCTATTGTATTACATATACAAGTTGTTTAAACAAAATTGTAAACGTTTAACAAATGCAGGTTACAAAAATTTCAAATTAAACTTGTTGGATGTAACCAGGAACTACTCGATAAAATAATCAATTATAGAAAAACTCAAACACAGTTTAATTTTAGTAACTAAATATAAACAAAGCAATAAAACGTAATGTGTTGTTCAGATAAAGAAGTTGTATTAACTACCTATTAATAAAAGTTTTTATAGTTTATATACTTGTACAGTAGTATCTATGTAGAGTACTTAAACTAAAATTAATTACCAATTACATAAGCATTTTAAACTTACCCACTGTTTAGTAGGTGTAATATACAATTAATAAAAACAAAAACTACAAAATCAATTGTACGCTTTTCTTAAACTACCGTGACGCACTTTTCAGGAAGAGATTCGCACGTTTCTGTAAAACGACGCGGCGTTCACTTCACTACTGAATTCCAAACGTCTCGACGCCTAACAATGATACGAGCATCACTTTCCCCCACTGTCACAAACTTTTCGTTAATTATTTAAGATAATTGTTTTAAACGTTTTGAAGTATTAAATTTTACGTTGTTAGGTTTATAAAAAAACTGTGTTTTAATTAGATAGTGTATTCAGAAAGTAAAAAATTGAAATTACTAAGATGTAACAGAATAAAATGTTGCTTTAATGCTATTATTTCAAAGAAAAAAATGTAAGTTTATAATTTCATAATACAATTACGTGAGTACATATTTTCAATAATTTTGCATATACAATTAATCATTCAT
Source organism: Aquatica leii (assembly GCA_035610365.1). Classification (NCBI taxonomy): domain Eukaryota; kingdom Metazoa; phylum Arthropoda; class Insecta; order Coleoptera; family Lampyridae; genus Aquatica; species Aquatica leii. Next base: position 112,203,563 of record CM069434.1, on the reverse strand, counting down.
ACAAGCAAATTCACTTCTTAATTTAATCTAATCAAGTATTAATACTAATTGAAAAACATAAACCTAAAATAATTTTCTTGATTTTTTAATTATATAAATTAATACTGAACTGTTACTGCAAAATAAACAAAAGTTAGATGTGATAACAATTTTAATAAATGACTGCTTAGCACTGAAGTGTAATTTATATTAGTATAAATAAAGCTTTAATGCAATGATAAATTCTGAATGTGCCGGAGATGAGAATCTGTCAATACAAATACTTTTGCTTAAATTTTTGGGTATTTATTGATTTTACTTAAAAAAAATTATAACCTAATTTGATACAAATTAACATTTTTCTTTAATTAACAGTAAAATGTATTTGTCAAAACATTGTCAATATTTGTTCATGAGTTTGAATATGTACAGTCACAAGATTAATTGTTTTCTAAATAAATCTGTTTTTAAATTTTATTACGTTTTCATAACCGATTAAACAAAAAAATCTGTTTAATGTTACATTTTTTTACTTGGTTTTAAAGCACGACAGATACATAAGGTAAAATAAATTTATTATATACATTTACCACACGTATTTGCACTAAAATAATCTAATTGTAAAATGTATTTCTATAAAAATAAATATAATAAATCATAAAATTTGTACAAATAAAATAAAGTTATAATTAAAACAAAAATAAATTTTTAACAATTTATTTCTTTTTTTGCTAAATAAATTAAATACGTTAACAAACAAAAACCTACACATTAATAATTAAAATATGAAAAAAATATATTTTGTTAGAAAATTAAAATTCGTTTTAGTACGTTTTAATTGTCAATTAAGTAACTTTGCAAGTGTAATTGTGTGGGAAATATATTGCAACCCCTAGTAAAATTTTTAGCTGTAATACGTCGCAACCTCTGCTTGATTTCCGGATGTGTTTGAGCGCTATTATTTTAATTGTGGTGCTAGTAGGAGGATTCAGAACACAACTAGAAAACCTTACTTGATACATCGCACCTGGCATTTTAAAGGGAAACGGAAGAGTAATTTTTCGAATTGCATGTTCAAAGATCACATTGAAGGTAGTTATAAATGTATCCACACGTAAATTTTCTTGTTTCTTTCAGCTCCTTTTTGTTACCTCTATGTTGGTTAATTGCTGACATTCCACTACCAGTGTCGTTAGCTATTCGGCTTATTATTAACGTTTGCAACGGTGTAATCAGTAACAAAGGGGTATCGTTGACATCGATGGATGCGTTTCTTGGTAGTACCGTACTTGAAGGTATTTATAGCTTTCAAATTACTATTAAGCACGTTGGTGTTTTGTACTTAACCCTTGGACACTTGCCCAGGTAATCAATATTTAAACAATACCAGATTCTAGGAAAAGTGTCATTGATCAAACAAGTTAATGTTGAATAATAATTTTATTAATAACTGTCTACTGTTTATATACAATATTTACAAACGTTGTGAAATATGGAGTCGGCAAATTTATGTATACAATTTTAAATGTAGATTACTATACTGTAACACATACTTAGCAATTTGCTGATCTACCGGAAGTTTAAATATAGCGTCATAGCAAATTTTATAATGCGGAGTAATCACTAAGTATGTTTACCATTTCTCAAGTTGTTAATTATTAACTTTTAAAATTATAAATATTTTAATAACCCAATTTCATGTTTAAATTGTAATTTAAACATTCTCGCGCCTCGCCAACGAAAGGTTCTTATCTTAACGGTTGAAGCTCGATTGAGGTAATCTGAAGACCAGGCGTTCCAGAAGTCCTTCTTCACCTTCTGAACTAGCTGCCATCTTGAGAATATATATGTATTGATGGTATTTGTTACAGGGTTTGGTGGAGATACAATTGCTCTTTCAATAAGGAAGTGTCCTGGTGTTAGGACGTCTATATCATCGACGTTGTTGGTTAATGGACACAATGGTCCTGAGTTTAGGCAGGGTTCTATTTGGTGTTGTAGTGTTGTTAGTTCTTTATAAGTTAACGTTGAGTTTTCAATTGTGCATTTAAAATGATACTTCATTGGTTTAACTCCTGCTTCCCATAATTCTCCGAAATGGGAAGCTGCCGAGAGAATAAAATGCCATTGGGTACCGGATGTTGCCAGAGGATCTTGTACGTCTGATTGATTTATGATGTTGATGACTTCTCTTTCCAAAAATTTACTAGCATTGACTAAATTGCTACCATTGTCGCTGTACATATAAGCACATCGACCTCTTCTAGCGGTAAATCTTTGAAATGCTGAAATCGCTTACGACTTCTAAGTGGATGGCTTTTGTTGAGAGGCATACAAAAATGGCTATGTAACCTTTGTATGATTTATATCCTCTCCCTTTGCTTGCTCTTATCGGGATGGGCCCGGCATAGTCTACTGCAGAATGAAGAAATGGTGGTGATGGTGGGCAAGTCTCCCATTATTTGATTTTCCGTCTGGGTCTTGTAGCGAATGCATTTGATGCATTTGTTGATGATCGAACGAAATGTTTTCTTCCCATTAATCATCCAAAATTTTCTTCAAACGTAAGCAAGTGTAGCTTAGTTTCCTCCATGTAGTGTTTGTAGATGAGCGTCTTGGACTATTAATTGTGACTGGTGGCAGTGGGACGGCAGTACAATTGGGTGCTTTTCTATATATGGAAGTGGAGAATTCCTTTCTCCCCCCTACTCAAATAATGTCACCGTTGTCGATGAATGGATCCAGGTTAAATATGTTGCTATTTTACTCAAACGGATTTCTCAATTGCAATGTCTTGAGTTTTCTGTGCATGGTTTCTTGTTGAGTTTGTTTGACCAGTTGTAGTAGTGTGGCATCCAATTCTTGAACCAACAGAATTCCAGTTTTTTTTGACCATTTTTTAGCGTAGTTGATAAATCTTCTCCAATAAGGCATAACTCGAACCATTCTTGTTAACGATGAAAATTTTTGTGATAATTGGATTTTCTAGTGAATGTACGGCAATATTGTCACAGAGCTTGATTTCTTCTTTTGTTTGGAACGATTAAACTTGTTTGGGTCATTGGACTTCGTTTAGACGCCATTTTGGACCATTCCACCAGAAGGTACAGTTTTTTATCTTGCTATTGTCCATTCCTCGGGATATCATATCCGCCGGATTTTCTTCTGAAGGTACGTGCTGCCAACATTAAGAGGATAATAGATTGTTTATTTCTGCGACTCGATTGGCTATAAATGTTTTCCATCTGGATGCTTCTCCTTTGATCCAAGCTAAGGTTATCATTGAATCGGTCCATGCATAGACTGATGTTTTCTGAATATGTAAGGCAGTAATGGTCCTCTTCATTAATTTGGCAAGTAAGACAGCGGCACACAACTGTAGTCTTGGAATTGTTGTTTTTGCTTTAACTGGGGCAACCTTAGATTTTGCTGTTAGGAGTGTGGTGGTAACTTCTCCTGTTCTGTTGATGGTTCTAGCATACATTACTGCGCCATATGCCCTTTCTGAAGCATCACGGAAACCATGTAATTGTATATCCATGCCATTGATGTACCTTATCCATCGTGGTACCCTAATGTCTTCTATACATTTGAGTTGGTCGTTGAAGTTGATCTACTTCGCTTTAGTATCTTCAGGAACAGGTCGGTCCCAATCTAAATCTGCTAGCCAGAGTTCTTGGATTAATAATTTGGCTTTTATTATCACTTGAGCCAAACATCCCAATAGGTCAAATAATTTAGCAATTTGTGATAATATGATTCGTTTTGAAACACTCTGATGATGAGTTGTGCTTATTTTGAAACAAAAATTGTCTTCAATTGGTGCCCAATGGATTCCTAAGGATTTCCGCGTTTTGTCTTCGTTTATTTCCAATGAGGCTTGATCCTTCATTTCTTCAGTTAATGCTTATAGTAATTCAGGCTTATTACTGGACCATTTGCGTAAAGTGAATCCTCCTTATTTTAGCAATTTAGTGATTTCAGATTGTAGCTTGATGGCCTCTTCAATGTTATCCGCTTCAGACAAAACATTGTCGACATAAAAGTTTTTTATGATGACTTTAGATGTTTTTGGGTATGATACTTTTTCGTCTTCAGCCAATTGCTGAAAAGTTCTTATTGCAAGAAATGATGCAGAAGTTGTCTCATACGTGACAGTCGTGAGGCAAAATTCTTGTATTGGTGTGAATTGGTCAAACATCCACAAGATCCGGTGAAATTTTTGGTTTTCTTCAGATATTTTAATTTGACGGTACATTTTCTCAATATCGGCGCTGAATGCAATTTGATGCTTTCTCCAACGTAATAATATGTTGGAGAGTTCTTGTTGCAATCTTGGTCCGGCGTACATTAGTTCGTTGAGACTCACTCCATTGGATCGTTTGGATGATGCGTCAAATACTACTTTTAGTTTGGTAGTGGTACTTGACTCTTTTAAAGTTGGTTGATGTAGAATGTAGTATTTTATTTCGTCTAGTAGATGGCGTGAAACTTCTTTCATGTGGCCGAGGTTTAAATATTTCTGCATAAATTCGTGGTATTGGTCTGCCAACTTGTTATCTTTTTGTAACCTTTTCTCGAGTTGTAGTAATCTTGCAATGGCTTTAGTTTTGGGATATCCTAATTCAGGTGCGAATTCTTCTTTGAATGGTATTTGGATTGTATAACTTCCATCGGAGTTTCTTCTCTGTGTAAAGTTTTTCACACGCTGGGTCGTCTGGAGAAATGATTTTTTTCATTGACACTCCTTCGAGATTCCAAAACATTGTTAACTGTTGGTCTTCTTCGGTGCGGCTAATCATGCTGATAATTTTGATATCATCGTGTTGATATTCTTTTGCAATTTCTGATAATATCCAACCTAGTTCTGCTGCACCATTCGGCTTGGTTGCCCTCGGATGTGAATTTTAAGATATTGCATTTTTTCAATTTTGGTTAAGAATGGATTTTCATGAATAACTTTAAGGAAAATGTCATTAAAGGTAGGCCAGCTTTCATAGTTTCCGTCAAAAAATGGAATTTCTATTTTAGGAAGCTTTAGGTTTGGTTTGGATACTTCTGGGATCTTTTAAGTTGTACCAATCTTTTGTTGTAAACCTTTAACTGCTACTTCATAGGACAGCTCGGCTAACAAATATTCATCATTTTTGAAGTAACTGTCTTGGAAATTAATTTCGTAAACTATAATTTCTTTATGTATTGCTTGGATGGTTTCCCACTGCTTGTTAATCTTCTGAAGCAACAGTTCATATCGTATTATTGATTTATATTCTTGTACTTCTTGGTTAATTAATTGGATAATTTGGTCCAGTTGTTGAATTCGAATAGATTGTTTCTTTCGGCGTAGTACTGCTCAGCGTCGTTTTTGTCTATGTTAGTGGTCATCTCGTTGGCTTACTTGGTTTGATAAGCTTCTTTTTTCTTAACTGGAAGGTCTCTGAATGGAACTTAATTCAACAGGTTGTAAGTCTGTTAAATTCTGGAACTGAAATTCTGGAATTGTAATTTAAAAATTACTATGGTAAAGAATCAAGCGGAAACACACATTAGACTAGGTCACCACTGTAGAGTCGTTTCGACGTAAAATTTGGCAAAGTTTCTTAAAAAACGTTTTGAAATTATTCGGCACAAAAATTGTTACTTGCTTACAGTTGGAAAAATGAATCTTGCTAGAATTAAAATAACATAAACGAAGTTTTGCCGGTGCTCAGTGAAAAAGGGTGTGGATTATAATCAAAATTTCGCGACCGTGTAGAAAACTAAAAAAAAACCAAATCAAAAGTCAAAATCCAAAATCCCCAGGAAGGTGTAAGGCAGAAATGGACTACATGCTCTTGCTACACAAAAATCTGTAATCGTAAAATTCACATAACGCGAATGTCGACTAAATAAAATTTAACAATGTAACAGTTATTACATAAATCGAAATATCAAAAAAATACACAAACAAGGAAAACAGGAAATTACATAAAAAATTTGAATTAGGTAAACGCAAACAAAAATTTAAATTAAAACAAAATTGAATAAAAATAATTAAAAAAACTTAATTACATTTTAAAAGAAAAAGGTAATTAATAAATTTCTCTGGTATAACGTCGATAAAACATTTTAAACGTTGGTTACATATTGTCTTTTATTTTTGTAGTTTAATAATAATAAAAAGAAAATAAAAAGTAGCACAAACGAACACCATAAAATGTTTGGTGAATATTCGAGAGATTTGATAACTATCAATGAACTCTCAACATAATTAATTTCAAAGCTTTTCAATCACTATAGACCCGAATAAATAGCTTAATCGGTAATTAATAAATACCTTGAAATTTTGTACGTAGACTCCTGGTTAGCTTTTGGTCAGTTGACGTTAACATAAACTTTGATCGGGAACCCAACGATATGACAAATTACCATCGGAAGATTTTCAATAAGTTGCCACTAAGGCGAAAATTAGATTGCGAATCACAAACTTAACTCACAAATCCATTTCAATAAGCCGTAATTACTTTACGAAATTAGAAAGTTTTTCCCGCTATAAACTGACTATTCACTGTTCCATTGTTAAAGACTTCCGCGGTAATTCTTCATCTAAAGGGGGTGAGATTACCACCCAGCCAACTACATTCTGTTACTTAAGACATTTTGAACGTCCGCTAATCATTTTTTTCAAAAACAAAACCATTTATATTAAAAACTCAATCCGCTACCACTTCCATAAAAACTGTGATCGAAATTTTTGTGAAAGAAAACAGTAAAACAAAGACGTAGAAAGAAGATGTAAACAAATTGAATTACAACGTAAACGTAGAGTTCGAAGACGGTCATTCTCATTGTGAGATCTGCAACGACAACAAATGTATCAAAAGATTTAATTACAGTCATAAAGATCAACTTGTTAAAACTTGAATTATAAAACTATCTCTAGGAAGTAATAAATTAAAATAATTAGACTCCAAATGTAATTTAATAAAATTAACCCTAAATGAATTAAGTGCGAAAGCACTAAGAACGTAAAACAATGAACTTCTAAACAAACTTAAGATAAACAGGCTGCTAAAATGTATATTTATAATTACAATACTATATTAAAAGAAACAAATTACAACTGGAATTTTAACAGGACGAAAAAAACGCCAAATCAACGTAAATACGGATGTTTAAGCAGCGTAATAATTTCGTATTAATTGAATACAAAATATCACTTACAACTTTGATTGACAAAGATAAATTTAAAAAAAACGTAAACTAATTTTATTAAACTTGAAATTAAGCCAAACAATCCGAAAGTACAACATTTAAAAGCTTAATATCTATTCGTGCTACGAGGTCACGGACTGTGTGACAACGTTACTGCAGCGTACTTTGTCTATTGGTTTGTCATTTAAATTAAAATTTATGTCATTAATATTAAGGTTACTATCGTAAATCTATAACTTTGTTCTGTAAGGAGATTAGGAAGTAAACGACGGTTATATTTGTTAAGTAAACCAAAATTGTTTAATTTCACTTGCACGTTTAACGTCATACAATCCGGTGAGAATGTTAATAAAAAATATTTTAACGCACCTATGTCATTGTGGAATCACGTACTTTCAAATCTGCGTTAAACTTTATTAATTTATGCGATAGAATTAATAAAAATTATTATGAAACATAATATGATCTAACATAAAAACTAATTGTAAAGTTGATTTAATGTAAATGCTACTGTTTATTATCATTGATGTAGCTACAATATAAGAAAATATTCTGTAGTAATAATTTAGGGGTGTACCGACGACTAATATTTAATCGAGAATTTTGCTGTTATATCTTTCTGTCTCTTTTCTTTGTTTATCAGCTGTTAATACTACTACTACTACTACTAGTCCAAAATAAATCAAAATTTTAAGTTTGTGATGACTTTGGGTTGGTTTATTTCTTAACGCACAATTGGGATTGCAAGTTTGGGTATTTCCTTTATTTGGCCTGGACTTTAAACCGTGAGAATTTTTTTTCTTTACGCAGGAAATGGTGGCGTAAGATACCGATTCATCCGACAAAGTTAGGTACAATCTACTCTAATAATTTGTTTCACCTTCACAATTTATGCGTTATTCTTACCGTTTGAGTATTAATAAAAAAGGTGTTGCACTTACGTTAATTAAGAATATTAAAACTTTTGATCAATTACTACAATTATAACCGTATTGAAAAGCCCATTCACCAATATCAATATTAATCTGGGGGAAACCTAGCGCATCTGGTTTTTTCTCATAGATCGTATGAACCGAAGA